>WTXL01000127.1:0-84917 GCA_022376525.1 Russula vinacea | reverse complement strand
AATATATTGTATTATAAATACATTATGGTTTCGAAATTGAAATTAAAAATATGAAATTAAAATAATTAGCTGACTGATAAGATTTTAATTGCAATCTATTATTTTAGTTCTAACTTGTCAACTTTTGAGCTGTTAGTACAAAATTTCATCAACTTGGCAAAAAATAGAACCTGGCTTGTCTACTTGTTACTTTACTAACTTTTGGGCTTGTACAAGCTTGTACAAGCTTGTACAAGCCATGAAAAGAAATTTGTGTATTTCCTGATGCTATTCACGCAGGAACTCCGAGAGGACTTCGTCTTCTCCTCTGGTGAACTGCGGGGCTCGTGAGGATCGCGCAGAAGGCATTGCTGCCGGACCTGTGGGAGCAGCGTGAGGCATGTGAACAGGGGGCAAAAGGGGCGGCACTTGGTATGTCTGGGGCATAGTGGGCACTGGGCCAGGGAGCTGATTATTGAGTGGGGCGGGTGGAGGTGGGGCATAATAGATCTGATGGGTTGGGAGATAGTGTGGGGTGCATGCGAATGGAGGGGGACCAGGGAGGTTGGGGCGGGGTCGGGGTCGGGAAACGAGGGTAGGGAGGAACTGTAAGGTGGTATCATACCCTGTGGGCACCCTAAGTCCCTGAGCAGTGGCTAGGTGCTTATCGACGTCTGTTGATTCCATGCTGGTGGGGAAATCGGAGGCGTCGAGAGAGGGGGAATGTGATCGGCCACGTGCAGGGACTGTAGGGGACACAGAACGAGAGCGGGTGCCGAAGACTGGGGCATAATCCGAAAAGGAGGACTGAGGACGAGGGGGAACGTCTATGGGGGTGTGGAAGCGGTACAAAGGGGGGAAGCAGGACGAGATGGAGGAGGGGAGGCGGTACGAGATGGGGAGGCAGCGCGGGCAGGCAGAGACGGGCAAGACACACGCTCAGCTAAGGAGCTGGGCGGTTGTCCGACCTGTGGTGCGAATTGGCCGTTCTTTTTGCGTGGCACTGAGGCCTTCGGTGGCATGCTGCTGGGAGGATCGGGTTTTTATTTGCTTGCTTTTTTTTTTTTGGGGGGGGGGGGGGGGGGGTTTGAAAAAGGAAAAGGTGGACAAGAGGTGACAACGAGTAAAACAAGTTGTTACCGAGTAGAAATATACTCGAGGTGGGCTCCAGATGAAGGGAAGTGGGTGCGAGTGAACAGTAAATGATACAAGGTACGCCTCGCTCCGCTCCGGTGATGCGCCAAGTCCCCGCTATATGTGCGAGCGAGCGACTTGGAGCGGTCGGGTCCGTGAGGTCGCTGTACCTCTGGTGCAATGCGCGACTTCCTAATTGGGCCAATTCAGTCACACAGGGCTGAAAACGGCCGAAACTGGCTCAGAGCTCGCTCGGGAGCTCTGAGGGCGGAGGGCGACGCAACTGGCGACTGAGAGGGGAAGGAAGCGAAGGGAATGCAACTGAAATGAGGGGAATCGGCCAAGAACCGACTGAGAACTGGGGGAATTACTGAGAGGCACTGCCCTCCGACTGGAAATTTGCTATAACTAATGACAGACTAACACTAAATACTATCTACTTGGTCCGTGCGTCGTAGCAACCCTAATATACAATCCTACCAAGTTTCAGGGTACTCCGATTAGCCGATCGGCCGTGGTCGCCCGATCTTTATATTTCGCTCTTGGGCCTGGTGACACGGCGCGCGACGTCGGGCGTCGCTCTAATTTAAAGGGTTGACCGGCCTGCACTAGACTAAACTTGGGAAGTTGTTTGTTTGAGGCCGGAATGCCCGCGCGCGCTGCGGGAGCCTTGAAACCACTGGTAAATGTCTTGTGTGATTGCTGGGGATCGAAGAATCGCGGCGCTCCGATTCGCTGGGGACCTGTCGTACCACCAATGCTCGATATTTCTACTGAGTTTGGGGCCGATCCGAGCAGTCGGCGGGGGTGAGCGGTCGCTGTGTGTTGGGAGCTGGATGGGTGGTGTGGCTGAGGTGGCTGAGCCGCGCGCGTCGCCGCGCCACCGGCCTGTCGGGCCGGCGCTCTGCCGCATCGGGCTCTGGGCTCTAAGTTGTCCCTCTGCACATATTCGCGCATGCTGCCGCGCCTGCGGCGCATCACCGGCGAGCTTGCACGATCATACAATTTCACAACTCGTGATCTATGTCAACAAAACATGCAGAAATGATAACATAGAACAATGTCGGGCAGCGGCAAACGGGGCAAGGTCTGACCGATGACAGTTTTGATAAAGCATGAACGAAATCGAAATTTATTTACAACTTTACATGAATTGCCACAGAGGGTGTTTGCAAAGCGCAGAGGTTATTCAGACAATCAAAGAGTCTGTGGCAAAAGGATTTCTTCGTACGTGACATTGGTTGTATGAGTCTCATTGGGCCGAACCCGAATCATTGCGTACATCCGATTTTTAATCCTGGACAACGCTGTGTACAATTGACCATGTGAGAAAATGGGCCTGGTCAAATCCACCCCAACGTAGTCAAGGTTGAGGCCTTGACAGCTGTTAAATGTGGTACAATAAGCAGCGGCGAGGGGAAATTGACGGCGCAGAAAGGTGTAGCCGGAGCTGAGAGTGTGTGTGAATGATATTCTTGGGATGAGGATGTCATCGTCGGACGACTCGATGTAGTCAGTGTTTTCATTTTCTCTGACAGTTCTTACAGTCACAATACGAACACCAACACCGGTCACCACCACACAGACGTTTTTAACGAGCCCATGATCAAGGGAGAAATTTCTCAGCAAATGGAAAACGGCGTTGGTTTTAACCACGATCGTGTGATTGGGAAGTCCATTAGGGCACTGACGCACGATGTAATCTAATGTTGAGTCCGGTGTTTGAATCCCTGAGCCAGAGATTTCTTTTAAAGAATCGGCAGCAAGGTAGGTACAGGCAGTACCCTCAACACGAGCAGGGATTTCTTCGTTGTACGCGTTAACTTGTACATGCGTTGGCCAAGAGAGCGAGTTTTAAACACGCGAGCGGTTGACCAAGGATGATAGGGGGAAACACAAATGCAGACAAAGTTGACGCATGCAGACATCGTCGACGCATCCAAATGCGGCCCAATTTGCCATCCCAGCTTCGTCCCAAATAATAAGGGCGACTTGGCGAAGGAATTCCCCACAAGGGGAATCTGGATCGATTGGTGAATACAACATTTCATTGCATTCATTAACAGGGATCTTTAGGCGAAGTCAAACGATGTGAAAACGTTGAAAATAAAACACGTACTTTAAAGGCAGAATGCGTGGTGCGACCTCCATGGTAAAGTTGGGCCGCGTAGCCTGCAGTTGCAGTAGGTAACGCCAATAAACCGAGAGTTCTGATTTTGTCGCACAATGTGCGCACGAGAAATGTTTTCCCAGTGCCGGCCTGGCCGTCGACAAACGCGAGAAAGCCGTGGGGGAAAGCAATCAAAAAAGAACCCTTATAACAGAAAACGCAGAGGGGTAAAAAGAAAATAAAGGGGTACGTGAAATGGAGAAGAGGATGAAAAGAATAACCCCTGTAAGAGAACAACACAACGAATGGAAGGAAGAATCCGATGATGGCCGCCGATGCGGCAGCATGCGCGGAAATGCGCCCAGCAGCGACTTAGAGCCAGGAGCCCGACGCAGCGGAGCGGTGGCCCGACCTGCCGGTGGCGTGGCAACGCACGACTCTCAGCCACAGCCACACTACACCACCCTCCTCCCCAACTCCAAGCGACCACGGCCCTCGCCACCTCATCGGATCGCCCTCAAACTTGGCCAGAATATCGAGCATGGGCCATACGACGATCCCCAGCGAATCAGGGCGCAGCGGCGCCCTGATCCCCCTCAATCACACCAAAACTGTCTTGGACAGTTTCAAGGCTCTCAAGGGCGCCGGGCACTTCAGGCTCAAAAAACGATGCCCCCAACGAGGCTTAGTGTCCCCAAGTCGCCCCTGCCACGTAGGACGACGCCCAACGTCGCGCGTCATGTCGCAAGGCCCAAGAGCAAGTACATAGAGATCGGGCGACAGCGGCCGATCGGCTGATCGGAGAACCCCCAAATTGGTAGGCAGGTAGATTATAGTAGGTAGTTCACACATACCAAGTAGATAGTTTATTAGTCCACTCTGTCAGTAGTTACTGCCAGAATTCTAGTGGAGGGCCGTGTCCCTCGTATTCTCACCCTTTCTCACCCATTTCCCAGTCTTTTCCTTTCATTCCTTTTCCTATCCCTTCCTCTACATCCCTTCCCCAGTCCCAGGTCATACAGCTGACCTCAGAAGAGCTCTAGCGTGAGCTCCGACCCTTTGTTTCCGTGTTGCCAGTCCAGTGTGGCTGGAACATCCCGTTTTGGAATCCGTTCTCACGCCGGAGGTACTCCGACCTCGCGATCCCAAGCAGCCTCAAGTTGCTCGCTCGCGTGCATAGCGGGGACTTGGCGCATCACCGAATAAAAAAAGGAGACAACCTGATATTCAAGACAGATGCGAATTAGCAAAAGAAGAGAAGAGGAGGATGCAATTTTACGTGCCACAGATCGAAGAGGTTTGAAAAAGGCCAAAAAAACGATAGGAGGCAAGGCAAATAGTTGACGCGTCGTAGAACAGAGATGGCACAAAGAAAGGGGAACAAAAGGGGAGGATTCTCGATTGAGAGGCATGCCGCACTCAGCGTCGACTAGCATCAGGAAAATCCACAAAAATCTTAACAGCACTTAACGTGCTTATTGCCACTTAACAGGAATTTTAAGCATTTTAAGCAACTCCTAAGCTATGCTTGGCATGCTCTTGGCCCAAGTAAATTTACTTGGCCAAGCCAAGTCATCCTATGAGAAATCACTTATCAAGTAGCTTAATAGCCTTAACAGGCTTATTTTTTGCCTTATCAAGCTTACCTTTAACTTATAAACATCTTACTAGACTTGTCCAATCCTTTATACTTGGGCAAAGTACAATAATAAGTCTAAGAAATGAGTAAGATGTCCAATCACACAAGCATATCAAGTAGATCAAAGTAACCAAGAGTCTAAGAAATGAGTAAGATGTCCAATTATTTAATAAGCATATTAAGCAGACCAAGTTAGTTTACATTCTCCTTGTTTTCAATGAATAGTTGAAAAAACATGTATTATGATATCTACAGTACAACAAGCAGTACAATACATACTACTACTACTAATACTACTACTACTACTACTACTACTACTACTAATACCCAACAGTAGTACCAACTCAACCTATGCATAATGTCAATGATAGCTAAATGACAATGCAGAGCCAGCTTACCTCTGAATTCCGAATCTCTCAAGCATGCTCCAAAGGGTATGCCACCACACACAGGTGATGTAGGGGCAGACGTCGCACATGGGGGTGTCGAGGGCGTGAGCAGGGTGTCGAGGAGGTAGGCGTGTGTGCAAAGTACCGTCGAAAGCCGTCAGCAAAGTAGAGTATTGAAAGGAAAGATTACTTAACTCAAAGGGTAACAACCCCACTGGTGTGTTGAACCCTCGAACGCGTGCGTGGGTTGAACCCACGAATGCGTGCATGTGCGTTAGACCCTTGCACGTGAGGGTGTGTGTTGAACGTTGAACCCTTGAACATGCACAGTGCAATGCATGCGTCCTGCATGTACGTACGCGCCGAGGCATCCTGCGTGTGCATGTGCATCAGGCACATCACACCCTTGACGACGTGCGAGTGTCCTGCGTGGCGTGGGCGTGAGCGTTGTGGGCCCGAAAGAGTGTCAACGTCAGAAGTCATCAGAAATATGAAGTACTGTACATACCTAATTTGCCTGCGCAGCTGCGCAGGCGTGGACCTGGACTTGAACGAAAGCTTGAGGCGAGGGGGTGGTACAGAGATTCCAGAGTGACGAGGGGGGGGCAAGAAAAACAAAGAACCCTCCTCGCAAATAAGACGAGGGGGCTGGCGACGCAAGAGGGAGAGGGAGGGAGATCGAAACTCACTCTTGGGGCGAGGGAGGGAGATCGAAACTCGCTCTTGGGCGAGGGACCGAGCGAGATCGCAATGGAGGCGAGAGACGAGGACGAGGGGGAGAGAGGGTGAGGGTGAGAGAGATGGGAAGAGGGGAGATGGCGAGGTGTCGAGCGCGAAGGCATCCTTCCCATTTAAGTAGGGAGGATGTGGTAGACGTTGGCCCGAGGAGATAAGTGGAGGAGGGAGAGAACACGTTCAACGAGGAGGGGGGGTGGACTTAGTGACGACTCGAACTCGAACAAGGTTGAACATTGAACGTAATATTGAACACGTGGTGTTCAATTTGAGCGCGTGACATCGCGACTTGGAAAATTTCTGGGAATGAAACGCACTGTGTGGCTCGAGTTTCCCACACGGACTTGTGCCACAGCAGGAGGGCGTCGAAGGTTCAGTTCCTAGCTCTCCATTTTCCTCTTCCACCGCCGCCGCTACTCCATCGACATCTCTCTCTGCAGACAGCGTTTGGGCCCATCAGGAGAGTCTCAATGGTGGGCGCTCTTCGGCACCAAATCTGGGTGACTTTGGGGCACCTCAGTACAACACCGGTCCTCACCCCCCCGCACGCGCGCCTGGGGGAATGAACGCTCGATCCCACTTTCTTGGCCTTGGCGACGCGAGCAACTTCCTGTGCCGATACACCTCAAACTTGGGTCCATTTATGGCAGTGGTCTGGCTCTTCTGATGGGTTCTTTTGTAGATCCGCCCCACGTCTGCGATCTCTCAAGTTGAATCGCATCCAATTCCCGCTCTTCCGAAGCTTCGTCTGTCTAAAACGAACCTTGTCTGCCTCGCCTCGCCCTTTGGGATATTCCGGATTCCGCGTACTACATCTCACCCAAGGCAATCTTCACCAGTCGGCCAACCTCGAATCTCTCACCATCTCTCCACGACCGGGAATGCCGACATCCATCGCCCCCAACATGCGCACTGTCCTCTCCCCGCTCTTACCCATCTTTGAGTTCCAAATGTCTCCTCTACATCCCAATATGATCGTTGGCCCGTGCTCCTTCGGCCTCCTCATTCCTCAAGGACAGCACAGCCGAAAGGGTATGTATGCTATCCGCTCCATCGTACAACAACGCTCGAAGGAGGGAATAGAGGACATATCCCTTGACCTCCAGCAAAATTTTGGCTTTCAAAGAGATTCTATGCGGAATATGGTGCGTTTCGAACATTGCGCGTTACGCCATTTGGCGCTTGTTGCTCATACCTACCGCAGTTCGACTTCACGATGCACCTGCTAAACAGCCGTGCGTCGCGCATGTCCCCCAACTAGGCACTTCTCACACCTCATGTGGATTACATCGGGGGCTGCACGCAAATTACCGCAAGTGGTACTTTGCTGCCCAGCTCGATCTCAACAATGCCGTCTGTCATACTCAAAACCCAGGTCTTCAGCGCCTCCGCTCTAAGCGGGGCGGTGGCCGCAGCCATTCTGAGACATCCCTGGCTAGCACCCTCAAACGTTGGCATCAGGCAATGAACAACATGTCCTAATACGACCACATGCGTCAGACAGCCCTTTACTCCTTTGCTGGGGAGAATTGGCGCAAGTCCGATTCGTTCCCGCATGCATCTGCTTTATCTTCAAATGCGTGGATGACTATTACCACTCTCCCGAGTGTGAATCGCGTTGATCCCTTCTCAGAAGGTCTCTACCTTTGCACAGTTATTAGGCCCCTTTACCGCGATCAGGCTATGAGCCCATTGATGGAAAGTTTGTGCGGTGAGGATGTGATCATGATCGCATCATTGGTTACAATGATGTGAACCAGTTGTTCTGGTATCCAGAGGGCATCGCTCGCATTGTGCTCACAGACAAGGTATGTCAACCTTTTATGACACGGATCAATGTGTTGATCTCCCTTTGTCAGACTCGTCTTGTCAATGTTCCACCAGCACAGTGTCTTATGCGTATCGACCGTATCGACCAGAATCGCGCATTCTTCAAGAAGTATTATGAGAAACGGTCGATGGTCGTTCGGGCATCTGCTCGTCAACTTCAACCGAATTTGGGTCCTCCACATCTCATTGTTCTGGTTCTACACCACATACAACGCCCCCACCATATACCAGCTGAAGCAAGGCCATTTGTCCACTTTGACGTGGTCTGCAACCGTGCTTGGGAGCGTGTTGCAACCATTATCATGACTCTCGCAACGCTCGCAGAGTTTTCATACATCCCTACAACCTGGAATAATACATTCCACCTCACCTGTCCTCCTTGTCACTCTCGCTCTTATGGGTGGTCCTATGCTCTACATCGCCATCATGGAGTTTTTCATCCCTGCTATTTGGAATTATGCCCTCTGTTTGGGTGTTTGGCGCCGGGTAGCGAGTAAGTCTCGCAAGTACCTCGCATCTCAAACTTTCACAGCAAGCTATCTGATCATACCCGAAGCTCTTCCGAAAAACGCGATGCCTACATTCACAGCCCTCACCCCACGTTACAACGAGAAGGTATGTTATTTCTTCTATTGGGATTACTTCATGACATGCACGCCTTCAGGTCCTGCTTAGCCCAAGGTCAGACATGTATGAGAGCACGTTCCCTGGTGATGAGAAGGGTGCATCCAGACTCAACGACCTGCCATTCTAATGTATTGGTTTCAAGAGCGCAGGCCCTAAATTCACATTGTGTGCCCATATTTGGGCTTTATTGTGCTTCCAAACCCTCTACTGCACAGTCTCAGGTATGATGAACATACAGCAGTGGCGCTCTGGCAGCAAAGGACAATGTGCGTTGCATTTGTTACACATTGAACATGCAAAACTAATGTCTGGTCATAGGGGGTTTCCCGACTATCAGGAAACATTCTCCAACAGGCTAACAGCCGAAGTGTGAAGTGTTGCAGCAGCAAAAGTGGTAGAGAGCCCTTCATTAGCAGTCTTGGCTTTCACTTACCAGAGATATTGTCACCGGCGTAGGGTGCGACACTTAGACTCAAGTAGTGGGGAGTTTAGCTAGGACTTGGGCGGACGAGTAGGAGCAGTATTCACGCTGTACTCCAAAGAAGAAGGCGATAGCGAGTATATTGTGAGACGAGGAGACTCGACTTAGTGTCCCAAGACACTGAAGTCGCCTTTAAATACAAGCGAGTCCTACTACGACGATCCCAGGATGATGTCATAATGACTTCATCCTCTATTCTTACAACGCGTCATATGGAAGGGGGTGGAAGCGTCCAGAACATGCATACATGGGTGGACGTCACAGGCACGTCAGTAAAAGGGGCCAAAGGGGGAGGGACGTCATACAGTCACAAGGGCCAGAACCGTGAGCTACAGAAGGAGATACGTACTGACAGAACTTGTAGTCACTACGAGGGGCCGGTTCCCCCAACTTACCCATGCCCCAGTCGTCCTCTTGACTGGTGCAGGTGCCGGCGGTGACATCACCCTCCCGTTAGACGCGGAACCGACCTCGGTTATGCTTGCGGAAGTGGGGAGCAGGGAGGATGGTGAATCCGTCGTCATCGTCGTTCCTGATGTCGCGGCGAGGGGTCGGAGGTGCATGAGTCGAGAGGGGCCTGGGCGCGTTCAAGTCGGTGTTGGACATACCCCTGTTGGTCAGACATGGCCTGGATCTGGAGTCGGAGGGCGTCTTGTTGGCGGTAGAGCTCGTGGAGCTGTCGGGTGGCGTGGGCATAGGCGTGGATGTCGGCAGCAAGTCCCCAGTCGTCCTGCTTGTATGCATCGAAGATGAGGGTGTCGGTGTGGTGAGATTTGGCGTGGAGGAGTTCGACAAACCATGGGGAAGGGCAGATAGGTTGTGGCCGTCGCTGTGACGGGCGGTGGCGTAGATGGGGCAGGTGTACTCAATGTGGTTGGGCCCTCCAAGAGTTCCGATGACGGTAGAGGGTCACCAGGGCATTTGCGAATGTAGGGGCAAGGTGAGGTTGGTGTTTGTCGTCGTAGATGACGAAGTAGGGGACGCGGTTGTCGTTGTGGACGAATCCATAAGGGGGTTCATCCTGTACTGCCCTCTTAGCGTCAAGCTCCTTCTGGATCTTGTCAACTGCTTCGGCATAGAGGTCGGTCTGGTGGAGAAGTCGGCGCGGCGTGCTTCTGCAGTGTTGGCGAGTCCAATGCGATGTCCTTGGCGTTTGGAGTGAAAGTGATGGAGCGGAGAGAGCTGAGAGGGCGGTACGCGGGGATAAGCAAACTTTGTCCTCGCAATCCAGCTGTTGGGTGAGCTTCCTGAAGATACGTCGGGCTGCGGGGTCGTAGACTGGTCGTCGATGATGGCTTGATTGATGGCTTGGATGTGGGGGGATCGTCGGAGGTGAAGATGGTGAGGTCCGAAGGGAGCTCGTTGAGGACTTGGTCGGGAGATGGGGTCTCTTGATCGACTTCGATGATGGAGGCAGTGGGAGTGGACATGCTAGTGTGGCTAGGAGGATGGAGCGATAGAGACCTTCCGTCGCTTCTTGGGGTTTTTATATGTCAGAGGATCTTGGAGCGGATTCTTCCGATGATACTTAGCCACGAGAGCTGGAGCGTGTATTTGTCCTGCTGGCTCCCACGAGTTATCAGCATCTGGGTAACCTTTCCAGTGAACGAGATACTGGAGGGCACGTTTTCGTCCGTGGAATCGGTGATCAACGATACCTTCTACTTCGTATTCCGCTTCTCCAGCGATAAGGTCAGGTGGTGGTCTCGTGTAGTTGGGGCCATGGGCCTCGTTTTCGTGATAAGGGGTCAGGAGTGAGGCGTGGAAGACGTCATGGATGGTCCAGGCTAGGGGGAGTCGGAGCTGATAGGCGACAGGTGACACCCTTTTGATGATGGTGAAGGGGCCGTGGCGCTTGGGCGCAAGTTTCGGTGCTTGATAGGGGAGTTTCAGGTGTCTCGCCTCGAGCCATACCTGATCACCAGGTGTGAATTGGTCGAGGGGCGTTCCCTGGGCGCATTGGGCTAGAGCAGTCCGGGCTTGTTCTCTTCGTTTCATCATCTCTTCTGCACGTTCTTCTACCCTTTGATTGGTCGATAGCGTACTTGCCCTGTTGTTAGTCTCGGGAGGTATCCGAGGAGGGCCTGGAGCGGAGCCATTTTGATAGTGGCGTTGATCCTGCTGTTGTGCACGAGGGAGGCAATCGCTAGCCATTCGCTCCAGTCGTCCTGTTGGGTAGATGTCACGAAGGTAGGTATTGCTCGACCCACTGGTTCTTCCTCTCTGATAAGCCGTCGTTTGAGGGTGGTAGGCTGTGATATGTTCTGTTTTACTCCTAATCGTTGTGTCAGTGCTTGGCAAAGTGGGAGGTGAACCTCGGGTCTCGGTCGGAGATCATCTTTCTGGGGAGTCCGAACCACTGATAGACGTTGTTTAGGTATAGGTCAGCGATTCCTTCTCCGGTGATTGAGGTAGAGCAGGGGATGAAATGGCTGCTCTTGTGCATCCATGGTCGACGATCGTGAGTATTGCGTCGTATGTTCCATTCCTGGGAGTTGGGTGATGAGGTCCATCGCTATTTCTTCAAATGGGTTTGCCCTGGTCCTGGTGTGACGCGATACATGGGTGTGCGTACGTGGTGCGTCAGGTTTTTGTTTTGCTGGCAGGGGGCGCATCCTTTGACGTAGTTTCTATCCATTGGTTCATGTTGGGCCACCAGTACTCTCGCTTCGTCGCTTGGGTGGTTTCGTCTCTCCCTGGATGTCCAGCGTGGGATCGTCGTGGTAGCGTCGCATGATCTTCCTTCTCAATCTACTTCGGGGGAACTACCATTCGACGGTCTTTGAACCATTGGGGTCGGTGGTCATGCGCAGGTGGAAGTCGAGGTGGTGTGGTCTTCCATTGTTTCATTGTTCGCTGTGGGTCTCTTGGCGTCGGCCACTTCTGTCTAGATCGAGGGGTTCCTGGTCCGGTCTGGATTCGTTTGGCGGATGAACATCTCTTCGGGGAGTAGGGTGAGGTCGTTGTTGTCTTGTTCGCCTTTGTCTTCGGTTGGGGGTCTCGAGAGCATGTCGGCTGCGGTGTGGAGTTTGCCTGGTACGTGTTTGATCGTTAGGTTGTACTCTTGTAGTTCTCCAAACCATCGGGCTACTCTTCGGTTCACCTTCCTTGGCGTTTTCCAGTATGTGAGGTTGGCATGGTCGGTGAGTACCGTGACTGGTATTTCGGTTGCGGCTATGTGGGGTCTCCAATGATGTAGTGCTTTCATGAGGGCAGGAGTTCTCTTTCGAAGATGTCGTAGTTTCGTTCGTTGGTGTGAACATGGCCGAGTAGTATGCTATTGGGTGGCGCATGATTTCTTCGTTCGAGGGTTGGTTTCTCCCTCTTGTGAGAGTATGGCTCCCACGCCGTAAGATGAGGCATCTGTGGCAAGGAAGAATGGTTTTGCGTAGTCTGGTTGTCGGAGGATGGGTTTTCGGCACATGAGTGTTTTGAGTGTTTCAAATGCTTTGAAGTGCGGTTCCCACCAGTGGAATGGTGTGTTTTCTGGGTTAATTGGATAATGGGCGTGCTATCCTGGAGTAATTGGGGACAAAGTATCGATAGAAGCCTGTGAATCCTAGGAAGGCCCTGACATCTTTGACGCATTTCGGGGTCGCCCAGTCGCATGCCTTTCAGTTTAGCGGGATCCATCTGTACTGCGCCTTCACTGAGTATTACTCCCAAGAATTCGACCTTTCTTGTTCAAATTGGCACTTCTCTGGTTTGAGGAATAGGTCGTGTTCGCCAGTTTGTGTAGACTTGGTGGACCTCTTTCGGTGAGCTTCGTGTCTTTGGGGGTGTGTATCAGGATGTCGTCCATGTAGATCGTTAACCACTCCTGTCTGAGTTCTTCCGCGAAGATGGCGTTCATCATCGTTTGGAACGTCGCTGGGGAGTTGGTCAGCCCGAAGAACATGACTCTTGGTTCAAATAGTCCTTCGTTAGTGACGAAGGCTGCCTTCCACTGGTCTTGTTCTTTGATGCGTATGTTGTTATACCCCCATCGTACGTCGAACTTTGAGAATAGTGCTGCATTCTGTACTCGGCTAATGAGTTCCGGGATGAGTGGTAGGGGGTATCGATTCCGTATGGTGTGTTCGTTCAGCCGTCGGTAGTCCTGGACCGGTCTCAGCTTGCCATCTTTCTTTTTGATGAAGAAGAAGGGGGCGGCGTATGGGCTCTTCGATGGTACGATGTATCCCTTTCTGAGGTGTTCTTCGACGAAGACTCGCAGAGCTTTCCTCTCTTCTTGGGTGAGGGCATAGATCTTTCCGGGGAGTGTGGTAGGGGCGTCCTTCTTCAGTTCGATGGCGTGGTCCCAGATCCTTGGTTCGGGGAATCGTTGTGCTTTTTCCTCGCTGAAGACTTGGGCGTGTCTCTGGTATTCTTCTGGCAGTGTTGTTGGCTTGTTTGTTTGGAACTGTTCAGCCAGTTTGGACGCTGTCGTTTGTCTGTCGTCTGCTGCTAGTGCTGCGATAATTAGTTCCTTAGGCGTGTCTTTCATGGGTCTTTCCTCAGTGGGGACGATCGAGAGTGTGATGGGTAGGTGGTCGTAGTCTATCCACCCTTTTGACCAGGTGATGCGTGGTTCCATTGCTGCGAACCAGGGGTATCCTAATATGATTGGGTTTCCGCCTAGATGGGTAAGGAAGAATCGCATCGTTCTGAGTTTGGTACATCAGCAAAATGTAAAAGTGCTTAATTTGACTTGATCATCTTAAAAAAAAATCATCTTAAATTTGTCTTAGAAAATTATCATGTAAGACAGACTAAGGACAAACTAAGGCAACCAGACAAGCTAAAGTACTCCAAACTATTACTCAGGCCATTCAGACAAGCCAAAGTACTCTAAGTGGCTAACCATTACTCAGGCCATTAAGCGGCTCAGGCCATTAAGCGACATCAAAGCCGCCAAGGCGCATCTGCACACCTGGCTGCTCCGGTGCCCTGTTGACACTCCTTCTGCACCCCTCCGTGCGCTGCGAACCCTCCACATGCTACACTCCCCCTGCACACGTGTCTGCACCACCTCCTACGTTTCCATGCCCCCTGCACCTGCTCGCATGCTTGCATGTGTCGAGGGCCAAGGATGCAAGGCATCTGGCCTGTGCATGTGAGCGAGTGTGCGCATGGGTGTTGTACACGTGCGCGTGGGTGTTGAACGCGTGCACGTGGGTGTTGAACACGTACGCGCGGGTGTTGAGGGCGGGGGCATTGATAGGTGTACGCGAGGGTGTTGAACGCGTACGCGCGGTGTCAAGGGTGGGGGCATCGAGGGCATACGCGAGGGTGTTGAACGCATACGCGTGGTGTCGAGGGTGGGGTATCGAGGGCGTAGGCGTGGGTGTCGAAAGCGTACGCACGTGTTGAGGGTGTACGCAGGGATCGAGGGCGTGGGCGAGTGTGAGGATAACGCATGAGAATCAGAAATCATCAGTGAAGGTTTAATAGTCACATACCTAGAGTGCCCAGGTGTGGGCGAGGGCGAGAATGTCCCCTCCGACTCACATTTGAGATGAGGGAGGCGTTGGCGATGGACGGAGGCCTTGGTGAAAATGAGAAAAAAAAAACTGAAAGTCGAACCAACCAAGTGGCGTGACTGTGGCGTGGGTTTTGGAGACATTCCCACGGTTGACTTTGGTCCCACGGTTGATTTTTGGTGTTCGATTCTTCGAATTCTTCTAAGTCGCGTCGCATCCCCCTCATCCCTCTTGCCACAGCATCCCTGCCCCTTGTGTCCCGTCCGCGACCCCTCCTGCTCAGGATGTCCCTCCCGCTCTGTCCCTCTGGTGGCTGGCCATCCCTCTCGCCTTCACCGTCTCTCTTGCCTTCGCCGTCCGTCTCGCCCTCGCCATCCGTCTTACCCTCACCGTCCGTCTCGCCCTCGCCGTCTGTCTTACCCTCACCGTCCGTCTCGCCCTCGTTCCGAGTCCCTCCAGTCGTGGCTGCTGTGCTTGCTACCCGCCACCACGGACACGGTTCTGGTACTAGCTCCAAGTTGGATTCTGGAAGCCCTAGCCGCAGCCAGTTCTGCTATTAGTGCTAAGAATGCTATAGGCATATATCCCTCGGGAACCGACTCTGAGTTGAAGTGAGTTCATGGTGCCCTTATACCCGTCTAGTGTACATCCCCACTGACCCCACTGCACCCCCAGCACGATCAAGAAGCCGCGCGTGACCACGCACAACGCCTCACTACGCGACCTGCGCTGAACAGCGCACCTTCTTCACCGCTTACCTCGAGAACCACGTCACATCCATTGGTACGTCCCTTTACTCTTCAGCAACTGTCTTCTCACACAACGCGTCAACCGCAGGCACCATGCATTGGCGGGGACGATGCGTCAACCGTATGCAACGACGCGTCAACCCGAGCATCGACCGCGGGAATGACGTGTCGACCATACGACCCGTCTTGCCATCCCTCCCGCTCTCCGTCCCGCCGTCCCTCCCACTCTCTCTTCAGGTCCCTTCCGACTGTTCTTGCTTGGGACGCGACACGATAGCTTAGTGCGTGCGCATGTGGGTCCAGGCCTGGGCGTCGGTGCGGGAATGGGTTACAAGGTATGTAACTGTTCCATCTCTATTTCCTACTGACTACTGTACCTCCAGCACGACCAAGAAGCTGAGCATGACCCCATGCACGACGCGTCAACCGCGTACACAATGCATCGCCCGCGTGCACATCACGTGCACGATGCATCGCCTGTGTGCATGACGCGTCGCCCGCATGCACGACGCATCGCCTGCACGCATGACGCGTCGCTCGTGTGCACGACGTGTTGCTCGTTGCACAACATGATCAGACAGTGAGCAATTGCTCGTGCAGTATGGTCTTCTTTTAAGGAGTGGAGAAGGTGGAAGTGGTGGTGTATAATGCGATATTAAGTAGCCTTAAGATCATGTCTGTAGTAGATTAAGATAATGTTAAATGAGATCTGTTGTTTAAGATCACACCAAGTGTGATAAGTTGAACTAAGGTCCTTTAAGCATTTTTAGGTGCACTGTCAGGAATCATCTATGTCTGCCTTAGTTATCTTAGTGGTTTCTTATGAGCCAGCTTAGATCACTTGAACTGGCCAAGATCTCACTTACAAAAAATAGACCTTACTTAAAGTGCCTTACCACTTTTTGCCTTAAAAGTGACTTGAAAAAAGTTTCAAGGCACATTAAGACCAAATAAGATGATTTACATTTTCCTGATGTAGAAGAGTGTATTGACTCCGCTACTGGACAGGAGACTCAACTTGCCGTCTTAGGGACGACAGAGAGAGCCTTATATACTGTACAAAGTATCCGGAATGTTCTACACTATGACGCGTTACAGAAGGAGCCGGAATCGTACGGAAGCGTATAGAAACAGAGAGAAGCTGGCGGAATACATCGTCCAGAACTCGATGGAAACAGACGGAAACATGTGGAATATGCTGGAAACTACAATATCGTACAAGGCCTGGGCTCGGTTAACCCCTACTCTTACCCATGTCGTCACGTACGAGCTAGTGACCTCTGGTGCCGAAGACCGAACGATGTCAGCTCCCCAACAGCCATGGACACGACGCCATCCTCACCATAGTCGACCACGGTTGTACCAGAGCAGCTCTATTCTTACCCTGTACGACGAACGTAACCGGAGAAGGAATCGCCAAACTCTATCTAGACAACGTGTATCGATGGTTTGGAATCCCCTCGAAAATCATATCGGATAGAGACCCCCGATTTACATTGCACTTCTCAACCTCGTTATGTCAACGCCTGGGAATCAACCGAAACATATCCACGGCCTATCACCCCCAGACAGATGGTCTATCAGAACGAAAGAACCAATGGGTAGAACAATACCTGCGATTCGTAACTAGTGCGTCCCAAGACGACTGGAGCGACTGGCTAGCGATAGCCACAGCGGTACACAATAACTACCCCAATGCCACGACACATATCACCCCAATAGAAGCACTCCTAGGGTACTCCCCCAGAATCACAATGGAACTACCTTATCCACCAACCACCATCCAACTTATCGATGATCGAACTAGAAAGGCAATGGAGAAAAGGAAGCAGGCAAAAGAAGCCTTGAACGAAGCAGCACGAGCCGCACCACCTGACTCCTATCAAGTCGGAGACAAGGTCTGGCTCGAAGCAAAACACCTCGCGCTCCCTTATCAGACGCCCAAACTCGCCCCCAAACGTCATGGACCCTTCACAATTATCAAAAGAGTGTCACCTGTCGCATATCAGCTGCAACTCCCCACAGCCTGGACCATTCATGACGTATTCCACGCATCCCTCCTGACCCCTTATCACGAGACTATAGAACACGGGACCAACTACACGAGGCCACCCCCTGACCTTATCGAAGACGCCGAAGAATATGAGGTTGAAGCTATTGTTAATCACCGTCACTTCGGACGTAAACGACAGCTTCAATACCTGATCAAATGGAAAGGGTACCCAGATGCGGACAACACGTGGGAATCAGCAGACCACGTACACGCCCCCACACTAGTTCAAACCTATCACCGGAAGAATCCGTTATCTCACCCCGAACAAGATAAAAGAGGGAGGAAGAAACGAAAAGTCTCCATCCGCTCCTCAAGTCCTATCTTCATCAACACTTCCACACCACCGCAACATGTCTTCCCCCGTCAACGTCTTCAGCAGCAGCATCGAAGTCGTCTCTGCCCAGGCAGAGTTCGGTGCCTCCACCATCACGCTCGTGGATCCACCCTCTACCCCTGCCTATCCTGCCTATCCCGAACCTGTCAACACCACTCCTCCCTTACACCAGCCCCGAAGCCACTCATACCCCCGCACGCCCACGGCTCACCATCGCCCCAGACTCTGAGACAGAAGAGGGCGAAATCATTGATCGTGTCCGCCAACACAACTACCCCCTCTCACCCCAGAGCTCCCTCAATGTCATACAGGGGCACCCAGAGCTTGACGCCGGCACCCTCCGCACCATCACCATCGGCCTCGCCAATACGGCCATGGCCGCACCTTCCAACACCTCGAGGCAAAGTCCGAGATCGAACAACTCCGCAAGGAGCTCACCGATCTCCGTGCAGAGATGTCCGTCAACCCGACGCAGAGTGCCCGAAGGGTTCGAGGAGAACCATGGCCGCTCCCCGATTTCGTCATCCCCGATGCCGACAATGTCATGCGCCAAGCGCGCTACATCAAACTGGGCAATGGCCCTGTCCCTTTCGCCCTCGGTACCCTCGGCCAGGAAGGCGACCCCGTCTTCCAGTACGACTTATATGCCGCACCCTCCTACATCCGCGACTCCCCCACCGAGCCACTTCCAATGTGGCTTATCAACACTATCGGCGGGAAGTCGTCGTCTTATCACCAGGCCATGGACTTGGCGCGCAGCACCGATGATTGGGGATTGGCAGCAGAGGTTGCCCGCTATCACGAGGCGGACACTCGCATCCTCAACATCGCGGCCGAGATTCACGCCCTCGACTGCGAGCTGCAACTCGCCAAGGCAGAGGCTCGTCAGAGCCGCAGTCGCCTTGAGGGGGCCCGTGCCCAACATCGTCTCAGAGCCTTGCAGGCTCTTGACACTCGCCGCCCCACCCGTGCTAACACACACGCCGGGGTCTCCGCTTCGCCCGTGGTAGGGCGACATTCCTAGACGGAGAGTGATGACATCGCGTCGTCTTCGGCACCAGAGGTCACTAGCTCGTACGTGACGACATGGGTAAGAGTAGGGGTTAACCGAACCCGGACCTGTACGATACAAGTAGTTTCCAGTATGTTCCATAGTGTTTCGTTTGTTTCCATCGAGTTCTGGACGATGCATTCCGCCAGCTTCTCTTAGTTTCCTTACGCTTCCATACGATTCCGGTTCCTTCTGTAACGCGTCATAGTGTAGAACATTCCGGATACTTTGTACAGTATATAAGGCTCTCCCTGTCGTCCCTAAGACGGCAAGTTGAGTCTCCTGTCCAGTAGTGGAGTCAATACACTCATCTATCTTCTATCTCTTTCACTCAACTTCGCCTGGCTAGAGAGCGGCCGTAACGAGCTCGGTATCAAACGATTGTCTAATCGTTATCGGATCTACGCCGGTGACAGATACCCTTCAAAGAATGCCTCATAACTCAAGATGTAATTATGCTAGTGCCACATGTAATATGCCATTTGAAAGGTATTATCAATACCTTTCAAACGAGCGCGGATAGAAACACTTTCTATCCACGCTCAATCCGTGACATTGAAATGTTTCCGCGGATAGAAAGTGGTTCTATCCACGGTCAAAATTGATTAATTTTGTCCCGTAACCCACTTGTAACCCATGACCCGAATTAAATTAGACCCCTTATAATGTTTCCACAGATAGAAAGTGGTTCTATCCATGGTCAAAATTGATTAATTTCGTCCCGTAACCCACCTGTAACCCATGACCCAAATTAAATTAGACCCCTTATAATGGTGGTGCATCACAACGCCATAACAATGATGCCGTCAAGAGCAGGTTCGATTACGGGGACAAAGGCAATCTTGGATTAAGAGAAATGGATGCGGCTGAGGTGGCCATCGGAAATGGTGTGGTACCGGACAGCGAATGCATACTGATCCCAATAACTCGGACGATAATAGTGAGAAGACGTATGGTGGTATTCTGAACGCTGGTCTTCAACAGCGAATACACACTATGATCTTGTGATTGGAGAAATGTATGTGACTGAGTCGGGAATGGATGTGGTACCGGGCAGCAAATGCACACGTTCGACAAGATGTTCGAAACCCGTGTGGTGGTATTCTGAACAGCCTTCAACATGTTCTTGCAGAGATGTCGCATCTTGGTCGGTTTGGCATCCAAGCTAACGGCATTCCAACGCACACCGCAGCATCCCAGGCACCCCAGACAGATTGCAAAGACAGTAATAGACGAGCTCATTGTGGATTGGGTAGATCCGAAACGACGAGGGAAAAGGAATCGGAATATTCCGTGCCATGCATGTGACTTTGTTTGGATGTCGGGTGGACACGAGGGTGACCTTGGTGCACGTGGAGGCAGTGGTGTTATCGCTGGCAAAGGTGAGGGCCGAGAGATTGGAACACCATAGATACGTTGCTAAGAGTTGGACAGGTGGGGCCCCAGGCATTCATGCACCCCCAGAATAACCTCACACGCCAAGATCTTACGTGAAGTCACGTGCAGATTGGAAACTGTTGCGTCAAAGCGCAGCAGACAAGGCTGGCTTCGCGCCTTCACTAGCTTCACTAGCCAGTCTCATTGGCGCTGCCTTACTTCATCGCCCACGACGTCAACCCCGACGCTGTTAGCAGTCCAACCATGCTTTTCTTCCGTCGCTACCCTCGTTTCACCCTTCTCCTTTCCTTCCTCCTCACTGCCTCTCTCCTCCTACTCCTTACACACACACCCTTCCCATCCCTGCAGACATCCTTTGAGCCACCAACTCAACCCCTCAACCCTCCCACTCCCACTAGCTCCCAGGGGCTGGCCGCACGGGTACGACGGGCAGAGCGCGCATACCAAAAGATGCTCCTTGGACGCGATGCCCTCATCGCCAAGGTGGGACCGACACCTCACAACGTTGCTCTGTGCGTCTCAACCTACCCTTCTTTTTTTTTGCTGATTGCTGCTCTCATGGCATGCAGATTTCCGCCAGATAAGGAACCGTGGCCACCGTATACCGTTTGTAAGTCCACTCCTCTACTGCTGCGCACATACGAGCGCCCATTGGATGATGCTCTTAGGGGACTTTTTTCCACCCGCCTTTTTCTGCCCACACGAGCTAGAGCGCGTAGGAGAACTAGGTGACGGTGGGAAATGGTTCTGTGGATTATCCCAGTTGCAAGAAAAAGAGGACTGTGTTGTCTATTCCGTCGGTACACTCGGACCCTCGTCATCCACCTTCGAGACACGTTGATCCGTGCTCCCTTTCACCCCTCCTACAGGACCCCCTGCAGATGCATCTTTCGAAGCTGAGCTACTCGCCCGTACCCGTCACTGCCAACTTTTTATCTTCGATCACACCGCTTCGGCTCTTCCCCGGGGGCTCTCAACGCACGCGACTTCCCCCGCCGGGTTCGACGAGTTTTACGCCCCATTAGACACGTTGAACTATGACAATAAACTCGATTACTGGGACTCTCGCCACACATTGCAGCGCGCCCATTTCAAGCCGTACCGTATCGCCGGTTTCGACGCCCACGGCGCAGGTGACACCCCGAAGACCTATACACTCGAAGCACTCATGCGTCAAAATGGTGTGGCCATATTTTTATGCGGGTTCACTTCTTTTGCTTTTTTTCCTCATTACTCTACCCTGTAGGACATAGCCATATCGACGTTTTGAAGATAGACCTCGAAGGATGGGAATATGATACGCTTACGGCTTTCCTCATGCCCAGCCCAGAATACACAGATGAAAGACCGCGAGTTCCGCCCGTGTCGCAAATGTTGCTCGAGTTGCACTTGTGGAACCGCGAATTTTCGGACTTGCTGAATTGGTGGAGCACACTGGAGCGCGCTGGGCTGCGCGCAGTGGCTCGGGAGCCAAACTTGGTTTATCAAAATTATAATCGCATGCAAGGTGCCGAGCTAGCGGAGGTGCGTCAACCTCAAATTACCCAGATCCCTCGGACGACTTCGTTAACTGACGTGGTAGTACACATTCCTCAACGTCGCGGGGCCGAATGTATTCATTTCGGATGAGGTTCTGGTTCCATCTCCATTCATAGCCCCATTGCCAGCACCGCCAGCAGACGCTTCGGAACCAACTCTCATGCCCATCCACGAAGATGGTGAACATGTCCGCTAACGGAACATCGTGGCTTCTGTCACAAGTGGGATATGAGTTGTATATCTGACAGCTATACATTTGGGATCTCTGTAACATGTACTTGACTTTGGTACAGGGCTGTTCATGACACGCACTGCAGAAAACTTGTGCCATGCTATACTCGAGACCCTAAAGCTGAGATTGAGAAGGCGCAGATAAATTTTGTGTTTCATTCCAGTCGTAAAAGAATGATATCTACAGTAGATGTCCAGATTTGAGGAGTATTTGAGGGTGGCGGGCGACGCCCCAAATTGAACAGACAATTGCTTACGTAAACACCGCGACATTCGAGCTCGACTACGTTGTCCCCCGTTTCCGCGTTCTCCTTTCCGATGAACCGAGGTGATGGGCTTTGAGGTGAGCATGAATGAGTTGAGTGGACAGCGGCGGCACCGCGGGGAGGCGGCTGAAAGGACGGCACCCACGAGGGTATCTCGGGCTTAATAGAGCGGAGCATTCGCAAGCACCGGGTTCGCGGCAGTTGTGATAACCATGAGGGCATCCGGAGACTCCACACCCTGCAGGTGGGCCGGGGTGTATTAGAGAGACGCACGAATATCCCACCCCCACCCGGTTTCTGTGATAGCTCCGGGGGCGATGTCTCTCACCTAGAGTAGGGCTAAAGGGCTACAGCCGCGCCCGACGCAACGACACGCGATGGCAATTCGAAGACTTTATGGCGCCGTAGCGTGCGAAGCTGCATTGCCAGCAGAGGAGGGGGATGAGGTACACGGTGAGTGCAGTAGTAATTAGGAAGAGCCAGGAAAGTGAAATTGCATGCATGCACTCCTTCCACGGCTGTCTAATGTAGGGTGTATTCTGCGTTGTGAGCTCCAACGAGTGGAGAGGGTCCAAGAGAGGGTCCAAAGAACCGCCTTCAAGCCGGGTTGGCCTATAAGCGCGATTTTGCTTTCCTTTTTTCCAGCGCTTGTCACATGGTCAAAGGCATATACTGTAGGAGCCCTCGATCGAGTGCCATCAGGATTACAGTAAATACGAACGGTTTGTTTGATATCCTCTGCCAAACTGTACGTGACGTGACGACCCTCCTTTGTTCTTTTCTTGAAAGTTGAAACAGGACGGTTACATACTGCTCAGTACCCTTTCATCGGGTCGAAAAGACGGCTTCCCACGAGACGTGAGCCGCAAGAGGAAAGTGTTGTATTACGGCGACCTGGTCTGTGGTTCATAATGTGATATACAGTATCTTGCTTTGAGGCCACAGATTTGGTGGGCATTTTTACTGTAGTGGCACGCACGTGTAAGGTTCTCTTGTCATCCGCCAGCATGGCGCGTTTAAACCGGCGAACACTTTGTTGCTTGTTCTCTCTGGTCTCCATTACTTGTCTCGTCTTGCCGTTATTCAGCAGACCTAGAACACGGGCCGCCTCTCAGGATGACACCAATTTCATAACCACAGATGTACTAGGTTCACCACCGTCCCGGAAATCATTCGCGTGGAACTCCAGTGAAAGATTCCTTGCCTATCTTCCTCATAGCGGTTTCCACAATCAACGCATTGCCCTCGAAAATGCGCTCACCCTTGCTCATATCCTCAACAGAACGCTTCTTGTCCCCCCGTACGACTCGGGAATGATCTCATTAGCTATCATAAATTCGATGACCTCCGTCGCTTTCTGATTCACTCCGGAAAGCGGGGGTTACATCACTGCTCAAACGTTGCTCCACACGTTGCTTCCCCTTCCGAGTGCTGGGGTTACTTTGACTATACTCACGTCTCGTGGGACTGGCTCATCGATCTCTCATTCATCGCCGAGGAACGTCTTCTCCACCACGAGTCCTTAACCTACCCTTGGCTCGAGAGCCCGCCTCTGGACACTGACGCACTCACGCTCAAGGATCAGACTGCCTATGACTTTCGCTTCGTGGATTACATACCCGCTCCAGATGCGCCAGCGCATCCGCGTTACCAGATAGCATACCCAATTTCTACGCTCGTCGCTTCTGGCTTGCCGCTCATCCAGCTCGGGACGCTCTTCGGTTCAGCCCGGTTGCATCTTACAGAACGTGGGAATGTGGCCACGCGCACGGGCATTCGCGAACGCATGATGTTTTCAAACTCTCATCTTCTCGCGGCATCGACGGCCGCCGTGAACGCTCTCGGTGGCCAGGACGCGTTTCTCGCTGCACACGTTCGACTATCGAATGGTCCGTTCCACGCATTGCGCGAGCGGACCGTACGTTCGATCTGGTATAGACTCGTCGCGTGCGCATTGCGAAGCGTCAATGCCAGTGCCGGCATCACCGAAATATATGAGCTTGAAGGTTTGCTTGTGCCAACTAATGCTGTGTTCCCTCCTCCACACGAGCCGCTACCAGTCGACTCGGTGCCACCGAGAGTAACGCCCTCGGAAGGAGTTATGCCTAGCACGTTGCGCGTTAAATGCACGGGAAACCCACACGAGGCGCCCAAGCTGGTCCCCCTGAATGTGCCTCTGTTCGTCGCTACCGACGTAGAGGACGCGTTAGCGTTGGCGCCGCTGAGGGCGGCGTTCCCATGTACGATCTTATTGCGCGATTTAGCGGAGGTGCCCGAGGTCCGGATGCTCGACCGACTGGTCAGTGCGAATGATGGTGTTCATCTTGGGTCTTTTCTGGCACCGCTGCTTGACGCGGCGATCGTGGCGCGGGCGTGGGCGGTAGTAGGCACAGAGGGTAGCACTTTCAGTACGTATGTCGAGGACTTGTTGTGGCGGCGGGAACACGGGCATCGGATCGTGGAACGTGGATAAGCTGAGATGTTTCTACAGTGATTCTTCCATGACGAATCAAATTGTGGCTATCGCGCATATGCGAGGCACAGAAGAATTGTGATTATTTACGGCACTGTAACGCTCATACCAGGAGTGGGCCCTGAAATTTGCGTGAAATTGGGTACCATGTAAAGCATCAGGTTACCACCGCCATTTCCACCAACGATGCGAAGAGAACCGTGTTGAGAGGGAACAGGTGACGTGAAGCAGTGTAAGCCGAGCGATGCGGGCAACCGGAGAATGGAAAACCAGTCTAATGAGACGCCCATTAATTAGCGAGGTGTGGGACCGCGGGGCAGAGATATGGTCGCGATCCGAGTACACAGATCCGCGGGAAAGTCGCGCGGCAAGGACCGGATAATGGAAGCGCCGGGGACGGGGAAGCATCAAAGAACCACTTTGGTCATTCGGAATGGCAATGGCAGTCCCTCAAATTCCAGATTCCCTGCTCTCCCTCTCTTTCTCCCTTTCCTTCCCCTCCTCTCCGCCCCCATGTCCCATCAAAATGCCACTATCCAGGCGTCCTCAAAATTGGACATGAGCTCAGGTTTGCCCTCACTTCCTCCTCGTCACTCTTCTTGACATGTCCCCCAGTCGCTGCGCTCTCTTTTCTCGTCTGGGACGTTTTGATCACCCTCGATCAGGAAGTCGACGCCATCTGGTCGTCCGTGCTATTTTTCTTCTCTGGCGTTGCATTCTCTCATCTCTCCCTCAGAAGGACCAATTCATCCTATTCCAAATGGCTTTTCTTTTTTGTCCGTTATTTTGCAGTCGCCATGCAAATGTATTTCTATTCACCATACTTCATCCTTTTCGTCGACCACTCACCTCACCCCTTCCAGATCTTTGCTCTTCGTCGGCACTGAACTCTCCATCAGCTTTCATTACACTGAAAGCGACTGCGTCAAATGGTATATCTACCAAGAGGTCGGAACCCAGCTCCTCGTAGCCGCCGTAGAGTCTATCCTTATTGTACGCGGTATGCTATCCATCTTCCTACCCTTGATCTCCCCCGGATGTTCATTTCCCTCAAGTGCATGCCCTTTACGATCGCAATCTCAGCGTCACCGTCCCACTCGTCGTTCTTTTCGTCCTGGAGAATATTGCCATGATTGCCACTTTCGTAACTGTTATTCCCGGGGTACGTTTTGATGCCACCTGCACCGTGATTCGTTCCCCGCCGAGCCTCCTCATTTTTGCGTATGGTCATGTCCTTTTGATCTCCTCCGCTATTCTTATCTTGGTCTTTTACAGCGCCGCCTTCGTTTTATTCGAAACTGTCCTTTTTGTCCTTACTCTCATCAAGTTCCTGGTTGCGCTCCGCGGTGGCTGGGGCCGCACCCCCGTCGTATTCCTCCTCGTCCGTGACGGTACATGGGCTTTCATCCTCATATTCGGTTCGCCACCCTTGCTCACCTTAACGACTTTTGCTCACCCTCCGTGCTTCCACCCAGTGACCCTCTGCGTCAATGCAGGCTTCTATATCGGCGAAGGAAATACGGCCATCTCAGCCATCGCATTCCCATGGTTGCTCTCTATCGAGTCTTTCGCAGGTGCACGCGTCGTTCTCAACCTTCATGCGATTTCCTCCGATCCATCGACCGACGATTCTGGCACAACTTTTGATGGCGCATTATCGTCACACATCGTATTCACGACGCACTCGACAGAGGAGGGCAACCGCCCTCATACCCCCAGCGTGAGGTGGGATTGGGGAGGCATTCAAGAGTATCCACACGGCGAGCGCAGCAGACTGGGCACAAGTAGTCGAAGCGGCACTGGCACAATAAGCGAGACTTACGAGATGACGTTGGCGACGGGCGCTAGTGGCCTGGGCGTGGGCACTCCCAAGCACTGCAAGGCCAGTACTTCTGCTACCCATCGTACCAACCTGAGCACGTGCTCGGGAACCTGTGTCGAGGCTGGGTTGTTAGAGGAAGACGTGGGATAATGCGCGGGCTCTTGTGGTGCGAAAGCGGGATTTGGTGTGTTCAAGTTTTTATCGCCTTTCGCATGGATGACTGCTGATGGGAAGGCTGTACCAGACGTCCTCATCATGGACAGCCCATCTGGGTGTCAGATGGCCCTTGCGTATCTTGCCCTTCCCAATTATCACTTGCGTTTGTGTGGAGGCGCGTTGCTGGCCAAGGTGGATGGCCAGTCCTCACATCCGTTTGTCGGAGTCCTCGAATTCATATAGTCGAGGGTGGCGGGGAGGTTCGGGACTGCATCAACATTATTGTGCGCGGTCTCGGCTATAGAGGATGACTATATACGCAAAGGGGTGCTACGCGCCCTTCCGCCGTTGTTGTACTCTGCTAATTGTCGCCGAATAGGTGTCATGGCTTCGACATCCCTCTAGGCAGTGCCACCAACTTGTCTTGTGGGGCCCAAAATGGAATCTTCCTCGATCTCTGCAGCTGTACAATGTACGTACAGCTTGTTATCAGAATGGCTTGTTTGTACAGCCAGTTTGGGCCCTGGCGACCTTCCCAGAGAGAATGGTTTATTCTTACTGTACCCCGGCTTAAACACAATAGCGGGACGCCTCGTATCCCCGGCCATGGAAGAACAATGACCATTAAGCGCCGTGTCCCTTCATTTAAAAACACGATACCCAGCAAACCAATGCCGTATTAACTACGCGCAATCATGGGGTTCTTCTCGAAATCTTCGTCTAATCCCTGGACACCAAATTCCTTCCCAGGTGGAAAATCATCATCACAGACACCCATGCTATTCGCACCAGTGCTTGGCTCACCATATGTGGGCATGCCGCCGCCCGCGGTGGCCATCCCCTCTCTATCCCCCATGATCGTTCCAATGCAGATGCAATCGCCTTTTCAAGCTATCCCAATCACCGTACAACAGCCCACCCCACCTTTTCCAGCAGTCCCTCTACAAGTCACCCCTTCCACCTCCTTCGCAGTCCTTCAGCCCCCTCCACCCCCACCCCCTCCACCACCACTGCATGTTCCCTCTCCAATGGTTCCCTCACCACCTCAAGTCTTCCAAGTCATCGGCGATGATCATCTCACTTCTAGCCCTGTCGGGATGCTAGTTTCAGCTTCTCCACAGCATCAGGCGCTGCAACAGGGATCTCCTGGCAACGTCACTGTCAACCTTTATGTGAAGACGCCCGAGCGTCGTTCGAGAGAGCTGCGTAACAGATCTCCGTCGCCTTCACATTGGCAACAACTACAGCAGCACCAGCGGCAACAGGAGTGGCAGCATCAGCAGTGGCAGCAAGAGCAAAAACAACAGCAGGAGCAGTGGCAAGAGGAGCAAGATCAGCGGCTGTGGGCGTGGCAGCAAGCGCAGCAGCAGCAGCAGCAGCAGTGGGAGCAGGCGCAACAACGACGACGAGTTGTACTCGACACCAACGTCACCGTACCCGTGCCAATCTCCGTCCGACAGACCCTCGGTCCCGCTAGGTGAATCGGTGCCATCCTTCAGCGAACTAGACGAAATTTTTATGTCGGGGCAACGCCAGCTTTGCGTTTCACCCCTGTTAGATGGTATAGTGGTGTACAACGATTTGAGATGCTTATACTTAACGTGACTGATTATTGTGGACTCTTTACGATCTCATGACGATATTGAATGATTTCATGACCATTCCTGTATCCAATGCGCCGCTTCTAATAGAGTACAGTACGAACACGGCTTTATTTAATAAATTGTCAAAAATAGTTTCCTTACTTTTATGTGATTTGGAATTCAATCTATCTGTCTAAGATCGACCTCTTGACGATACCTATATCAATCACAAGTGATGGCTAGCGCGCCTAATGAGTCTGTCTCTTCATGGCACCCACTCTGCCCTCGATACTCGCAATCTCGCCCATCAGCGCGCGGTGCCGCTCCTCCAACACTTCCAACGCATCCTCCGAATCGCCGCCAGCGGTCCGCAGATAAACCGGGGGTTGCGGAGATGGCGGCAGCGGCGTCGTCGTGGTAGCCTCGCGAGAGCTGTGCTGCTGCCGCCTGGCTGTCGCCTCGACATTTGTGCCGTCCGGAAGTGGCAGACGCAATAGCAGTGAGCCTGTTGGAGTGGCACTCCTACGTGATAACATCGACATCGCCGAGCCAGGGCGCGGGCTCGGGCTAGGGCTCGGCGGCGCATCGCTTGCGCTCGCCCCGTCGCTTTCGTCTTCACCAGTATCTAATGCCAACACGGCCGTTCCATCCAACGTGCTCAAATCGCTGTCCCGCGGAGCGCCACCGCCGGAAATGGCAGCTACGCTGGGCCACGCTTCAGAGAAGTCTAGTAAATCGGGCGCCTCTGTCGCGAATCTAAGCGTCTTGGTTCTCGATGGGCCAAGCGCGCTGCCGCGTGGTGTGCGGCCAGCCGCGAGGACTTTCTTACGCGCGCTTAACCCGATGCAGTCGACTAGCTGCCGCATGGCCTCACGGTCGGATACAGGACGACGCGGAGCTGTGCGCGTACGCCTGAGCGTGCTCGCGCATGAGCCAGTGCGGATGCCAGCATGCATCGGTGTAAAGAGCTCACCGCTGCCGAAAGCGGCAAGTGTGGGCGTCTGAGGGGCTTGAGAGTGATGATACGAGAGGGAGACGGGTGGTGGTGCGGCTTTTGGGGCAGTGGCGGTGGTGGTGGGGACATTGGGAAATGCGTCGACCGCGGGTCCCCATGAGAAACCGACGAAGAAGGACTCGGCCTGCTGGCGAAGAACGGATCGTGGTGTCGTGCGCAGAACGGAGAGCGCGGGAGAACTGCCATCTTCAGATGGTTGAAAGAGAGCTGAGAAGTCGAATGCTGGTGTATTGTTTGGTTGTTCTTGTTGTGTGTGAGGGTCGGGGAGACGTGGCTCGCGTGACCCCGAAACGTCTTCATTGTAGGTGAAGTGCGGGAGATGGAGGTCCGAAGGATGGCGCTCTGATCCTCGCATGAGGAATTGTAGACAGTAAACTAAATATTTTCATACCAGAGTGAAGGGCTTCCCATTTCGTTCCGTCAAAGAATGGGTGCTGCATGACCTCCTTCGTTCCATGACGGCCGAGACGAACTTCGGCGTCAGTGAGCAAACTACAGGAAGAACAATTACGCAGGTCCAAGCGAATACGAACTCATCCCAACGTACTGAATCAGTAAATCTCGGAGTTCAGTCGAGACAGACACATTCATATTGAACGTGAGACTCGTCCTAAAGTCGATAATTTTGAGATATGTTGCCCGGATGTCGCGCGCGAAGAATGGGGCGACGCCGTAGGCCATCTCGTATATCATGGCCCCGGTGCTCCACCAGTCTGTCTCGACCCCATATCCACCTTCGCCCACATTCATCTCTCCTTCGTCAGCCTCATCGGCCGACATCTCCATGGCAACGAGAGCCGATTCGTGCGCCTGAAGAATTTCAGGAGAGATATAATCGCACGTTCCGCAAGGAACGCGACAGTACTCTGACGGCACAAGGCGCAAGCCGGGAACCAGTGGGGCAGCAGAGCCAAAATCAATGAGCCGGACATGTGCGGTACGATCGAGTACAAAGTTGTGCGGTTTGACGTCGCTTTGTAACAGTTTTTCATACAGGAGCATGAATTGGAAGCGGAAGGAATGAGGACGTACCGGTGCACAAATCCCTGCGAGTGGCACCACGCAATGGCGCTGATTACTTGCGGAAGCCACCATCTCAGGTCGACCTCTTGAATCCGCTCGAGGGGGGTTGACTCGAGAACGTCCCAAAGCGTGCCGCCTTCAATGTAGTCCATGACGAGGTTGAGGTGTGTACTGATTTGGAAAGCACATAGGAGATGTGGAGCCCAGACCGAATCAGTACGAAGGGCGCGAAGAAGGATATCTCGTTCCAATTGGGGGTTGCATTGCTGCGAGACAAATCATGGTGACATGACATGTTTACGGGGAAAGAAAAAGCAAGACGCACATCACGAGTCTTGAAGGCAAATCGTTTTTCGATCGACTTGCGGACATATACACGCCCGTCGACATTGCAACTGACGACGTCAATCTGGGATACGGTTCATGGATGACTCGAGCATTTATAGACGCACGAAGAGGTCTGTTTGAACCGTGACGTACGATTGAGAATTGACCGTATTCTAAGGTCCCGACCACAGAGAGATCTTTGTCTGTGAATCGCAGATTGTCCACCTCTATGGTTTTGGCTACTCCGAGTCGAACGCGATGAGAGGGCCAGCACAACAGAGCAAAAAATTGCCTGACATACCCGTTTTGGCGATCACAGACTGGCCGTGAAGAATTCGGTCAAGGGCGAGACTATCTTCGTCCTCATCGCCGTTGCTTTGGAGAAGGGTACCTAGTCTGGCCTTTCTTTTGAGCCAGGATGTGGATGTGGACATTCATGAGTTTGTAGCACGGGTCTCGGAAACGGCCGTCGTTTACCCAAAGGCATGACTTACAGTAACAGTACAATACTTCTACAGCGATAACACTCCCGCACCCACTCGCCCTCATCCACAGGCCCCAGTCTTCCATAGCATTAGCCCCTCGCGGGTCAGGCTTTCAGTTTTCAGGCCTACTCGCACATACTCCTACGCCGACCAGAGAACGACTTGATAAACACCCGCGTCGCGCTTGCTCTCGTCCTCCACGCCTTCCTCCACCCGAACAGGAGAGTACATACGCGCCAGTAGCCGGTAAACATAGGGCCGCATAGTCGTGGCGGTAGAGCTCGGTATAGCCGGCACAGCAGCGTCACAGACAACAAGGATCGAGATACTGTATGGAAGTCAAATGACGTTTCTTCTGCTAGCTGGATATAGCCTAGAAATTTATATCACATGGTTAGGTAAAGCACACGTGGATAAGACAGACCAAAACTACTCGCCGTAGGAACGGATGGCTTGGGCAAATTCGCGGTCGCTCAGCACGCCCGCGTCGGTGCCGCACAATCCGCCAGACAAGATCATTTAGGGCCCTAATATGAAGGTCACGACGGCCCCTCCGGCGGCGAGGAGCACGTTCTCAGGGTAGGGGGATTGTACACTGGAGGTGATTCCGCGTCCTGAGAGAATCATGGATAACTGCAAAGCGAAACAGATCACGACCAGACCAGCGATAAATGTAGTTCATCTTCTCGTAACCGTTTTCTAGTCCCAGGAGGGAAAGTAGCGAATTCTTTGTCGCAAAGAGGAAAACGATCGGGACCTGGGCAAGTCGAAGCCTGTACATATGGGTGAGCTTTATACAAACAGAATGCACACGGAGCACATGCCAGAGAAATTAGGGTTGTCGATGAGGGGCACATGCATCAAGGTGTAGACGACGATGGCAAAACGCCACTGCAGTAACTATGAGCCCTAACCATTAGAACTATGTGAAGAAGCCAGGATTCCAATGATGATCTTGTTCCAATGACATACTCTGTCCCACGTTAAGACCGACACCAAGAACCAACCACAAAAGCAAAGAGGTGAACGGAATCAGGGGGCAGACGGCCTGCGCTGCTCCTCGGAGAGAACAGTCGCTTCCGGGCGGTTGTCGGCGCAGGTATGTAATCCCATTCTTTACTGTAATGCCCTCCCGTACGTCAAATAGACCGGTGGACACCCGTCCAGCGCAATATGTCCGATATAGAATAGGAGAGGAGATTATTAGTGCGAAATCCGAGTCCAAGCACCCAGCCCAAATTGTAATGAACGTCGACGTTACGTCGTTGTACTTGGATCCTGAGCGCTGAGCTTTGGGGAGGATGTCATGTCAGACTAAGTCACGAAGAGGTGTTGCATACGCACTTTTAGATTTGAAACTGTGGCCGAACAAACTATAGGCGTACCGAAGCTTGATCTGGACATCGCTTGGGACATCGTCTGAGTGATGATTGAAGGCGGTCGACACTATCTCTGGTCCCGAGTCAACTCTCTTCCGAACAACCCCTGGATAAAACGTTTTTCTATTAGTACAGTCAAAGACCGTTACGTTTGTGTTTGCATTTACTCGACAAGGATGCAGAGATGCAGTTAATCGTACCACAGAGATGAATAATGTTATCATTCCCGCCGAAGTGAATGTGTTCTTATGGCCGTCAGTCAGGGTTATGGTAGTCACGGGATTGTTGTCAGTATCCCTTGTCCTGGGGGATGGTGCCCTTTGAACGGAGGGGAGCGGCTGCTGCTTTACAGTACTACCGCACAGGTGTAGGAGAGCGAGATGTCGTAAGATGTCCCCCTTCTGTATTCGGCATTCGGCGTTTAGGATTGGGCTAAAATAAATGTACGTAGCAGGACCACAACCGAACAGTACCAATGTTTCGTAGTGTATAGGCACAGATATACATAGAGGTGAGACGAGGCGAAAGCCAAACACTGAGCCCGATGATAATTCCGAGTGCCAGTGTACGGGACACTGCCCGCTAAATAATGCGCCAGAGAAAAGGTAGTTGAACTGTCGAAGCAATCCAGTATCAAATGCCCGTTACTTGAACCAGACAAGTGTAACGGGAGTCACGACCGGAGTGGCGACGGGTATGACGTGGTGCTAGAGGGAACTACTTTAGCACACGCAACCAAGAATACGGGAACACACACTGTGACCACAGGTACATGTACCACCGGTATGCAAAACTGCACAACTGGGGGTCGGGCTGGGATAACTGGGACCAAGACTGTCCCCACTGAGACAAACTGTGTGGTGGGCATGAGTAGGAATGAATTCATGGATGAGGAATGTGGGGTGGGGTGGTCAAGGGGGTGGTGATGAACTATAGACTTGGAAGCACGGTGAGCGTGATTTTATACCTCGAGACCCGTAGTAGGATATGGCCCCTACGAAGGCATCCGTGAGCAGGAGAGACCGATTCTACTGCGCATGTTCGCCACAAGCCACAAACCACAAAGTCCCCCTCTGGACGGGCCAAATTAGAGGCTGTATCTTCTAAAAAAGGGTCTTTCCGTTCCGCTTCTCCGATCCCGTTCCGAGGCCAATGGTGATCCCAAATCGGAGCTAGGAAAAGGAACAGTTGAGTGCTATAACATTCAGATATGAAGAGAATGAATCAGATCTTGAAGGTCGAGGTCGTCGTTTGGGTAGACCGTGGAATTTGCGTGAAATGTCACATTGGTGTCCGGGGGCCACAGTTACTCAAGGCGTCAAACATGTCAAGGCCAAGCATGACCTTGAGCATGACTTGCATGACTATCCGCATAGCCTCAAGTCAGCCCATTGGACAAAGGCCCAATGCATGTCACAGCCAGGAATCCACCATGCCACACACTCGCCCCGACACATGAACGCTTTCCCATTTTCCCTCCACGGTTGCTGAATGAAGGCATATGACGGGATCAGCGGATTCAGCGCAGCGCTCAGCGCTCAGCACCCGCATGCGAACCTTGCGTCGACGCTGAGTCTAACTGTCTCTAGAGCCTCCGCGACCAGAACAGTCTTGTTTTACAGTAATCCCTGAAACATTTCCTGTAATGAAGCCGATTCTCCTACACAAGAATTTTTGGATATCTCATCCTGGAATGCCCTTCAGACCAGGCCCGCGAAATCGTCGCCAAAGGTCGTTGCTTGTATTTTACCCTCTGGGCGCCTCTCGACTGTCAGAAACAACAGGGGTCCTACACCTCTGCCTTCCTCTCGTCGTTCGCGCGGCTCTCTCAAGACTACAGAGGACACGGTGACGAGCATGGTAGTTGAGGCACTTCAAGGCCATCAGCGTAAAGCAGCGTGGGTGCCACTTCACGTAACTGCCACCGAATTCCTGAGTTGATAGATCGGTTTCTAGGCATCGGTTCGCGAACAGGACGGTTATTGCTGCGTCGTCATCTGACTCCACGACTGCGAAATCGTGAGGAACAGCAAGGAATTTGATAATTCCCTCCCCAGACACCTATTCGCTGTTTCCGCAACTTAGATAGAGTCCATCAATGCAGCATCGCCGCAAGCATATCCGATTAGAGACACCAAGGTACAATTTCCATTCCTATTCTAAATTCTTACGCCCGCCGACCATCCTAACATTGCTTCAGTACCCTAGTTCTTTCTGGACTGTAATGAGCTGCTTTGTGTGCCCGAGTAGCCCTGGCATCCATCGCGCGTTGACCCTCGACATTACTCTACACGGTGCGTTCGCTGCACTTGATCTCTGGTTTGAACCAACAATATCATTTCTGGATTCGATTTCTCATCTGTCCTCAACGTTTGCAGGACAAACCCCACGCCTACACACTCCAGCCTAGTTAGATCGATGGGAAGAAGTCTGGACTGGACGGAAATAAGCTCAGATAGCCGGATGGCGGAGCGGTGAGCCTCGGAGAGTGCGACCTCAAGGTATTCGATGCTAGTGGCCGTCCAGTCCATAATCGATGAAGAACAAGCAATTGAATTCAGCAAAACCTCATCCGAACGGCTTTGTGTACAAGATTCAATTTGCGGACAAGTTTTCAATACGCACTTGTGTGTAGATTTGGAAACTGCATGCGGCGGAACGATTGGCGTAAGAGGCGCTTGCCCTTTTGTGTTGCATACATTGACCTCGGCCTAGCTCACCACTTGAATCTGACAACGACAACCAGTACCGCAGTGATGACGCGATACTATAAACCATAAAGCAGTCCCCATAGAGATACCGAAGGTGATGCAGGCAGGCGTGGATACGACGGACAACAGACTGGTATACCAACTTGGTGTGTCAGGTGTGACGACAGGCGGTGTCTCCCAAAATTACCTCTCCAAGATATTTGCCATCGGTCACATAAGGTAGCGACTCGTTGGACCAACATCACTTCAGTTATACCGTAATGACAGGTTGAACTTCGTGATCCATGATCCGTTGTCACAATAACGACATAGTCAAGAACCTAGCACTACGCTAGTCTCGGCGCGCTTTCAGCACACAATACTAGTAGTCATTCGCTCATATTCTGGCCTTCTCAATCCCTGGGCATCATCCTTAGCATCATCCCTTTCAACAGTGTGCCGATATTCAAACGCCTCTAGCGAGTACAACACAAGATCTTACGTGTCCACCATCCTCAAAACTACCTACAGTCAACCTGCGACACCATCGAGCACACGCTGAGCAGCAGCGTTGGATCAGCCCGTGATTCTGCTTGAATGATGCCATTGAGTGCAACCTCGGTAGGAGCATAAAGAAAATTCTTTTCCAAGTAGTATGAAATTTATTGGAGAACGAGCACCTAAATAAACTCCATTCGGGAAATATCGCGATGAAAATCGATTTGTGGGGTACGGCATAACGAGGGATAAATCTGCCCAAATAGATAACAAGGACAACTTCGACATTGCAAATCATTTACACGTCCACCGCCCTCCGAGGAGGTGCCTGAGCCAACGCTTGAACCCTCCCTTTTGTCGATTATTGCTTGAATTCTGCAAACACCGTGGACATCCCGTCGATCCCGATGGTGACGCAATACTACAGTGTATGACAATGCGTTAGCCAATACCACTTTTAGAGAAGGAACCACTGAACACATGCCTCGGGTAAGGGGCTGGCACGCATAATTGTAGAGACGGTGTTTGAAGGAGACTGGGTGAAACACAGGTATGAGGAAGGGTGAGGTGAAGACTGGGATAATGAAAGTTGAGGTAGATACAGGGCTGAAGATTGCTGAGGCAGATACAGGGCCGACGATGGCTGAGCAAAATACTGGGATGAAGGGCGAAGTAAAGACTCGTGTGACGATGATTGAGGTAGACACAGGTACGATGACGGAGAAGCTTGAACCATCATCGCAGACCCCATCGGAATAATAGTAGCGGGTGATGCAACATCAGACTCGGGTAAAATTAGCATCGAGTTGTAGTAAGACATTTGAGGTTGAGAATGTGATACGAGTGTATCGAGAGCTTTGTGTAGACTTGGAAGCGCGGTGAGCATGCCTTATATACCACAAGACCCACCATAAGAAATGAAAACATCCAAAGACGTCCGCGAACAAGACAGACGGATTGAGGTTCTTCACAATGCACCGCCCGCTTACAGAGCACTTCATGCAATGTCGATGGCCAGCTTACAGTAAGCAGGAAGGTCAAGACGAACCCTTGATCACAATAGGTTGGACACGACAAACAACTCACATTAATATAAACATGACAAGGAAGTTGATACTGGCTACGCGAAGACGCAGCCAGGGTTGGCAAAATACAACGTGAGATGTCATGTGCAACAATGAATGGCGGTGCCTTGTACTCGGTAAGCCGAGCCGGGGATGTACAGCCTCTGACGACGACGGTTAACGTGTTCTTTAAGAGCCCGAGACGTCCAGCAAGGATATCGAGCTTTGAAGTGAAATGCAATCTGGGCACCGCATAATCGACTGCGAAATGAACAATCAAATAACGTGTCGATGTCCATCTTGACGTCTATATTCATGAACATTCCTCGGTCCATGCGAGCATTCGAGCACAAAAATCAGTGTAAGGAGAAGGGTTTGTCCCAAGGGGACAATGCATGGTGGGAGCGATTGCGAAGGAAGCTAGTAGCACAAATAATAATGTCAAATATCCAAATATGATTGAAATATCGAAAGGTCCATCTGCCTCACAGTAACTTAGAGAGGGTTGGCCAGCGGTCTCAAGTCAGGATAGCGAGTCAGGCTAATTTATGCGGCGAGGATGATGAACAGGCTATGGTAGCCAAGGTCCGACATCGTAGTCCAAATACATTTCGCGGATTTTGGGATTCATCGTACAGTCAAGTCTGAGATCTGAGTATCGGAGTGTCCTGACGTTCAAGCCATCTAGTTGGAGGCGCTGAAAGCGCTGAAAGGCAGCCTGTCTGCCGCGAGTAGTCCAACGTTCAACGGCGAGTCGGAAGAGCTTCCGATGACGCACCCATTATAGTTCATCTCAGACCAAACCCGGCTCACATCCGTCATAATGTCAGTCAAATACAAAAGGACGTCGGAGCCTGTCCGGTTAATTGGAACCGCCAATTGGGGCTAGAGGAGGTGAACGGTGGGAGCCCGACTCGCTTTGGCAGAAAAGTCTCACTGTGCCCCTTGCGGATGCCACGAAAAAACGAGTGGGGCACCCATGCAAAGTATGGTCGAAAGCTACGACTAGGCCGAATGGAGGGCGATGAGGGACAATTTGAAACAAAGCCTGTGGCCTGGTGTTGTTTCAGCAGATGATAGCAATGGAGGATGTCAATGAGGCGTGATGGCACAGCTCGGCACGTGGAGCACCATGATGACGAGTCCATATCAGGAAAGTCGTTTTCCTGTCAGGTGGCTATCTTTCTGTTGGATTACTGTACACTCTCAGTTCGAGTCACCCTCGGAACTCGGAAGACATAAGAGACTCAAAAACAAGCACCGCCTATCAATCGAGATGCCATGGGTCTAAGGCTATACAGTATGGTTCTGTTCCAGGACCCAGGCGTCCAAGTTCATTTCGGAGAATCTTCCCCGGTGCGAAGTACGTTTTCTGCCACAATTCCAGTACAATCACTGAGCTGATTTTGGTCCTCATGGAGCCTGACGCTTCTGACCAGTCACGGTGCGGAAGCGCATCACAGTACCGTATGTGTGCTCCGTCGCACTGTCGAGGTTTTTCATCGTGCAAGGCCAAATTTTGGGGGCCCGAAAGGTTCCGACTCGTCGGTTTGCTTCCCTATTTTGTGCTTGTGATCCATCCGTACTGAATTGCTTCAAGATGTGCTCTAATCGTCTTCGTCCTCGCACGCCCGCGATTGGGCCATAGAAGGGGACAATCCGACATCACACTCCCTGGCATTCTGCCGCATGTGCATTTACAAGGGCTTTTTTGTACGAATGCGAGCCTTGGGCTTCTGCTTACAGTATCATCCGCGTGCTATAGGCCGAACCCATGCGTTCCAACTGTCATACTGTCGTGCTGCTTGTCTGACTTTATTTCGCATGCACCGTCTGGTTCTCCGGGACCGGGTACTTTTTCAGACTATCCGGACACAGGTTAGGTGCTGTACAAGGTTGAACAGGTACGAGATTGGAATCACGTTGTGTCAAAGTAAAGCATCCACTGTACTCTCGGCTAGGATCTGTAACCTGTACTCCTTCAGGCCTTCAGGACGTACATGACTGAAATCTGAAACTGGCGGCATATCTGTACAGTAAGTCAAGACAACGGAGAGGATCACCGCAATGTGGCCATAAGTGCCCGTAATGGTTGGGCGCCACCGCCAACACCATTATGGTCGCAGCTCCATCAAGGACGTCGGTCCTCGTTATCCAGTTCCCCTAACGAAACGGTAATTGTAATTGCTCACGAGGTATGCCATTAGTGCGTGCCGGTACCTCGTTCAGTCAATGGATGGGCAGTGTTGACAGCTATGATAGCTAAACACATGACGCGAAAATCTTAGAGATATCGTGTAATTTGAAAGCGCTGCATCCGGACACGTCGATGGGTGCACTCCCGACTGCGGTCACAACAACCAACGGCTCGGCAAACCCCAGATGGCTACATCAACGCCGTCTTGTCATCGGAATTCGGGTAATGGCCGCTTAGAGCCTTAGCGCTTATCGACGGCAATACGGAGCGCTGACTCGCCCAGTATTTTTGGTCTCCAGTTCAGTCCAGGCAGTCTGTAGTCCAAGGAGGGTCTGAGTGGACATTTGGGGAAGTTCTCAAGCTCGACTTGGGTCCGGGAGTCTGGCGCAGATCTATCCTACTCGGGATGTTTCTGATCAAACCGATCTCATGATACTCTGCTGTGTTCCCGTTCACAAGCCTAAAATTCTTTCTGTTTTGAGCTTGATCGAGTGATCTGCGACCAGGCTTTTTTCGATGTTATCAGTTTTTAAGATTCTGTTGTATGCAACGACAAGCTATGTATGGTCGTGTGGCCAATTAATCACACTTGAGCCAATGGACGAATGGACTCAACGTACGTTAGGTCACGATCACATCCTCAGGGATATCGACCGTGGGGGCATTTACAAACCCATTGGGGGGAGGAGGTTGAATATGGTATTTGTATACCTATCTTTTTCCGGCCCCAAATCAGACCGCCTGTCGAAGGGCCTATTACCGATGGGTAAGTAACTCTGTCCGCCAACTGCAGATATCGGCAAACGGATTTACTCCGCCGTCCGCCGTGCGTACTGGTATCTGGTCATATGCGCGTGGTATATTCGTGGTTCGGCAGATCGCTGGCGTTGGCACTACAAACCTGACTGCGCACTGAACGGACTGGCCGCAGTACACGTTCGAATCGGCGGAGAACGTCGGAACCGAGGATGACTAGATGACTGCCTATTTAGTGCAGTAGTATCTATCAAACGTCATCCAAAAGCGGAACTCCCAAATAGCGAAATTGTTTTCACGTGCTACGTCGGCGTTCGAGAAGGAGAGAGGGAATGCCACATGTCATCACATGAGTGGTCATTGATCTTGACACGAAACCTCAGCTGAGGACGAGGGGCGAGGATGCCTGTGAGTTCCTCCTAGCCCGGAGGACCAACGAGGGCCAGCCATATCCTCGGAAAGGGGATGTCTGCCATCGGGCCCCTGCAGACTAGCCTGAAGGATGTCATCGGTTCGTGGAGCGATTCCTGGGAAGCGGTCAGTCGTTCCATATGTTCGGGAGCTACTGCGCCTTACCAGTACTGGATGTCCGTGCCGGTGGCGCAAACGTCCATGGGCGCTGTATGTATAGGGAGAGGGTCGGACGCTGTGCGTGTTGGTGCTGTGCTAATGTACCGTCCAGTGTGGGTTTCGCGTTGCCATTGGAGACATGGCTTGCGGGCTCTGTTCCACCACCGATCCGAGGTTGGTGGGCAATGCTTGATTATCCAACCTGTCGCGGTTTACCGCAGAGGCTGAACGCTGCGGGCGCCAACGAGGTTCTCACGCGCTCTTCCTATAATTTCACCTCCGAACGCCGTGACTGGCTACTTGACTCGTCCACCTCTGCTCGGTCTCTCCGACCACCAGGTCCTCGTTTTCATAATTTGGCTGCCATCCGGGTGGCTTTCAGCCGCGTGTTGGCATTCAATCGGTGAGTTAGTCAAATAGTCGTTTCCGCGACAACTTCGGCGAAGGTTCTTACTGTACTGATCACGACGCAGTATATAAGATATAGCCCTTTAGACATTCCTAACTATTGAATCATACCCTCTAACAGCAAAGGCCGTCATGAACTCTCATCAACCATCACGTTCATCTCTTCTCCCGCCTCTGACGGAGTGATGGTGGCTGCGCCACGCCCTTCGTCACCCAACAATACGAGTATGCCCGCAAGAAGCTCATCTGACTATTCGTCCTCCCCGCGCACACCCTCACCCCTCAATCCAAACTCTCAGTCACCATCTCCGACACCGACCCCCCCATCACGCACATCGCTCCTCCCCACTCCCCCGCCAACGGCTGACCGCGTTCGATTGCACTCTTTTACAGGGCGTGATCCTTCCCCAGTGCGTAATGCGCTGATACCCATGTCACGTGCAACGTCAGCACCCAGTTCCATTCCCCAATCCAGCCCCCTGCCAGTGGCTCTATCAAGCTCTTCACCCCCCACCATCGTCGTTGGGTCGCCAAGATCTACTACTCCATCGTTGTTCCGCGCCCGCTCCCCGTCTCGTTTTCAAGCTCGGGAACACCCCCCGAACATGGTCAAGAGCCAGAAGAAGATACCACCACCCCTGCGTCGACGTGGTGGAGCCAGAGGATCCACCCTCCTCGCCCTTGGGCCGAGCCCTCAAAGCGCAAGCGTACCGTACCTCCACAACAAGCGGAAGCGTACGTTCACACTCGTTCTGTACGTCATCTATCCAGATTTTTTTGCATCCAGCTTCACTTACACCCCCACGCATTGATAGCGCGCCATAGACGCCATCGGTAGCGTCCTAGGTACTGTTGCGGCTATTGGACATGAAGCTCTCTTTATCGGCGTCGATCTTTTGAGCTTTGTTCCGGTCCCTGGACTGGACATCGCCGCGCAAACTTTATTGAGAATATGGGATGCAGTTGAGATGGTTGAAGTGAGTTCTGCTCGTCCATATGTCCCGGTCCCATGACTGTCGCGTTGACCTACACCACGGTAGATGAACCGTCTCGCATCTCTACGGTTGACTGAACGTTGCGCGGACATCTTGATAAGCGTTCGTGAGGAAATCACCGATGCGGGTTACACCGTCGCCGAAGAGCTTCATGCGCCTATTGCAAAACTCAACGAGTGCGGCCACAGCTCAATGCCTTACGTAACTTCTCTGACTAGTCCCTACAGGGCGTTTGCAGAAGTTCTCTATTTCCTCACAAAGATGGGCCACCGCCCTTTCCTCAAGCGTTACCTGAAGCGCGATGAAATTTTATCCAGCATCGCCTCCTGTGATGCTGTACTCAGTGACGCACTCGGAATGTTTGGGGTGGGCGTTGTCTTTTACTGCAATTTGCGCAGCATCTGGGTTTTGGCTCATTTCGTCTTGACAGCTCTCTATCCAAATCCGCACTTTAAAGATAATTCAAGCAAATGAATCACGTCGACAAAAGGAAACGCAACATCTACTCGATTCGCTCTCGCATCTCCCGGGCCTTCCGCCACCGCCTCTCCCTTTACCACTACCACCCGCCGCGCTCTCCTCACCCCTGCAGACCACAAAATTGTTCAAAAGACCCTACACGCTCTGAAGGCCGCACAGAATGTCCAAGATCGGGCGCACGATTTTGCCGACTTGAGGCAACTCATGCGTACGGCGCTAGCGGCTAACGACGACGCGGCTATGATCGAGGTTCTACAGATCGCGCGCAGCGAGATGCCCGAGGCCATCAAGACGATGCAGCGTGCCCTCGAGCACGTCGTCGAAGATGGGAGGATAGAAGCTGACGAGAGTAGTTTTACGTTGGCGTCCGCATCGTCGCAAGAACACAGTTTCGAGGAAGTGAGGGTGCAGCAGCCGTCAGCCAATTCTGGCAGTGGTGGCAGCGGAGACACCCTCGACCGCGAGTTTATCGAAACTGGGATAGACGCTCTCCGAAGGTTGTCGGGGGGAACGGATTTGGGATTACCAAGCTGGACAATTACGCGGTACGAGGTCGACCTCGAAGCCAAAGTTGGATTTGGGTTTTTCAGCGATGTCTATCGCGGCACTTGGCGACAACATACCGTCGCTATCAAAGTGCTCGCAGATACGACACCGCGAAAGATCTTTGTGCATGAGGTTGAGATTTGGAAGAAACTCTACCACCCGAACGTAATCGAGCTTCTTGGCGCGTCTAGTGCGACTGGTGATCCGCCGTGGTTCTTGGTGGGTACTTTGTTGCCTTTGGAATCAAATCAAAACTCGGGGTTTATCGAGCTGACCCGACGTGATCTTACGCCAACAGGTCAGCAAATATTATTCCAGGGGAAGCCTCGTAAATACATGAAAGGCTTGAACGATGCTGAATACGCAAGAGTTGACGCACTGAGGATGATTCATGAAATTTCGAAGGGCATGGCGTATCTTCACAAAGAGGGTGTACTGCATGGCGATCTCAAGGTCCAGCAGCTTTTTCATCATAAATCTGTCGTACCAAGGCTAACGCAACACCAGGCCGCGAACATACTTGTCGACGATGATACACGCTGCGTGATATCCGATTTTGGTCAGAGCGAAATGAAGTCGGAGGTGTACCGGATCAGTCGCGCGCCTGTCCCTCGTAAGTCCGACAGATCGTCATTTTTTGTATGACCAGCCCAATTCACTTTCATCCCAGATGGGACATTACGCTGGCAGGCACCTGAGCTCATGCAAGGCGCTCAAGCGCTGACGCCCGAAATGGACGTTTATGCATTTGCGATTTGCTGCGTTGAGATTTTGACCAAGGGATCATTACCGTGGCCACTCGCGGACGACGACGCCGTGTGGCGTTTTGTGCTAAGTGCGTGCCTTTCAAAAACATCAGTATCGATCTTACCCTTTGTCATCCCCAGATGAGAATAAGAGGCCGCCTCTGCCACCATCGAGTCTCTCCGGGGGCCCACTGATGAATATCATCCGCTCGAGCTGGGATCCCCTACCTTCCAATAGGCCATCTTTCGAACAGATTGCACGTGATATCAAGAAGATGCGCGCGGAGCGTCTAAACACCTTTCCTGCCGGTGATTCACCGAAGCCGGGGCGGATTCTTGACCAGTGGGAAGCACAGAACCCACACCGCCCCCATCATTCGCCCGATATGCTTCCGCAGTGTCTGCCAGATGGTGGGCCCCCCGCGATGCCCGTGAATAATTTGCATATCACCGAGGAGAGCGCTGGTCGTACTGGATCTGCGCTGGGACTGGACTTTGGAACATCAGTTTTGAATGCACCCGTGGAAATGGAAAAAACGGACCCATCGGCTACTGGACCTACGAGATCTAGCTCGACGTCATCGGACACCCTAACGTCCAGCGCGAGCATAGTTTCACCGAGCGTCCTTGCGACAAGCTACATCGCGCCCTTAGATGATATTGCCGCAAGGTACCAGGATGAACGACGGTACAGGATGCTCCTGCAGCACGATTTCCACACTATCCGTGGGTCTTTCATCCCATTTATGTGATTATGGCATAAACTCAGTTGCGCAGTGACGCTCCCACTATGGCGGCCATCTCGCGTCGAACTTGGCGCCGTGGGCTTTATATCGAAACCTGAGGGGCGTTTCGAGACGTTGTTCAATGCCTTCAATCCCGAGGCGACATCAGCTGGTGGCAAGGCAGACGAGCTCCCGATGCTGTCGGGTTACGGCAAGGTTCTCCAGGGAAACCAACGACAGGACAAGCGTAATGCCGCGCAACGTGGTTTTGATCGTGTCCAGGGGATGTTTTCCTCGGGGTACGTTCTGTTCATTCCGACTTGATCCACTATCAGCGGCATTGATTTCCTCGTTCCACAATATGCGCGGTCCATCAGACAAACTGTCGGCCGTACCCATTCCTTCCAGCTGCGCGCGGGCCACAAGGTGGCGTATATATATGCCGAGACGACGATCTTTCGCTATATTTCGAATTTGGACGTTCCGAAGAAATGGTTCCAGTCTAACATTGACCATATCATGAAGATATATGGCAAGGAGCAACGTCTGACGCGAGAGGACATATTTCTAGGTATGTTTCGGTATTCGAGACAGCCCTGGTCCTGATCATTTGTGACTCGATGTGATGCTCTCTATTACAGTAATCGGAGCGCTGGATGCGCCCGACTACGCGTCTTTCGTTAGTCACGGCCACCCCGACGGACAGGTATGTACATACTGGGACAATTGACTTGCATGTGCCTGCTAACTCGTGTTTTTCCCCGTGCTTCGCACCGTCGCTTGACATAGGTCAATTTCAATGTGTTCTCACCTGCGCGCGTCGGACGTGCGTGGGGCGAGTTTACGCTCACGTCCGCGGAGCAAGGCTTGCAGCCCTCGAGTGAGACGGACCAGCAAGCCTTGATGGTGGGCGCCGTGACCGCGAATAATGTTTCACTCGTCAAGGGCTCCTCTGAGCCGTGGGACTCGGTGCTCCTCGCCCGATTGCGTTTCAAACCCGATTCACCTGAACCAACTTCATTGTAAAGACATTACTAGCAACCGCCGTGATATGGACTCGGACACACAAACACCCATGATCTTGTATACCATTCAAAGTGATTAACGAACCTATATTTTATATCTTGCTGGCCCGATATTTGGCCATGTAGCTAGTGATTTAAGCACGATACAGTATACTAGTTAGATGACATCATCCCCATGTCAATATACCCTCAGGGGATGAGCCGATCGCGATGAAATGTGTCAAGGGAGGCTCGCAATTAGTGCAATGCCCGTATCACCGTATCAAGGTTTGTGTCCAACTCACCTATGATGGTTTCCCATGCGGCAGGGCTCCACGAAGCAAGATCTATCTATTCTATTAATTTAGAGTTCAAATCTTCGTGGCGAGATTGATAAGACGCACAGGCTTTTTTGTCGGTGGTGATTATATCAAAAATATTGCGTTGCGCGCAGAAAGAAGGTTCCGTGCGACTAAACTTTCTCTTTCAACCGCGGGCATCCCGATATTTATAAAAATGTGTGCCACCACTGGGCCGCGCCACTCCCTCGTATTCCCGATTCCGAGGAGGAAAAATCCCGTCAGTTTGCGGAAACTGCCACCGAGAGGGAGGTTACTACTGTACTGCTCCGGCGAGCGCGACTCGGCAGCAATGAACGCGACTTAGCCCCATTCTGTCCCTTCTCCATTCTCACATTGCCCTCAACCTCCGCCAGCCCTATTTACTCCTTTTTTTATATTTTTATATTTTTCCGGGGCGCAAATCTCGCAGATTGTTAGGAACTTGCCTGTGACGTTTGTTTTCTCTCGATAATATCGGGCGCCGAAGAATCCAACGAGCCCTCCTCCCCCCTCGCCCCATTGACACTTTTTTGCGATGGCGCCTGGATAGGAAGGTGAGTTTGATGTCGGATCTCTCACCTCCATCATCATGATTCACGCGCGAAAGGAGAGCAAGGTTGGCAGGCTAGCAGGCAACCCAACGCAATGCAAACAATCCGTGCCTAAATATCTTGTGGATCTTAGCGGTGGCTTGTTTGGCTTCCTGCCACCTGGCCCATCTTTGTTTTGCAAGTTCCGTGGTGTGCCACTTCAAGCGTTTCCCCTGCAACGGTCGATCTTAAAAGGTCGATGTGCCGATGGGCAGTATATATACACTGGCGACTCCCCACCCCTCCCCCTCACACACATACCCTGATCGAAATTTGACGCGACCGTACTAGACACCCCTCGACTTCCCGTCTCACAGCATGGCCTACCTCCCGTCGCATACTTCCCACCCTCGATCGCACCTCGAGTTCACTACCCATCCCTCCCTTCGTATGCTTGTCTATTATGCTTCTCAGTCATTCCCTCTCACCTCCCATCGGCAGATATCCGTGATGCGCGTGATGCACACTTATCCTCGAGGCCGTTCGTCTCAACGTTCTCCCATTGATCACTAGACGGTTGTCCTCCACCGAGCGGGAACAACTCTCTTCGGGGAATGTCTTTGTCTGGGAGGAGGCCGAGTTCAAGGGTGGCTTGGAGCGGTGGACTGATGGACGACGATGGAAAGTCACGCTCTTGGCGCAGTCTTTCGTGAGGCTGATTTTTCATCCAATTCTAGGTCTCAAAGCAGGATGCGTGGAGATTATTTATTTTACGAGGAGAAACTCGAGGCGACCCAAGAAGAACGCGACCTCAAGGCTGCAAGGCGGTGCGTGTCGTTTATTTATTTATTTTTGCCTTGTGTTCGCCATCTGATCTTTTGTTCCGATGATGTATCTAGAGCGCGCCGCGCCCTCGACCCACTCTCTGTCCCACCTCTTACCAACCGGCGCCAAGATCGGCCATCGAAGCCAAATGGCCTCACGAAACAGACGTTCTCGACGCAGGTATATCTGCCAGGTGCCCACGCACCGCGTAAATGGCACATCGTGGCCTATTTTTCGGTATAGTGGTTATATTTGGTTCCTGATCAAGATGTTTTGCTCACACAGCCATCGTGCTGTCTGCTTTTGTTCTCTAATATCGCCAGGGCAATGATTACACCCGACTGCAAACGATCGACGACATTGAGCAATTGCGTAATATTCGCGTTCCCCATGGGATCTATGTTTCTAGCAAGGGCTCATACAAGCGAGCGGATACCTTCCCTTGCGAGCCCGATGACGATGAGAGCATTTACTCCAGTAGCGGCGGCCGATCATCGCTCCCCGGTCGTCCCGGATCATCCTCACCTAACATGATGTTGGCTCCAGCAGCAGCCCAGGCTTACATGCGGAGCCCTCAGCCTGCCATCAACGCCGCGCGCCCCAATCACCTCTTTCCTCCGGAAACCTTCCACGTCTATCCTCCGTCATCGGCCACGCCCCCTCTCCTCCTGCGGGACGTCCCGCGTCGTCGTCACCAAGTTCGCGACCTTACGCCCCCCGATCGGCGGAGGATAGCCGGGTGCTGAACGCGTTTCGCATTGCGCTCTAATTTTGTGCGCGCCAGATCCGTGGCTCAAATTCCAAAAATAAGAGAGGGAGGAGCGAGGAGAAGGTGATGATGGCGATAATGATAATGGGAGGCGAAGGCCGGCCGAGGCGTCATGCAAGGTCGAAGCTATTATGAGATTTAAGCGCCGGTTGGTTGTCATTGCATTGTAGAGTTTCTCCCTCTCTCTCTCTCCCGGTTAGAACCTTGTCACACTACGTGGCAATAGCCCACCCGCTAGTCGAGAGGGCAAAAATAATAATAATACGTGTTGCCATGCGGCGATTCGCCGCATGTACTTTTGTCAAAGTCCAGGCCAGAGGAGCTCGACCAATTTTGACAGCGATATAGCCAATAATTCGGAGTAAACTTTGTACATCCCAGATCGGAAAGGCTCACAGTGTTTTGCTTTTGTGTTGGATCCAAATGAGCACCACGGAGGTTTCTGTAGTGTTTGCCTTCTAATAGGTGGACGCCACATGTCCCGGATCGTGTGCAATGATATATGGTAATCAAGACCAATAGGAAAAAGAAAGCACTCGGAAATCTCAAGTCACGCTGCCTGCTGTCCCCCGAGGATCTGGCATGCCACTTCGACTTCGGAGGGGCAGCATTGAACAAGGCAAGCAACACGGCACTGGTGTCGTCGGCAGTGGCGCTTGGGCCTGTGGATCGATGACATGGCAACTTCGGTGTAATCTCGCTGCATTGTCGGACCTCTCAAACCCTAGTAGACATTGACAATTGACAATTGGAAGTCGGGTCTAGAAATCGGAGGTCCGACGGAGGAAGTGTCTGTGTCAAGACCGAAGCACCTGCGTCATGATGGAACCCAGACACTGGCAGGTGGAAGGGACTAGAAGGAATGAGAGAGGCCGGACCAGAGGTGGAGGTGCCTGAAAGGGGACAGAGATCATTAGAGAACCTCAGGCTTTGAGTTCCGGGTCAACGAATCCGAGTCGCTACAGGAGGGTTTGGCGTTCTGGATCCAGCCGAAGATTCACTGGCAGATGATGACACCCACCGAAAAAACAAGCTACTGAAGGTGGACGGTTGGCTAGGAAACCCACGTGGTTATCCGAGCAGTTGGTTGACACCGGAGTCGTAAGTCATATATATGTGTGTGCTTCATCGTCAAGCCTAAGGAAATAGCCCCAAGCACAACAATGCGCCTTGATATCTGTGATAAGACCCGCGGGCTTCGATGATGGTGATGACGATGAAAGGGCGAGATGAACGTGTGAAGCAGACTCGGAAATTATTGTAAGCAGGTCGGAGTCGGGCCGAGCCATATGTTCGACAGCTTCTGCCTGCAGTTGAGATTAGGGATAATAAGAACTCGGACTAGCCAGCCCGCGCCCATTGTATCGCCCGTTAACAACCCACGTCGTTCCGCGGTCGGCAGGGCATGTCCCAAGCCAACTTCAGGATATACCGTTTTGCAGCACGGGGGGCCAGATACACTTATGGGGAAACGAAATTTACAGAAAACAACAACAACAATGAAACAATGAAACAATCGCAGTTTGCGCAGTGTATGTGTGTCATATGTCGTGGTGGCTAATAAATGGGTTCCCTCTGCGGACAAGTTTCGGGTCAGATGGTAAACAACGCAAGATATTGGATGAGACTTGAAGGGATCCAGAAATAACGTGTAGAAATTCACGAGACCTTCCCTCAGCAGCGTGACACCGGGAGACGACCCATGAGACGAAATCAATGTTACAGTAAACCGAAGGATCAGAGCGCCGAGGAAAACGTGCAAAGTCATGCCTGTGTTGGCAGTGTTCAGGGGACTACGTCTCCAGAGTGAATGCATTCACTGGCAACAAGTGTCAAGTTCCCAGGTGTAAATCAGGCGATCGAGCACATGGTAGTAAGTTATGACAGTCCGACTGTCGGTCGGTAAATAGCTGTAAGACTACCATGGGTCTATTTCGGGGTATGGAGTGCACACTAGATTCCGGAGAAAGATTTTCGAGTCTGGTTAAAAATATGCTACGTGGACAAGGTTGTTTTGCAGCCTCAAGGCGGTGACGCGAAACAAATTGACGCTATTATCCGAGTATCCGAGTATCACACGCGTCATCACCGTGACCCACAGGACAAATCAGATCCACCGTAAGTACAGTGGCTGCACTTGAAGCCGGAAGACTCACTTACAGTAAAGCTCCGAGTAGGCAAGTCTCAGCTTCTCAGATTTCTCAGATTGGCCCTGGGGGCACAGCATGATCGGTCCCTTGTACTGTAACTGTAACTTACAATCGATGGATGGCAACGGATCGCTATGGATTCAGGTAAGATCAGAGTGTTATTATGGTAGTACATTTAGTTATAATCACCCACGGTCATTCAACTCAGAATGATGGTCCAGTTATGGAAGACTTCCGAGGGTCGGGTTCCTGTTTATGAGCGATCATTTGCCCTGCACACCGTTTCAGAGAACGATGGCCATTGTGCCTCCGCACAGAATTGGTAGTGCTCTCTGCCCTGACATGCCTTGACGTGAGGGCCATTCAGTAGTGGCCGCGCAGGAAATCTTTGGCGAATGTCCTTATGTCACTTGTACGCTTTAGCAGATGAAGCCGAACCTGTGCTAGACTTGCGGACAGGTGATGGCTTCGTTGTCTTCTCTATCTGAAAATCGTGTGTTAGGGTCGTTTTGTCCCTTCTACTAACCTTTTGGGGCGAATGTTTCCAAGTCAACAAAATGCTTATAATGAATGACCACTCGGAGTCTTGGGCAGAAGCTGGAATTCTCTCTCTTCACCAAGAATATCCTGATCCCCACCTGCGCTGCCACCGACTCCCTGATCACCTTCATGGCTGTTCTCCCTGCCATCCGCATTACCCTTTACTGCATCTTGGTGGGCATTTTCCGATTGGCGGTTTGCTGATGGGCGCATACAATATTGATTGATATTTTACCCAGTGGTCTTATCCCTAGTCCTCCTTGGCTTATCGGCCGCACGGATACATTATACGGAGAATCTCTCTCCAGGCGATCCTCTTAATGGAGGACAACACTTCTACGACCCCGTCGTTGCCGAGCTTCTTGCGACGAGCATCATTGTCATGCATTGGTCAATGTTTGCGTAAGTCCCTGTTCCCACAGCAGGGATTCCCCTGGCAGTGGCGACTTCTGGTGTGACCTAATAGAACCCGCTCTCCCTCAGTGTTCACGCGATTTACATGCGGCGCGACCAGTTGGTCATTCACACGTTTGGGGTAGAGTGTATCGCGCTTTCCATTATTTGGAAGATGTGGTTGACTGGTACCGCCATCGCGACCGTAAGCGAATTCCTCCACCTTTTGAGGGTATCGAACCCTGACGTAGAAATGATAAACGTACAGTCTTTTTGGGGTAACCTAGGCTGGTGCCAACATATTCGCCATGCCGTCTCCTCACTGCCCTCGTGGCGATGGCGTGGATTGGCTGGGTCCTTTTGCTCTTACTGCTCGGCATCGCTCTCGCGCATACGTTCATCCATCGAGCCTGGTCGGAACCGATGCATGGGCACTTCTACCCCCGTGATAGGTTTGTGCCTGCACAATCATCTGAGTATAGCCAGAGCCGTCTCGCCTCCTGGTAGGCAAGAAATTGTATTATTTATTCTATACATCAGTGAGTTCTACTGTAAGAGCGATTGTATTTATATACCACGCGGTGGAGTGTAGACATGACAACTCACTCGTCATGCAAAGCTGGGTGGCAACCCTCGCCCTAGGTACACGATAACTGGCCTTGAGAAGTTCCTTGTGGCCGACGTCGAACTGCACCCAGGACTGCACTGGACTGTCGTTGGGTGATGGGGGCATTTATCACTGATTTGGATTTTGGAGTACAGTATCTGCTTAGGGCGCACGTCCGTTTCCTATTCGACGACAAGAATTGACGGATTGTTGGACAACGGTTGACACGCCGTTGACAAGGCAGCGGACACAGACTTCCGTGTGGGAAGGGATCAAACAAATATTGTTGCGAGCGTAGTGAGCAGGAAAACCGGGAACAAACAAATACAAACCAAGACGAGGGATTTGGATCAAGATTTGGATGGCCTATTAAATGTCTTCTACCTTCGTCATTTCTTCATCAACAGTTCTAAGAGTTTGATTATTGATAAATAACCTGTTCTATACATTTCTACCAAAAACCATCGGGGTTTGTAGGCTGTGGAATGCAAACTTTGAATGTCACGCCAAGAGCACGCAACCCCCTTATCTGATTTGTGACCACGGCGTGACCTCCCCGATTCAAGACCCCGTACTCCTCCCATGCGCCGTGATCTCTGGTGCATCTGCGCCCCTGGTCCTGCATCAGCACCCCAGCCCTGCGTCAACTCCCCCGCCCCCTGGGTGCTGGGTCGGTTCTCCCGCACGTTGCATCTGTGCACCATGACCCTGCGCGCTGTGTGGATGCCTGCGTCAGTGCTGCGGGCTTTTACTGTATTGTCTTCTCATCCGCGCGCGCCCTCTTGCACAGTTGCACTGTATTTCTTCGTTTCCTGTTCAACTTACTCTAGCCAGCAGGCCTTTGTCCATTACATGAGTCAGTTTAACTGATTTTACTGTACAGACTAGATACGTATCAGAGTTGATCAATCAGAAAATCCAAGCAATTTTCACATGTCATTTTCACGTGACCGTGCAACACTCCGTCACGCAGATTCCCGAGTACTACCAGCCCAGCTCCAATTTCTGTACTTTCCGGACCACTTCATTGATGCCTGTCTGCCCAATTGTGAAGATTATTGTTGGGCAGACTTGGATTCAATTTAAGCTCAATTATGTAACATCAATCTCGCCGATGATGATTTACTCATACCCGCCTCGCTCTTACAGTATGTTAGGCGTATCTTTTGATCCGCTCTGGAATCTTCGTTAGCTGGTGGGACGCTGAGGACTGAGTACTGAGGACTGAGTGGCCGCATTTCACCATTTTCACGGTAGTGTTGGTCTTACAGCACTCACGTAACTATTTCTCGACTCTGCACGCACGGATCCAAGATCCACGAAAAGCAAAGATGGTCATTGCATGACTATACATAAGATGGAAGTGGTGGGCTAAGAATACAAAGCTATAATACGCCCCAATAGATACACAGAAAAGAAAATATATCGTCCAGGAGTGTTACCGTGGTTGCGTCTTGTGTGCGGACCAGCCTGCCGCGCCTCCGGCGCCAGCATGATCAAGCTCAAAACCGAACAGTTTCTTCTTTGGCGGCGGGCTCATCACCATCCCTCTTGGGTCCGTAGGTGATGATGATGAGCGTGCGTGCGATGAGAAGCGGACGGCTGCCACGGTCCATCATCCTCATCTCCAGCGAGCTCATCGACCTCGTCATCGTCACCCTCCTGCACTGGCTCGGCGATGCGTCCTTCCCGTTTCGGAAGCGTCGCCCACCGCTGCGACGATTGCGGCTGCCGGTACGATTCGCCGTCAGACTCATCTTGCATAGCCATGGGGGACGAGGGCGGTTCGAAAGGTGGCGAGCTTCCTCGGACATAGTGGGAGGAAAGGGACGGTTCAGTGGACGCCAGGAAGGAGTAATGGTAGGTGAAGAAGTGCCGCGCGCTTGAGGGGGAAGGACGCGACGAGAATGGGGTGACGACTCTCGGCGTTTTCGCCCGTTCAAGTTCATTCCCCGTCCTCCGTGGATGAGGGTGGGGACGAGGCGGCGGCAGCGGAGTGGTGCGGGTGCGGGTGCGGGTGCGAGGTGCGTAGGGACGCTGAGCGTCTGCGCGCCCAAGGAGCAGGTTCGCCCGGCTGAGAGGCGAAACGCGCTGCGGGGACCGAGGCAAGGCCCGAGGCGGGAGAGGTGGACGCGACATGGGCAGATTCGAATGCGGCAACGAGGTCGTTAGGATCTGAAACCTCCGATGTCGAGGCTGCGCGTGAGCGCGATGAATTGCTGCCGCCACCACTACCGCCACCGCCGCCACCACGTTCCCGTCCGGTGGCGGTGGAGTCGCCTCCGCCGGATCCGCCGCTAGCGTCTCCAGGGAGTCTGTTCGCTTCGTCGACGCTGTCGACGCTGATGCTTTTGCGGCGACCGCGCTGTCGCTCGCGTTCGATGCCTTGCCACATCTCCTCGGTGACGCCGAAGCGCTCGCGGCATCTTCGCTCGTGGCGCGCACGCGAGTCCGGTCGGGTTAGCGGTTTGTGGCATATGGCGCACGGGGAGGGCTGGCCGCCATGTCTAGCAGTCTTGTTAAGGTGTCGGGAAAGGTCGCGCGGAGTACCGAACTGAAGGTTGCATTCGGCACACCTGTACTTGGGGTCATTCTCCGCGTCCTGCACGACCATTACGTGTGATGATATAGCACACGCGCACGGAGCAAAATGAAGAGGAGGGGTCGAGACGTTGTTGTTGGTGGGAAGGGGGAGGGGTTGTTGTTATTGTGGTTGTTGTTGTATTTGAATGACACGGTTATGGCGTGGACCCAAAAATGGAGGATAGCGGCATGTGGGGGGGATGAAGCTTATAAGGAGGACAAGGACAAGGGATGTGCGCCACAGGCCGAGAGGAAATCGAGTGAAGGGGCTGCGAGTTTGTGGCCAAGGCCGATTTCCATTTCGCATAGAGCATGTTGGTGAAAATGCCGTGTCCAAGGATGTGTTCGCCTGATCCGTGCCTGCCGTGAGCCCCCGTTTGTGATGAACAGTGTACCCGGATCATGCGGCGTACTCGATGTACACCGCCTCTTGTACTCACCTCTTATCGGATCTGCCCTTCGCGGTGAGTTACGCGCGCTTTCGGTCTACCGTACACGGTCTGGACCACATCGGTGTCTTTCTCACTCTTCTTGTTCTCATTTTCTCCGGTGTGGCGCACGCTTCAGCGCCCGTCCAATTTTCGACGCTTTTTTTCTTCGCGGGGGGACGAGGAGGTGAGGAGGTGAGGTGAGATGTGGTGGCGTGGGCTGTGCCAGCGAGTCTGTGTCTGTCTTTCCGACTGCTCTCTCGATACCGCCATTGCCACTTGCCACTCGCTCGTCCAGCAACTTCAAATTTAACGTGAGTTTCTCAGTGCCTTGGCGCCAACTCGAATGTGTCTGATTCCGCTATCATCGCGTGCCGCAGCGTGTTGAACGCCTGCCTGTCCTATCGCGAGTAGAGCACCCTAGAATTACCGTCCCCCTCTCGTACCTTCTAGACGTACAAATTCCGTATTTCGTATTCCTCCTGTCCCTAGCGAGGCAACTGCACAGCTAATCTTTCCTCCAGAAGCCCTGCACGCGCTTTCCCTGCCCTCATCACGGCCACCCTTTCGGTCCCGGAGGACCCTCATCAAGACCCCCCTCTTTCATTTGGCTTTTGGGTTTTCAGTCTCTGTTGGTCAGAATGTGTGTTGCTTTCTGCCTCCGTTGTCCTCCCGATGTCCACATTGTTGACCACCCCTGCCTAACTCAAGCCCTCCCTTTCCCTTACCGAGCTCTCGCTTCCAAAACCAAAATCGCGGATGCCTTCACCTCTCAAGTCCATCTCACCCCTGATACCCGTACCCGCAGGCAACGGGACACGCATCCCTCCTCCGTCCAAACCGGACCTCGATGACCTCTTCGCCACACTTTTTTCTCCCGCAACGCCACCAGCCTCGCCCCTTCTATCTGCTTCTTCATCTATATTCACCCTCCCCTCCAACCCCCGGCCACCTGTTGGCTCGATCAACTCTGCCAGCTCAGCCGATTCCGATTTTGGCGCCTTTGTATCCGTACCCGCCTCCGAGGATCCCCTTGCGCAACTATCGTCTCGCGAAGCAAGTCCCTCAAGGGTGCCCTCCGGCGGCCGTCGTTTGGGTGCCAGTGCTGAATTCTTCGCAGAAGCACGGGCGGCAACGGTGCGAAACCAACAGGGTTTACTCACGGAACTGCTGGAACATGAAGACGATCCCATGTACTGGCATGAACACGCTTCATCACCGCAACCATCACCATCATCATCGTCACCATTACCGTCATCGTCACCTTCACCGTCACCTATACCATCCGCACCTGCATCTGCCGTTCCCTCGGGTACCGCCACTCCGCAGCCCCCGCAACCGCAGCTGACCCCAGACTCGGCAGTCCATATACTCACCACACTAGTCAAGCCGGTCAAGACGGCTGTTGAGACTGCCGACGTCAACCCATTACTCGAAGCTATCAACGAAGCAACCTCCGAAAACACATTTGCCCGGCCTCCGCCTCCGCCCCGGCCAGAGTCCGTCAGCATCCCCCGCGTCGATCGGAGACGGTCTCACGTTCTCCTCGTATTCGATCACCATCTCTCCCACCTTCGCCTTCGCGACCCACTCCGCCAATGCTGTCGCGCGTGGAATCGGTATCCACCTTCTCGTCTGCATCTTTGCCTTCCCGCTGGATGACCTCTTTCCTCACCTACCGCGGTCCCCCGCTGTCCACCAGCCCCCCGGCTGGATTCAGACCCACTCACGCAGATATTACGCATGGATCTCCTTTCGCATCATCGCCCTTTGTGCCTGCGAGCGGTGCACCCGGATTCGATGGCGATCGCGCATGGAACAAGGGTTTTGACACCGATGATGCCAATTCCCCGGAGCGGCGTGGAGTGCAACTAGTTGGACGCAAGGAAAGCACACGCGTCGTGCTGGAGACCTCGCTCGCGAACGCTGTACGTTCTATTCCCGAAACATGCAATTGTTTTGTTGTTTTACTGACAAGATTTTCGATATATCGATGTAGCTTCGCTTACACCTACCCCCCGTGCGCGCCTCCCGCGATCGTGGACGCTCCTCTTCAGTATAGACCAACATGGGATCTCGTTGCATACGCTCTACACTCGCTGTGGCGCACACACAGGCGGGGCGTTGCTCGTCATACGCACCGCCGACGACCGACGTTTTGGTGCTTGGGTGGCTGATGGGATACGAGAGGGACATGGGTCGTATATCGGTTCGGGCGAATCGTGAGTTGTGTTGGCGCCGCGCTCCCGCCACCTGCTCTCTCTGCGGTTGGGATATGGCCTGACACGAACCCCCTGGGTGTGTTTCTGTTGTTGGCTGTTGTTACAGGTTCCTGTGGAAAGTAACTGGCGATGGCGATAAGGTGCGAGTGTTCAAATGGACGGGGAAGAACGACTATGTTGCGCTGTGCGAGCCGGAGTCGATCTCGTTTGGCGGAGGGTGTGTACTGCCCCTCTCCCTACTCCCATCCTATTTTGGTATCTAACCTGGTATTTCGTTCTCAGGGATGGACATTATGGACTCTACCTCGACGAAACTCTCTACGAAGGGTCGTCCGCTCGTTGTCCGACGTTCAACAATGACCCTCTCTGCACTTCAGACTCGAGCCCAAGCAAAGATGGTAGTAGCGATGGCGGCACGGCTACGTTTGAATGTGTCGGCTTGGAGGTTTGGGGCGTTGGGCTTCATCATGAATCATGACATGGCGTTCACACCAACGCATTGCATGGAACGTGCTGGGGTACTTCGCGGTCATGTCTCAGGCTGAGGCACGCACGACATGCGCGTACATGCACTCACGCACATGCACGCAAGCAAGCACGCAAGCACGCACGCACTTACATTTCGGTCTTTATTGGATGTTGTGATGGAGGTGTAGGTTGGAATGGAAGAGAATCAACGACGGGGTTTGTGATGTTAATTTTTTTTAGCCTCACGCACACGCATCGTGTGTGTATTGTGTCAATGGGTGCCGTGGTGTAGTCCCCGTGTACATGCACCGACTTTGATTTACTCTCATGTATTCTTTCTCTTCGTGTGTGGTGGTTGGTGGCACTGCCGTAACGGGTGCTTTATCGGATTGTTGTCGTTGATGGTACAGTAGCCGAGAACATGCCCTGCCCTCATGGTGGTCTTTGCCACTTACGTACAGTACGATTCCTCTCTTTTTCGTCAACGGAACGACAAGCCTAGGCCAACTATCCAGATCGATTCCTCTCGCCACTTGGCACGTGTCTTAGGGCCAAGCCAAGTGCTGGCCTGGGCCAACGTAACCGCGTAATCGATTACAAAGGCACCAACAGGGGGGGTGCCCATATCGGGCCCACTTTCGTCGCTTATTCTTGTACTTTGTACTGTATCTGTAAATCTGTCATCGGAACCTTTGGACATGTGCCCGAAACAGTCTGATGATCAATCTCGATCTAAAACAGGAGGGAAGTGAAAAAAGAAGAGAAAAAAAAAACAAATCTCGGAGCGCCTGCAAAAAATGGTAGAATTTGGTCAGGGTTGTACTGTTAATTGTGGTTATGTAGTACCCGTGGTAAGGTGACGGCCTCTTAGTCTAACCCCGAGCCAATCCCATCCTATGCCTTCCCTCCTCATTTCCGAGTCGGCGTCACTTTTGGATTGATGCATCAAGTACTACGAGTACAAGTACAGCACTTTTTACGATAACGCAGGGCGCCCACTTCCTGGGGTATTTCCATTTATTATAATCACGCGGGGGCCGCGACTGTGCACACCACATCACATGCACGAGCGAGCAACAAGAGCGTGTGAGCACGGTAAGCGTGTATGTGTGTAGAACACGCCGTAATGGTGCATGATGAAGGAGAAGGCAAAGAAGTGGTCGGAGTTGAGGGCGCCCGCGATTTGCTCGCGGGCTTCGACGGAGCGCTTGCACCATGACTGCACCGTTTGGGCAGAGAAAAGCAAAAAGTCCGAGCCCCTTTCAAATCGTCGTCGCACCCAACGTTGCACTTGTACTTCACTCGAGGCCGAGGTTATCACATATGAAGGATAGGTATGCGGCCCGGGCCTGAGAAGTGCTGGCTATGCGACGATCGGAATTCGATCGATGGGCGTTTAGAGAGATGCTGTAGGGAGCACAAGAGAATACTCTGGGCGGAAGCAAAAAATGTTAAAAACGCGGAACGTCATGTATGTTCCGACTTTGGCAGGTGGAGGAGCAAAGATGATCTACGGTCTGCGCCCCTCACGCGTCACGATCCGCGATCCGCGCGCACCAATGGCGGTTGGTCCGGAAGACGGATGAGGGGGAACGAATTCGGAGCGAAGCCGAATTACGAAGTCTACGAACGAGCCACAACAGCGTGGAGCCGCATTGGGTTGACACGAAGAATGGATACCGGTTCAAGGTCCCGAACAGCAGTCAAATTCCCACATTCGCGCGCGCGGGGTCCTCCAAACAATCCCACCACGCATCGTTGGCGATCTTACTGTTACAACGGAGAATTTTCGGAAATTGGCATTGGTGAAGAGCGCTGACTCCTCTGGTGACAAGGCAATGGAGCTAGAGTGATTCTCATGACCCCTTTTTCACTTGACAGAATAACATCATCATTTTGAGTGCGTAGCGCTGGGGCTCTTACGTCGTATCGGGAAATGGCGTGAAGGTCAAAGGGACACGACGTAGGCGTACTAACCTAATCCCGAAGGTGGGGGTAAAGATCAGCGAGGTCATTTGCATACGGCGACCACCACACAAGGAACAAAGTATGAATAGTACTGAAATAGAACGGGTCAGATGGCAACTCAGGGCACCCACGCATCTTAGAGTATAAGAGGCACTAGCGGTCTAAGCGAGAGGGGCTCTGCTGCGGCGAAAAGACCTCGCCCCTAATCAGTGTGGCCGCTCGGAGCGCCTAGTCGTGAGATCGAGACGTAAGTCTCTCAGAGAAGAATCGATTGGGCAAGTGCCCGAGATCGTCATTACAGTAAATGTCATAACATAGCGTTCGTTCCGCCAAACCATGCATTATGAGATTTATGCATTATAGTGAGATTTCAGGACAATGCATTTGACAGTTGTTCAAGAAAAACCATGCAATATGAGATTATGCATTATATTCTATGATTATACAATTCTACTGTATCAACATTTAGCCAAAGAGAATAGCTTTGCGATCGAGGAGTAGGGTCTGAGAGGCACGCTCAGTTGAACGAACAATGTAGAGCGACATTGATGCAGCACGCAACCCAACATCTCCCACTACCAACACCTACGATGTGTCCAACGTACTGGTTACTTTCTTATCACTCTTGCTGATGACTGGGGGCTCGAGACTGAGCCCTACGATAACGGAAGCGGGACACACCTCATTGATGCTACATCGACCAAAACAAACAATGAGGACATGTCAGGCTCTACTAGAGGCAGTAGTAACAAGGCGGACATCCGTTTCACTGGCATACGTAGCACTGGGGGCCAGGTATGTTCTTGAGTGATCATGAATAGTGTCTGCTCACCATTCTGCTTGGTTGTGTGGCCAGGGTGAAAGTGGACATGGCTGTGGACGCAATGGGGACAAGGGCAAGGCAACGCGTTGAGCGCTAACTGAAACAGTGCCGCGCACGTGTTCTGATACCGCGCTCGGCACTGTCCGAATGTCCGAATTTGCCCAACCCGATGACTTCCGAGTCAAGCCACGGCCCAGCTTTCTACCGCGCACCCGCGGCGAAGCGAAGCCCAACTGCAACCTGAGCTCAACCTCAGACCAGGTAAATAATTTTCTCGAACACAGAGCAGTAGTTGTTGGACGTAAGTACCTTCAGCAAATCAAGAACTCCTTTCAATGTTCTTCAAGTTCTGCCCAGGCTAGTGCGACTGTTATCGGATTCGGCCTCGGCGACGCCAATGCCCGAATGGCGCTTACTTGCAGACCTGCTTGGTCTGCTCTTGCACAACAAGTTGTCGATGCCAGGCACCCTTTCTCAGGGAATCACATAATGTTTAGTATTGTACCTGATGCAATGTCAAGACGGAGCCTCTCGGATGGCCGCACTGTAGCTGAGCATGACTCAAGGACCTCACACCGGCTGAGTGTTGGGCCGGTTCGTAAATGTCTTGCGCAGGGACCTCCCCTGCAGTCAATTTTCGCTGCTGCTATAGATAGGCCATGGGCCGGCCGATATTTCGAATGCATCACTGGTGGGTCATCTTTTCTCGTAGTGCGAGATGCGATGGTAGGGTGAGATATGGCACTTGCGGACTATTGGCACTTTATAGTGACTGACAATTGCGGAGTTGCCTCCACTTCGCTAGAAGGTAGTCCCGAAGGATATAAGTATTCGTCATTAATGATAAAACGGTGCCGAAGCCGTTCCTCTGCCGCCTGGCGGTCCAGAGTTAAAGGCGCAAGGTCGCCGTGTGAGCAGGTCGACAACTAAATCCCATTCACTGGGCTACTGGAGAGGCCCTCCTATACTGCTGCATGAAGCTAGAGCATTCTCCTACAGGCAGTACGGTCGAAAGGCCAGCCAGCATCGCCTCGGATGAACCACTGTTCAAGGTAACCAATGACGATAAAACCCAAAGCGACATAGCAGCGTCGGTCTCAGTGGAGGCATTAAAGACAGAGGGTACCAGGGAGTTCGTGACATGGGATGGCCCAGATGATCCAGAAAATCCCAAGAACTGGTCGTACGCCTACAAATGGTGGGTGACTGCCATTGTATGCATTCTGTCCCTTGACGTGTGAGTATCAGTTGTCCATAAAGGATATTTGTGGACGATGATAACTCACACGAATTCGTAGGACGTTCGCGTCAGCTGCACCTACGTCCGCACTTGGCTTTATTGCCCGCGATCTACATGTCTCCGCGGAGACCGCAAACCTGGTCACAACAGTTTTTCTTCTGGGCTATGTTGCCGGTCCTCCTCTATGGGGACCTGGCTCTGAAGTCCTTGGACGAAAGTATATTTCGCTCTTCGCAATTGGCGCATATGCTATCTTCAATATTGGCCAAGCGCGCGCGCAGAACATTGGCACGCTCCTCGTTACTAGATTTTTCGCTGGTGTCTTCGGGTGTGCACCATTAACCAACGTAGGCGGAATTGTCGCGGACATCTGGGATCCTGTCGGGGGCGGCCATGCTTTGGGCGTCTTTACCGCTAGCGTCTTTATCGGACCCGTACTGGGACCTATCATCGGGGGATAGTGCGTTCCATCAGCTTTGTCTCGTAATATCAGAGGATTGATACGCAAATGATATACTAGCATCGCAACTAGTCACCTTGGATGGCGATGGGTTTTTTGGGTCTTGTTGATTTCTGGTGGAGCCTGCACGGTTTTTGGCTTCATATTCCTGCCCGAGACATATGCGCCGACATTATTGGCCCGGAAAGTTAGTCATCTCCTTGTTTTTTTGGGATGTACTGACTAATGTCATGAATCAGGCCCGGAGACTGAGGAAGCTCGATCCCGTGGCGAACAAAAACATGTTCGCAGAGAGCGAAAACAAGAAGTGGACCTTGCGCGAGCTCTTGCGTTCGACAATCATCCGACCATTTACGATGATAGTTTTCGAACCAATTCTCCTACTGGTGACCCTCTACATGTCCTTGGTATATGGGATTATCTATGGCTGTGAGTCGCACAAATAAAAGGGATGGAAAGCAAATACTAATATAAGGCAGTGTTCGAGGCGTATCCGCTCATTTTCATCGAGAAGCGGGGTCTTACAATTCCCCAGACCGGCCTCGTTTTCATTGGGGTCGGAATTGGCGCAGTGCTCGCTATCGGCGTTAACTGGTATTTTTTGCGGCCGTACCCACGACTACTCAAGGAATGGCGGGGTTTCCCACCGCCCGAGAATCGCTTGCCGCCTTCGATGATCGCGGGGCCATTGCTCGTCATAGGAACTCTCTGGCTGGGTTGGACGGGGAACTACGCGTCCATTCCTTGGTACGTTCCGGCGATCGGCTCGATTCTGGTTGGGATGAGCATCATCCTTGTATTCATCTCGTTTCTGGTGAGTCGCGAGCGACAACATTACTTCTATTATGCGAACGAGGTGTATTGATATTCTGATCTATGATGAAGAGCTACGTCGTTGATGCGTACTTGATGTATGCGGCGTCTGCATTCGCAGCCAATACCATGATCCGGTCTGGGGTCGCTGCGGCGTTCCCACTCTTTACGACACAAATGTTCAAGGGTGTAAGTCAATTCACGAATAATCGGGAATTATTGTTGTGCAGCGTTGGACTTACGTGACCAAACAATCGCAGATGGGCATCAACTGGGCGGCGACACTTATTGCCGGGTTTTCACTTTTGCTCTCTGCAGTCCCATTCATTTTCTACAAATACGGACCACGGATTCGCTCAGGAAGCAGCTTCGCTCCTTGCATGGTGAGTCCGGGGAATTCCCCGTATTACGTCGGCGAAGCGCTCACCTAGACACAGGACCTGAAGATCGCAAAGGAGTTAGCCGCCGAGAGAGAGAAAGAGAGGGAAGAAGTATAGGCACGATTGCAGGGCTGATGGTTGATGCCACTGGCACTGGATGGCCTTCAGTTGCATGATATCATTTCAGTCTAAGACGCTCTCTCAGGCTTAGGACAGTTCTGAATTTTGCCATCATATGTACGATAATACTAAAGCACACAGCATCTTGTTTACTCATCCCAAATATCGTAGCACCATCACTCTTATTATAGAATGTGGAATAAAGTTGTGACTGTCGCCAATGATCGGCTTCCGTTCCGGGGCTCCCACGGTGACTTGCCCTTTGCAGACACTCGTGGTGCTGTAATCCTCTCGATTATAATATAGCGGGCTCTGCTGGCATTGTCAGTGCGCATCATGATTCATAAGACTCAGCTTGTTATGTGATCTTCCTGCTTTAATCCATCAGAGTAATTCATCAGAGTGAGTTATTTCGCCCTTCATCAATTCCTTGCGTCTTTCCATCACCCGGTGTCGCGTTGTCTCCCTTACTATCACCTGTAACACCCACGTCGTCACAGTTAGACTACAATGGAAAAACAAAAAGCTCTCGTGTGTACAATTCTCGACTGTCTCAGTGGCCTCCTTATCGTCGTTTCAAGGTTATCGACAATGGTTCTGGCGCATGCAAAGCTGGTTGTGAGTCGCGTTGTCCATCATAACTTCGGCGGCTAATATTTTTCCTCAAGTTTCCGGTAAGACTTTATCTGAAGCTCCTATGTTCATTTTGAGCCTATTTGTTAGCGTAGGTGATGAGGCTCCTCATGTCAGTTTCCCGTTCGTGCTCCTTTCGTTCTCACTTGACCCGCAGCTATTCATGCCGTTGCAATTAGGCCGATCGTTGGTCGCATCAACCTTCGCCATCAAGATTTTATGATAAAAATGGGTCGGAAAACTTCCTATGTGGGGTTAGTAGTCGTACTATGACGATCGGACTGCTCACTTCAGCTTTTCTAACATCCCAAAGTTATGAGGCCCACTCTATGCGTGGTGTATTGAAGTTGAGGTATCCCATCGAACATGGTATTGTCACCAACTGGGATGACATGGAGGAGATCTGGCGTCACACGTTCTATAACGAGCTTCGAGTTGCTCCCGAGGAGCACCCGACCTTGCTGGCTGAAGCCCCTCTTATCCCGAAAGCGAACCGCGAGAAGATGACGCAAATTATGTTTGAGACCTTCAACGTGCCAGCTTTCTATGTTGCCATCCAAGCCGTCTTATCGTTGTACGCATCGGGGCGCACGACGGGTGTTGTCCTTGATTCCGGTAACGGGCATCGCATACGGTGCCCATTTATGAGGCTTTGCGCTTCCACACGCCATCCATCGTCTGGATATTGCCGGTCGTGATGTCACTGAGTTACTGGTCAAACATCTGATGGAGAGGGGTTATGCGTTTACGACGACTCTCGAGCGTGAGATGGCACGCGGTATGAAAGAGAAGCTCTGCTACGTTGCACTTGATTTCGATCGGGAGTTGCAGACGCCGGCTCAATCTCCGACGATGTATGAGCTCCCAGACGGGCAGATGATTACGTTTGGCGGTGAGCGGTATGTCTTTCTTTCTTAGAAACGGATGCCCTGAATTGATCAGGTTATTCATAGATTCAGTTCTCCGAGGCGCTCTTCCTGCCGTCCTTAGTTTGTTTAGAGGGTCCTGGTATCCACGGGCTACGTGAGTTGGGCCTGAGAGGTATCAAAATTGGCCTAATCTGTTGTCTCTATTCAGATCCAACTCAATCTCGAAGTGCCACCTCGATATCCGTCGTGACCTCTATGGCAACGTCGTGCTCGCTGGGGGCACGACCATGTTACGTGGCATCGCAGACCGTATGCAAAAGGAATTGACGTCGCTCTCTCCTTCTGGTATGAAAGCGACGATTGTTGCACCTTCGGAGCGCAAGTACTCTGCCTGGATTGGTGGATCTATTCTCGCATCCCTCAGCACCTTCCGCAATTTGTGGTACTCTAAGAAAGAATATGATGAGTCGGGCCCGGGTATCGTCCATCGTAGTCAGTTTCCTCGTCCCGCGCGTGTTATTTGACCATCGCTACTTAATGGTTGTACAGAGTGCTTCTGAGTATTTATTTCAGGACCCATGGCTATAGTGTGGATGTGGCAAGGATATGCTTGTTCGTGTCACTTCTAATTGCTGCTCTCAGCTCTTTGTCGGATAATCTGGAAATGTTCGATGGCCTATCCGTTTTCGATTGGAAAGCTCTGATACGTTCTTCTCAGGTCACCTGTTCGTTCCGGCTGTTTTTTGAGAACTGAACACGGCAACTCTAACATAGCAAGCAACGAGGCGGATCATACGTTTGCATAGGTTCGCTCGAGTCCCTTCTCGAAACGTGAAAGACAGGAGGCAATTCTCAAATTGTGAGAGGGATTTTGCACGTTAAAGCATTAGCGTCTGGTTAGACATTGGGGACTGTAATAATCCACTAAGGTAGCAGATGCCACAAATAACGACGCTACGCAGCTCTATCTCAACGCTCTGTCATGACCGCTCAGGTTGCCAGAAAACAACCGCAATCTTTATCATTACTCCTCCGCTTTGTGACGCCTTGTGTCATAGTGTTATTTATGCTTGCGCTTGGCTGGGGTTGGTGGGGTGAGTGCTTGGTACTTGAAGCGGTAGTGTTTCCGTAGGATGTCATTTACGTACCCAAGCGTACGTGGGGGAGCAGGTGCGGGGTCCAGTGTGGGCTGTGAATATGTGAATAGGTCACCTGCCCGGCCCATCAAACCGCCGGGATTATGCATCAAATTCCGGTGGCTGATCAATGATCCACCTGTTTTCACAAGGCAACCTCATTCCTCACAACCCCAAAAGCATTAATTAGAAAGACAAAAATGGACACATCCGGAATTGAACCGGACACCTCTCGCAGATTACATTGCTAAGCGAGCGTGATAAACCATCTACACCATGTGCCCCTGACTTTGTCACCAAGACAATATGTATGTGAAACCCAAAACAAATTACCTCGAAATAAATAGGCAAATAAACTAGGATATCGTCCGTTGTATCGTACACATCCCTTCTGAGTCCCAAAATTCACTGCGGACGCCAACTGGGACAATAAAAAGGTCTTCAGGGTCGTATGCAGCTTTAATCTGTTCAAGGCGTGGATACTTGGAGCCGAAGAACGTGACGCGGAAGTCTGGCTCAAGTACATCGCCCTCGTTCATATAGCTGCCACTAGATTCGCCACCAGCAAGCCCTGCGAGCGCTGGTCTAGCTATTGCGGTAAAATTCCTTCGCAATGCCTGTACGTCCGATGCGGACAAGGAACTGTCCCAACGCTGGGTGGCAACCACCTAGTAGAATCTGTCAAAATTTAGCCCGGGATATTGGGGAGGATGCTCACATGGGTCTTTGCCGTTCGCCATGCAGGATTTACTGCTGAATCGATGTCGGCGTTGGCAGCCACTTGGCCTACGCGAATAATGAGCTTGAAATACGACTACGGGACATGAGGAAAACGCACCTCCTGCGACGATGTGCCCAAGGATTGATTGTATACCCTGCGAAAGAAGCTGCTTGTACGCAGGACCTACGCTGCTCGGCGCATCGGAATAGACGCTGCCAGGAACAAGGCGAGAGCTAAGAATTACGTTGTACCCAGATGCGTCGTCTTGGAATCCAACGATATCATTAGCAATCGTGGTAACGGTCGACTCCCCTGAACAACTACCCCAAGTGCGGCTACGTCAGCCAGAAAAGAAGACATCTGGGCCTTGCTAGCGTCGCTGTCAAGATCTTTGAAGAGGGTGGAAACGGCAAGCGTGCTGTTTGATGTTGACCCCGTCAAGTAGAAGTACTGCCCAGCCCTAACCTCATTCCAGTCGTTGACATGCATGGCGTGTGTGTTCATCAAATTGCATGTCTGGTCCAATGTCGCCGTCAGGAGATTCACAGTGTGTAAAGTCACGTTGAAAATGGGCAGAGTGCGGAGAGTGGCATCGATGATCACACCCCAGTTACCAGAACCGCCCCCACGCATAGCCCAGAACACTAGAAGGAAGAAGAGACGAAAGAATCTATGAGAGGCATCACAAAGCGCAAAGCTGCAAATATCGTACAGTCGGGGTGGGAGACAGAGTTTACGGTCACGAACGACCCGTTCGCCAGAACAACGCTAAACTCTGAGACGTTGTTTCAGACGGGTTAGAGAGAAAGTGGCACCCAACCACGTACGGAGAACGTTGTCCGCTGCCAGCCCATAGAGGGGTGAGAACCCGGAATGTCCGGCACCTTGGATATATCCGCCTGCCGGAGAGACAGTGGCAGCGGTGCCGCCAACAAACATTTTATTTTGTGCCTTGGTCGCATCGTAGAGGGTCTTCAGGCCAACACCGGAACCAACAGTCACAGCGGACCCAAGATCTGAACCAGCGATGGAGAAATGGTCTGTAAAGGTAATGTTCTTGAAGTAGGCGGTCCAGAGAAGTAGGGAATTCTTTGCAGTAGAACGGCCTAAGTAATCATGGCCGGAAGATTTGATAACAACACGAAGGTTGTGAGCCTGGGCGAAACTTATACCCGCCTAGAAAGAGGTGAGCAGCTGCAGCTGTCGAGCTGGAGAATTCATGAACCTGAATATGTGGGGCAGATGTGGCGTTTACCGCATAAAGAGAGACATCTCCCTGCGCGCAGCTACTGCCATTACGTAGACAGAGCTGTGGTGGAGGGCCGTAATCCTGTCATCGTGATGACGTTTGATGAGTGGAATGGATGCCAGGTTGGGTACGCATTACCTGTTCCCAATTGTACTACGGGCGCAATAAGGTCATCAGCGGGAAGAATGGCCAAGTCAAGATACCAACAGCATTCATAGACCCAGGAATGGTTTGTCGGAAAACGCCGCTTTCCCACTGCGCCTCTGTGCAGCCCAACTCAGAGCACGCTTTTGCAGACGGCACGACATTGATTAGCCGTCCGTTGATAGTGTCATTCAAGGCGGACCAGTCCGCCGGGGAGGGATAACCAGGGTCACCAGGTTGGTTGCGACACCACGCATGAACGAGAGGTGAGCCCCAAAAAAACACCAGCGCCGCACTCACGGCCACCGAACGGAGGGATAGAGGTAGCATTACCCAGAGCAGAGGGAGGGGAGGAGGAGGCGATATAGTTGCCATACAATTTCATCTTAAATAACCCGATGGCTGGTTATGGTGCAGGTGGGTGACGCCCCCCATCCGGGGATGGACGGACTCGGACGTCTGAGTGAATAGAGCTGTGAGGCAGACTCCATACAGTAATGCTGACGTAGACACAGCGGAGCGGCCTATACTGTATTCCGAGTCGGCATTTGCTGGCGGGTGATAGGGTGATCAATGAGAGCCGGGGGTTTGGGCAACTGAACTGACAAGGCTTGTCTGGTATGCGCGTGGATCATGGTGCGGTGAACTTCGGTCATTTTGGTTAGTCGCTTGTGGCAGACAGATAAAACGTGAAATTTGCGCGTAAATTTCAATCCATATCCAACCTACCACGTGACGATATATCAGCGGCGCTACGATAACTGGGCCGAGCTGGGGACTCAAATTTACTCAAATTTCAAGGCACTTGTTGCTGGTCTGTGCTTTGGCGGTAGACATACGCATAGCGCAGCCGCACTAGCGAGCTAGCGGGGTTCGGGAATGCCGAATCGTGTCCGCAGCGATATGGCTGTGGATGTGGTATCCACTTCACACGGACCGGCATTTTCTCACAGCAAATCCCGGCTGGGCTCGTGCCCTAGTGACAACGCTGGAGCTGTCTGCTCGACCCATATGCTGCTTCTCCCCCCTGTCACCGGTGATTCATTTACCGTATCAGGTCCTCTCCCAAGACGTACTGTATGCCGTTAAGCGAGCCAATACATTTTTCACGTCCACCGGAGGTAGTTCACCCCGGTCAGTGTGACCCGCGGTGGTCCTGCGCACTCCCACGGACACCATTTCTGGTTATAACTTCCGGACTGTTGCGGCAATAGCGAGGCTTATCGGTCACCAACAAGCAAGTTCACAGTAAATAACACCCACACTGAGCGTGGTTCTCCTCAGTGGTAAGCTGATCATATACATGGGGCAACATCTTCATCCCTTTGGCATCATACGCCGTTTCCTGCGCCGTCTATGTAACGTACATTTTTCAGCAGGGCGATTGGTTAGGCAAGGTTTCTCGCTTGCTCCTTCCAGAGTTTACGTGGAACATCCTAGAGAAGAACTTCTCCAAGGAAGACGCACAGAGAGTTCGTGAAAAGTCAAAAGTCCCGTCGCCGGTGTGGAAAGCATGCCCACGAGCGCGATTCCTTACACGAGGACCATTCTATAGAGAAGTTGCCTGATACAGGATCAACGACTTTCCTTCTCGACCTTCTTTAATTTCCAGTGCCCCCCTGAGTGAGATCCCTCTACGTGATTTCGAGAAAACAAATGACAACAGAACATGCCTTCATTGACTGAAAGCTCAGGAGATTGCCCTGCTTGCATGGTATGCAATACGGGAGAGATTCTCCTCTGTTTCACGCACGCAAAACTCTGTGCCTGTGTCGGATGTGACGGGGTCTGTCAGGGCGTCGCTGCTGGGAGAACGTATCGGATGGGTGCGAGCAGAATTAGTCTACGAACGGTGTGCCACTGCCACCGCCGCCGAGGCTCTTGTAGCGGGTGAGAGGGACACCCTTTGTGGTTATTGTTGATGCGATGGTCGCTGCTGGAGCGGTGGTGGTGTTGCCTGTACTTGCGCTTGTATTGATTCATAATGAGACAAGGCTGTCTCGTGCTTTGTAGTCGACTGTCTCGGTATTAGGAAGGTTAGATCGACTGATGCTAGCTGGTGAAGAACGTCCCTGTATAATTCTTTTCCGTTAAACCAGTTAGACACAAACTCAACGCACTACAGTCCAGCAACGCTTGCCCGGATATGAGAGGGCGCTCTGAACAGTGTGGAGCACCCAGGCGCTGCGGATCCTGCGCATGAAAGAGCCGCGTTGGTGCAACTTGCAAGCGATGGTAACAGCAGGAGGAATAAATGGCCGGAGGTGGACATCTCTTTTGGAGAACCAAGCACGTGCCGTGGCACGTGCCAGGAACGCTATCGTTGATCTCGTTCAAGTCCAAGAGACTCGTTACAACTCTGGGTCTCCCTAGAATGTGGTCTACGATCCAAAAATCCTTTCAGACATTTTTCTCATACGACAGCAATTTCGAGTTCATTGTTGGCACAGCCGACGCCGTTGCAGAAACTTCAACAGCGACAGTAACAACAAACAGGCCCACGCCCGACAGCATCATAACTGGTCCGCCAAGACTCCCACCTGAGATAGAAGTTCAAATTTTTGAGGACTGCGCCCGAAACAACCGGGAGACTTGTTTGGAACTTATACTCGTTGCACGCAGGGTACGGGTGTGGTATGTGCTTGGGCAGCTGTAAATGTTTTACCCTAACCGATAAACTCAGGATTGAACCAATTCTATACGAAATTGTCATCCTTGACAATTATGGTAGACGGTCTCAAGCGTCCTCACTGACATACAAACCGAGCTTTGAACTATTTATGGCCAATATCGACTCTAAACCACCAGAATTTTACTCAAAACACGTAAAGAACCTCTGGATTTCGACAGCTGACGATCCTTCTGCCTTCGAGCGTATTTTATCTGTCTGCAGTGGAGTCGAAAATCTATTGTTATTCTCACATAGACGGAGCATCAACCTCCCGTTCATACCCTTCTTGGAGATTCCGAATGCAGGTAGCCACCTACGTCGACTAACCTGTAAACTCGAAACCCTTTTCCCACCTTGGTCGACAATGCAAAACTTTCAACATCCCTTCTTTGCAAAACTTACCCACCTTCATCTGTATGATGAAGAGGAAGATTGGCCCGCTTATGTGGGATTCGAAAACCTTCTTTCGCTAACACATCTTGCCTTTGCATGCTGTGGTCCAGAAGAACTCGCCACAGTTATGCCAAAGCTTCCGGCGATTGAATACGTGGCAATCTGTTACCATAAAATGGACGAGTGCGTCCCAGCTGTCAGTAGACGGGTTCCTGTGGAGGTGTACGGTATCAAAGTTGTATGGATCGATGGTTTGAGTATAAATGACTGGGAGGGTGGGGCAACTGGCAGGGCAGACTTTTGGGATCTCGTAGAGCGAGAGGTTGATAGGCGCCGAGCTGAAATGGTACGAGTTCGTACAACGTTCGTGTGTAATAAACTCTCATCGACAATTGCAGGCCACTTGAGACCCCCTTACCTCCCTTCCCCCCTTATCACGATGTCCGTAATAAATACGTCGTCTCCGATCTGTTCATTTCTACTCGGTGGTAGCTGTCTTCTTGAAGTGCGTTCCAATCAGGATGGCATCAGTATGCAAACCTGTGATTATGTTTTCAGAGCCGGACATCTTTGTAATCTCCTGTGACTGTCTGTTTTACTGCAGTACGATCGTATTTGCACAGGACTACAATCCAGCAGGTCTTGCTTCACGACTTGTCGGTACGCCGGTACACCGAGTGATCTGACTACAATACGAGCTCGCCGTCCTCCCCAGGGCCTGTAGCTCCGCTTGACCCACCACCCTCAGGTCTTGCTGCTGTGATGCATCCTAACTCGTACACAGGAAGCATCAGCATGATCGGCAGTCGTTCAAGCCCGTTAAAAGAGCGCCTCGTGGAGACACAGATCCACGTGGCGTAGCAGATATGTGCTGCTTAGCGGGAAAGTAGAAGAAACGCACGAGCGCGGACTTCAGGAAGCCGCAGGGGAACCCGGTCCCCTCTTCCTTTGGGTGAGCGTGATGCCCAGGACACTCCCCCGTGACGACGCTGAGGCCGCGGCCGTGTGTCGCAAGAAATTTCTCGCCGAGTATGAGATCATGCATTCCGCGAGTCCGCATTCACCCTGTCCACCAGACTGCAGCTCCTCGACCACGTCCCCTCCGTTTACCCAACAGCCGACGTATGCACTCCATTTACACCCGGTCTAGTTCTCCAGATCGCTTGCAAGGCCTTCCCTTGCTCCGAAGGCACTGGTTGTCTCTATCTCTGCGAAGGCGTCGACAGCGATCGAGTCCTCCTCCTTACGGCCCGGCACGTTGCTCTACCGCCCAGCAAACATTCTAACGACCTCTACCGCGACAAGAATAACAAGATACCTCATCTTGAGGTCATCCACATCGGTAGCAAGGCATACCAGACCGCTTTCGAGGCAATCATAGGCAAGATCAGCAGCGAGACTGCCATGATTGACCACTACAAGGACGAGATTAATTGTCTGGGGGCGGCCGCTGAGGGCGGGGACGCCAAATAACTGCTAAGTGGCAGGCATTTGAGGACGAGTTGGCGGAGGTGGAGAAGTCCGAGTCGAAGGCGAGCGTGAACAAGTTCTACGATGATACATCAGGTTCTGGACCATAGAGGGCGAGCGTGTTCTGGGATATGTCCTCTACGCCCCTCCAATTTCCGTCAGTACAGGCGACAAAAATGCACCGAAGATTGGGCTCTCGTTGATCTTGACCGCGGGAAGTTTAACTGGAACGCTTTCCGGGGCTACGTTATTCATCTCGGTACGTTTCGATCTATCTCACTAAGATTGTCTGGTTTAACTATATATCTAGGAACCAAACTTACGGCGGGCGATTTCATAGAAGATATACCCTCACCCCTAGACCCGCGCCCAGTTCAAATATGCGCGTGGTGGCCTCATGCAACTTCAAGACTTTGTCAAGGATGGTGAGCTGCGCCGCCCGACCATGTTCGACGCAAACGGAGAAGAGTGTTTTTTCGTCGTTAAGAACGGCACCAGCACCGGTGTTACCTTCGGTCGCGCGACCGGCATCGAATCATTCGTCCGTGATTACAAAGAGCCGCATTCACTCGACGTCTATGGAGATCGCCATCTACCCCTACAGCCACTGGCACAAGGACGGCGCTTTCTCCGCACACAGGGACTCCGGGTCCGTCATCGGTGACGCCAACCATCGCATCTTCGGAATGCTCATCGGCGGTGTGAGCCAGACCGATTCTATTGATGTTACGTATGCGTCACCGTACTACTTCCTCGATGAGCGTATCAAGAAGGCCTTCCCCAACTCCCACCTCTATCCGATCCCGGCTTAGGTTTCGACATCGATACACGACGACGTTGGGGACGCTGGTGATGCGGTCTCGTTCCCTTTCTTCTTGTTTCTACCTATGCGACGTCTTCTCTTTCAGTCACGCTCCTTTATGTACGGGTTAGTTGTCGGTGTCGACGTGTGCTTCGACCGGTGGAGTCGGGACCTGTCGGGTGGACTGCTGTTTAGGTTCGTCTATTTCTTACCCTCTCATCTCTCTTCGTATAACTGACGCCCTTGACATCTAGGCTCTGGACTGTGGACTCGTTGTTCAGGTTCGTCTTTCTTCCCCTCTTGTTCCTTCGTATGACTGACGACCTTAATGTTTAGGCCCTGGCGTTACAGTGGCGTAGTGGACTCGTTGTCGAGGTTTGTCTCATCTCCGTTTTCGTATAACTAACGGCCTTTACTAACAGTGTAGGCCCCGGACTCGTAGATTTGTCGTGTATGTTCGTCTCGTTTCTTTCCTTCCTCTTCCTCCCTTGGCACAACTGATGGTGTTGAAGTCTAGGTTTAGACGACTTGATACGATTAGCTGGACTGCCGGACAGGCGACTTTCGACGGAGCATATGCAGACATTCCATTATCCTCGTTCTCGCAGTACTATCCCTCCTTACGATGATTTGTAATTTCATACTGCGGACCGAGAACGGGCTGTGGCACGTGCCCGGCTATGCCATCGATTATCCATCTAGATCTCGTCCAAGGGACCCTTTGAGAGAACTCTTTTCAGTCTCCCTAGAATGTGGTCTACTATCCAAAAATCATTTCAGACACTTTTCTCATCCGAGAGTTACATAACTGGTCCGCCAAAACTCCCAGCTGAGCTTGAACGGCAAATTTTCGAGGACCACGCCCGAAGCAACCGGGAGGCTTGTTTGGAACTTATACTCGTTGCACGCAGGGTACGGGTGTGGTATGTGCTTGGGCAATTAGAAATGTATTACCCTAACTGATAAACTCAGGATTGAACCGATTCTATATGAAATTGTCATTCTTCGCAATTTTGGTAGACGGTCTCGGGCGTCCTCACCTGCATACAAACCAAGATTCGAGCTGTTTATGGCCAATATCGACTCCAAACCACCAGAATTCTACTCCAAACACGTAAGGAACCTGTGGATTTCAACAGCTGACGATCCTCCTGCCTTCGAGCGTATTTTGTCCGTCTGCAGTGGAGTCGATAATCTAGTGTTATTCTCAAACAGACGGAGCATCAACCTCCCGTTCATACCCTTCTTGGAGATTCCGAATGCAGGTAGCCACCTACGCCGACTAACCTGTAAACTCGAAACCCTTTTCCCACCTTGGTCGACAATGCAAAACTTTCAACATCCCTTCTTTGCAAATCTTACCCACCTTCATCTGTATGATGAAATGGAAGACTGGTCCACTTATGTCGGATTCGAAAACCTTCGCTCGTTATCACATCTTGCCTTTGCATGCTGTGGTCCAGAAGCACTCGCCACAGTTATGCCAAAGCTTCCGGCGATTGAATACGTGGCACTCGGTCACTATGGGACGGACGAGGGCGTTCTAAGTGTCTATAGACGGGTTCCTGTGGAAGTGTACGGTATCAAAGTTGTATGGATCGACGGTTTGAGTATAAATGATTGGGAGGGTGGGGCGACTGGCAGAGCAGACTTTTGGGATCTCGTAGAGCAAGAGGTTGGTAGGCGCCGAGCTGAAATGGTACGTGTTCATACAACGTTCATGTGTGATAAACTAGTACTCATCGACAATTGCAGGCCACTTGAAACCCCCCTCTTCTTTTTCACCGTATCATATCATCCGTATTAGATACATCATCTCCGATCTGTTCATTCCTACTACTCAGTGGTAGCTTTCTTCTTGAAGTGCGTTCCGACCAGATGCAAGCCCGGAATTATGTTCTTAGAACCGGACTTCTGACTGTCTGTTATACTGTTGTACGATCGAGATGATTCGCCTGTACTGTACCTTGAAAGCATCAAAGGGCGTCAGTCCTCATAGCATTATCTGCGGAGTTACTGTAACACATTGGGCCCACATTCGCGTTGTTATGAAGTAAGACTGGCAGTCGTCCGAGCAGTCGGCTGAATCCGAGATCTGAGATTCGAGAGGCCTGTATTCCGTTGCCCAAGGCCGTTGCCACTCTCCATTCCACATCATGCATGTCGCCTCATATTGCAACTTTTCTCTATCTCTGACACACACACACTCACTCGTTACGATTCGTTATTATCGGTACTGACTACAGTACGCACGGATTTGCACAGGACATGGCAGGTCTCGCTCCACGACTTGGCGGTACGCTGATACGCTACGTAATCTACTAATCTGACTAGCGATACTAGCTCGCCGTCCTCCTCAGGGCCTGTAACTTTGCTTGATCCGTGGCCCACAGGCTTTGCTACTGCGATGCATCCTAACTCGCTCGTGCACAGGAAGCATCAGCATGGCCTGCGGCTGTTCTGAAGCCTGTTCAAACCCGTGTCAAAGAGTGCATGTGGCGTGCCAGACAAGTACTGCTTAACCTGGGGAAGCGGAAGAGACGCGCTAGCGCGGACATCGGCATATAGAGCCACGCCCCTCTCAGGTAAGTCTAAGGTATTAGCTTGAACCGTCCCCGGCATCCTGTCCCGTTCCAATCGCACAACATTTTCTGCCACCAAGATGCCGCGCTCGCATTGAAGCGGACGACTGGCGAGGACGGGGGATAACGACAACCGGGGGGACGACTTGTGTTTCGCGGGGTTCAAGTCAAGAAGATTGAGTTTGTGCTTGCGAAGGAAGGGTGAGGTGAGTGAGCTTGCGCTGGCTCTTGGCGGGCTGGGAATAGATCTGTTGTGACAACAGTTCGGCTGTTTTCCGCGAAGTAGCTCGCTGGGTGAGGGATACGATATCTGGGACGCTTTTTGTGTGGCATGCGTAAGTATGTCACTGTATGTGAGGCAGAACGGGTGGGCATCCGAGTCATACGTGTTTGTATGCTACGCCGAGCAGATGAAATGAATCAAAGTTAAACCTTAGTAAATACAGTGTTCCGCCGACCATGCGCGCGCGGTGTCTTCAATTTCCAGAGTAAGCGGATCAGCACAGTCGGGACCCCAGGTCATGTCCGTGGCCACGATGGTGCTAGTCTTGCAGGACATACAGTAACTTGCATAACATTCAAAACATACATCTGGAACTCATATCATGAGGGCTGTTGCCACTTGTAGCATCACAGACACACATAAGGTAATTCATATCATGGTACAGTAGGATGGACCTGTAGATCAGTACTACATTGTACAACTTTTCTCACTTGACACGGTGCTCTAACAGTAATTTGATAATCTCGTCGCGCTGCTCTCCGGACGCAACATCCATTGCAGTCCTTCCCCGGAAATCCGTCACCTCTATACTTGCGCCATGTTCTACCAGTAGGCGTACTATCTCAATCCTCCCACTTCGTGATGCTTGATGCAATGGGATCGGGCTGGCATTCGCCAGTATATTCGGATCGGCACCGCGGTCAAGCATCAATCGAACAACTCTGGGGTCTATACGATTCGAGCGATACTCCAAAGCAAAGTTCAATGGAGTAGAACCAAGGCGATCCTGGGCATTCACGTCCGACCCATAGTCGAGTAATACCTGAACCATTTCGAGGTCCCCTGCATGGGTTGCGGCATGCAGCGGGGACTTCATCAAACTGCCCCGTGGATCCACGGATGAACCTTTGTAATGAAGTACCTGCGCTAGTTCGAAGTGTCTCCCTGCCAATGCCGCCACAGCTGGTGTCTTATAGTAACCACAAATAGCATTAACGTGCCCCGGATGCTTGACAATCAACTGTTCCACAAGATTCTTGAATCCACACATCGCCGCATAGTAGAGGGGTGTGTTTGCACTGGATTTCGACTCTGTGAACTGAAAAAAGACCGAGTCCGTGGGATTGGAATCTATGTCGTACAACTGGCGCCAAGTCGAAAAGTATGGTTTGTCCGCGTCAAAAAGATATTCCATCCCTTTGATCCGTGACGCTACATCTTCAAACTGGGCATGACGCACCCAGTATTCGGCAGCATATCCAGCCAGAGGCGAGCGCTTCTCGGCACTTTTATCTTTAATGAAATTGTCCTGTTGGAGCAAAATGCTCAGGCAAGATTGCGCCATGATCGCGTGTGCCGGATTAAGAACGATGTGATAACGCGAGTCACCTTGACTTGAAGTAGCGAGCCGCGCCGACGTCAAGAACTCTTTTACCGAGAAGTGCGAGAATTGCACAACCCGGGAACCGTCTGTGTCGACAATGGTGATTAAACTGGAGCATGACGTCAAAAGTGCTTGTTCTTGATCCTCCCACCGCCAGTTTGGTTTCAACTTCGGAATCTCCGATCCGTCCTCGAAGTCAACCGCAAGAACCTCTGCGAGCTCCTCCACACGAAGTGGCCGGATGGCCACAACAAGGCATTGCAATAGACGTCGAGCATGATCCGATTTGGCTTCTTGATTTCCCTCAGCACACGCTCGTACGTCTCATCCAAGGATTCTGGCAATTCCTCGAGAAAACGCCGGACGCTCGATGGAAAAGACCGTCTTAAAACGTCCAGCTGACAGAATACCCAGCGGAACCTGTTTTGCCAATTAGAACAAGTCCACAAGTAAAAGGAGATCCACATACATGCCATCCGCTCGTTCAGAAAGCATCTCGATCACAAGATCCTTATCTTCCTTCTTCCATCTTCTAATGATCGGCTCCGAATTCGAGTAAACGACAGACCTGACATAGTCTGCAATATCTTCCTTTTGTCCGCTTTGCTCATGGAGGGAGACCCGCAGAGAGGTCAGAGGCACGATGACGTCTCGAATGTCAATTTCGGGGCGGCTCGTGACACATATATGAAGATTTGGACAGCGAAGGTCGACAAGTTCCTTCAAAGCTGAAGCACCCTTTCACGAGGTGATGGAGTCCCAGTAGTGTCCGGGGACTCATCGAGCGCGTCCATGATGAGGTAGATAGGACGTTGATCAGAGAGCATGAGCATGTCTTTCAGATTTTTATCAAACACCGTCACTAGGCTGTTCCTTTCCGTTGTCGTGAACCGAATAAAGTTTGGATAGAATGTCGCAGCGGAGGGTCGAGCGAGCAGAAAGTTGGGTGAGAAGGGAAGTGAGCAAGTCGTGTAAGCCTTGCTTGCTAGCGTTCCGAAAGTCAAAATAAAATAGGCCATTGATGCTTCTTCTGCCTCGCACAGGGCTTTGATATCTTGAATGATCGTGGAACTGACGAGAGATATTAGTCACATACGACGGATAGAACTAAATATGCACAACCAGAGAATACTCTTGCCGGACCCAGCTAAATTCAAGATGTCATCAGAGGGTATCGGATGAGAAGGGGAGAGCGCGTACGTTTGCCGTGAATCCAAAGAAGCGATGACGTTGATTTCCATTCGCGGAAGATGCTGCCTTGAAAGAACCAGTTTGCCGTTTTCTTGTTATGGGTATCACACGCAATGTTGTGATTAATTGACGGATCCGGTGGGGAGAGCCATTTGTGGATGTTCTCCCGCAACTGGTTTTCTGAAGTGATGTGTAAGGCCCATAGTCGGTACTGATGAGTTAGGAGATGACGAACGCTTCACTTGATCTACATCGCCTGCCGTTTGTTTGATGACTAGCTTTGCTTCATTTCCATCTGAGCGGTTGAAATCAAACATTTATCAGGCTTGATCGATAAGTAATTTGCGCACCATTAATAGCCTTCGCAACCTTGTCATCGATGATGGCCACTCTATCATCTACCGCATGCAGCTGTTTCCCGACTCCCTTCACACTCTCATTGATGGCATGCGTGGCCCTGGCAATCCTATTGTCGACACGGACCACCCTATCGTCGACACCAGCGACTCGATCGTCCACAACGGCCACCCTGTTGTCGATAATTGCCACCGTATTCGCGACACCCCTCACTCTCTCGTCAACAGCATGCGTTGCCTTCAAGTTTTCTGCAACAGCCATTCGAGCTTCTTCTTGCGTCAACTTGTCTAACCTCTGAAGCGCGTCTTCCATATCGGTCCTTCCGATCAACCTCTTCCCGTATTTCTCTGAACATCCTTCGGTCAACGGCAACATACTCGTACTGAACTACTCACTCAATCTGCCTTCCTTTATCTCCTTTGTCGCAATTCCAAGAATCGACAGAATTTCGACCATAATCTGAACGATTGTATCCATCATTTCCGTGGTCGGCCGCACTTCTGCGTAGATCTCGAGACGTCGGAAAAACCCTTCGATGCGTTCGAAGATATCGACGAGTGTATCTTGACCTTTTCGAACATCCTTAGCCGCCTGAAAGATGTAGGCGTTATATTGGTCGCGCGGGAGATATCAAGGATACGCACTAATAGAAGGACACCAACTCCTGCGAATATAACTTTCGCAGGAGAAAATACCTGCCAGGAATATATGAACGTGGATCTCAAACGAGTTCACGTCCTGATGCTTACCAGGCTAACACCCTCTCCAAGCGTCTCAGAAAGGGTATAGAGGACAGCCACGGTCGGATCGAGCCACTTTGTCCATCGATTATTGGCAGTTCGGGACTGATCTAGTCCCTGTACTTGCTGGTGAAGGACGGCGAGAATGTCGCCTGGAGAGTTGCAGGTCTGGAGCTGTGTGGCGAGTGGATGGGAAAGTAGATCCTTCTTGGTGCGTTTTTCATACGCCCTCAGCGCATTATTGATGATTAGTTGAAAGTGATTTGAGGTGTGAGAGTGAGACATAAGAGCGGAAGCGAGGAGATTGTTTGTGCTGAGATGATGGTAGACACCTGGGCGAGGTTGGGCGGAGGGGAAGAGGAGTTGGTGCCCTGCCTCGTGTCGAGCGTGTGAGAACATGTCATGATAAGCGCGCGAAAGACTTGATAACGAAAATGAGGCCATGGCAAAGGCAGGCGTACTGTACTGTACTGTTTAGTAAGATGGCTTGGACTTATCATCGCGTAGATGGAATGCTTGTCCGTAGAGTTGAAAACCTCGTTGAGAACGATGGACAAACTTAGGACAAACGGTCCCGGATTCCCGAGGGGGTACGACGAGGGATCCGTACGAGGACGCGACGCGTTCGTATCAAAGTGATACCATTCACCGCTCTGGCAACGACTCGGAATCAGGCCATTCCAAGATTCACCACTATCACATTGAAAGCTTCAAAGGGTGTCAGTCACCTTTGCGTGAGCAACTCAAACTGACGCCAGTCGTCCACTAGCACCCGGTACATCAGCGGGGAGCACGGCCTCTGGGGAATCTTGCATGAATTCCAGTCCACCAATTGCTTGTCATCATTCAGTTTCCACCACCTTGTATCCATCCATCCCATACTAGTTTATCATGCACGCCAGTCATATCGCAAGTTTTTCTTTATTATCTCTCCTCTGTCGCGGCCGACCCGGACAGCAGTACGCACGCATTTACACAGGACATCGCTGCAGCAGAGCAGGTCTCGCTTCATGAGTTGACGGTACCAGAGCTCTCTTCGAGTGATCCAACTAGGAATGTAGCCGTTCTGAGGCGAAGCGAGGCACGAGCGAAGGAACGGAGCAGTGAGCGGGGAGGTCGGCACGTGACTCTTCTTTCCTCTCCATGCCGTCGCACAATCGGTTCGAGGAACCCATTGCTTTTATTTCGCCCAACACAGGAAATTAAAACAACTAACGGATAGATGATGAGCGTCCGTGGTTCGTCAGATATCAGCTCGCCTCTGACGCACCTTCCCTCATCTCCGATCGAGAAGCACTCTGTGCGGAGGCTCCGCCCAACAAGCTGTGAAAATCATTCGATGCACCCTATAGAGGTACCATCCACGCGCCGGTATGCTCTCCCCCGGCGCCCCTCACATTACGAGAACGAAAGACTAGCTCGCGTCCTCCTCAGTGCTTGTCGCCCCACTTGATCGCCGTGATGCAGCCATAGAAGCATCGGCCTGAGCCACGCCACTCAGGTACTTGAACTGCCCTCAACACCTTCCTGTTCCGTTCTAATTCTACGACTTACTCTGAAATCAAAATGCAACTCACTGTCAGTCTCTTTTTAGCATCTCGGACGTCTGATCGAAAGTACGCCTTGTACAGTACAGGTTCGATCTCCCGTACGTCGCACATAACTGTCCACTTCATCAGGGCGCATCAGCCCTACGATCACTTTAGTCACCTCACTGCCTCAAGTTCGCAATCCTTCACATAGCAGATCGCGCGCCTGCCTACTACTCAGCGCACAGATACAGGCACGCTCTTATCAACCCAGCGAGCTCAGTGACAGCTACCACAACGACCAGGTGGCCCCACGCCCCCATCTGGGGCATCGACACTGCGACTCTCTGTCGTTTCGTGCGTTATCTTGTTCCTATCATGACATCGCCATCGGCGCAGTTGAGTTTTTATTCCACCAGTACGACGTGGCGAGTGTGAAATACCCTGGGTAACATCCACCCAACGCCCGACGCACAGGAACACGCCATGGAATGCGGCCAAGTTCTAAGTGTGCGGACAAAACGCGAATACGGGCACGGCGAGACTAACCCGTTCGTTGTCCGAGTCTAAGTTTGCGCTCTTCTGTTGGGACAATCTCTTGTCGACTTCGCTCTTCCGCACTGCGACCAAACCTGGAGCGGAGCAAGGACCAAGGTTCGTCGTGTGTCTCCTCTACCTTCTCTGGGACGATGTGGGCCTCCACTGACTGATGACACGGGTAATCTCACCTTATATAAGTAGTACGGTGCGTTGCATCTAATGTGCGCGATGTATCACAGTGCCACACCCGCCATTCGGTAGGGACCCTGGCATGCTTAATACTCTACGCAAAGTCGACATGAAGAAGGATGCGCTCGCAGATGTGCCGACTATGAGCCTTGGAGTCATCTGTTAGCTTAATTAACGACGGAGATCGAGTACGATCGGCCAGTCGAAGGGGCGAAGGCGCTCACATAGGAGCGGACGACGGGGGCGAGTTGGGAGAACACACAATCTGGGGAGGCGCATCTCGGTGATCTGGCTTGCGTAGCTTACGTTCAGCGGGTTTCAAGTCGAGACGATCCAGGCTGTGTTTGCGAAGGAAAGGGTCAGGTGAGGAGAGTGACGAGTGTGAGCTTACGGCGCACTTGCGTGAGGTCGTGACGACGGGTATCTCGGACACTTTTTGTATGAAGTACGTAAGTATGTGAGATAGAAGGGAGTGGGCATCGTATACAGGTTTGTATGCCAATGTCGCTATGCGCGTGCTGTACCTTCAGTAAGATTTATCTGGATTAGGACTGTCGGGACCAGGTCGTGTCAGCCGGTCTGTACTGTTGCAGACAGGCATGATCGATCCATGCATTGAGGGCTGTTTTTGTCACGCATACATCAGACACAAGAGACGATTCTTATCCTAGTACAGTAGTACATAAACCACTAAACAGTGTACATTGTACAGTGTTCTCTTACCGGGCGCGGTGCTCTGACAGAATTTTACAATCTCGTCGTGCTGCTCTTTTGTTGCAACGTCCAACGGAGTCTGCCCCGTCATCCTGCACCTCTACATTTGCACCATGCTCGACCAGTAGGCGTGCTATCTCAATCCTCCCACTTCGTGATGCTCGATGCAATGGGGTATTGCCGCCCTGAAGCTTGCCAGTATATTTGGATCGCACCGTGGTCAAGTAAAATCGAACAACTCTGGGATCTATATTCTTGGAACGATACTCCAATGCAAAGTTAATGGAGTAGAACCAAGGTTATCCAGGATATTGACGTTCAACCCGTAGTCGAGTAATACCCGAACCATTTCGAATCCCCTGATGGACTGCAGCATGAAGCAGAGACTTCCCCGAAATGCCCCGCTGTCCAAGGTGAACCGTGCGATGAAGTACCTGGCAGTTCGAAGTGTCTCCGGCCAATGCTGCGCAGTTGGTGTCCTATAGTAACCGCCGAAAGCATTCACATGCTCCGGATACTTGACAATCAATTCTTCCACGAGATTCGAGAATCCACACAGCGCCGCGTAGTAGAGGGGTGTGTTTTCACCGGATTTCGAAAGGATGTGAACTGATAAAAGACCGAGTCGGTGGATTGGAATCTATGTCGTGTAACTGGCGCCAAGCCGAAAAGTATGGTTTGTCCGGTCAAAAAGATACTCATCCCTTGGATTCGTGATGCCACATCTTCAAACTGGGCATGACGCGCCCAGTGTTCAGCGCATATCAGCCAGAGGAGAGCGTTTCTCGACAATTTTGTCTTCAATGCGATTGTCCTGTTGGAGCAAAATACTCAGGCAAGATTGCGCCATGATCATGTGTGCCGGCTTAAGAACGATGTGATAATGCGAGACGTCTTGACTTGAAGTAGCGAGCCGCGCCGACGTCAAGAACTCTTTAACCGAGAAGTGCGAAATTGCACAACCCGGGAACCATCTGTTCGACAATGGTGATTAGACTGGAGCATGATGTCAAAAGTGCTTGTTCTTGATCTCCCACCGCCAACTTGGTTTCAATTTTGGAATTCTGATCCATCCTCGAAGTCAACCGCAAGAACTCCGCGAGCTCCTCCACACGAAGTGGCCTGATGGCCACAACAAGGCATTGCAATAGACGTCGAGCATGATCACGATTTGGCTTCTTGATTTCCCTGAGCACCCGCTCGTATGTCTCATCAAGGATTCTGGCAATTCTCGAGAAAACGCCGGACGCTTGATGGAAAAGAGCGCCTTAGAACGTCCAACTGACAGAATACCCAGCGGAACCTGCTTGACGATTAGATCAAATACACAAGTGAGAAGAGATCCACATACATCCATCCGCTCGTTCAGAAAGCATCTCAATGACAAATCCTTATCTTCTTTCTTCCATCTTCTCATGATCGGCTCCGATTCGAGTAAACGACAGACTTGATGTAGTCTGCGATATCTTCCTTTTGTCCAGTTGCTCGTGAAGGGACACCCGGAGAGAAGTCAGAGGCAAATGACATCTCGTATGTCGGTTTCAGGGCGGCTCGTGACACATATATGAAGATTTGGACAACGAAGGTCGGAAAGTTCTTCAGAAGCTGAAGCACCCTTTCGCGAGGCGACGGAATCCCAGAAATGTCCGGAGACTCATCGAGCGCGTCCATGATCAGATAGATTGAACGTTGATCAGAGAGCGTGAGCATGTCTTTTAGGGCTTTCATCAAAATACCGTCACTAGGCTGTTCCTTTCCGTTGTCGTGAAACGAATAAAGTTTGGATAGAATGTCGCAGCGGAGGGTCGAGCGAGCAGAAAGTTGGGTGAGAAGGGAGTGACTAGGTTGCGCAAGCTTTGCTTGCTGACGTTCCGAAAGTCAAAATAAAAATAGGCCATCGATGCTTCTTCGGCCTCGCATAGGCCTTGATATCTTGAATGATCGTGGAACTGGCAAAGACTTTAGTCACAATGATGGATAGAGCTAGCTAGACATCTGCTAACCAGAGAATACTCTTGCCAGAGCCAGCTAGAATTCGAGATGTCACCAAAGGGTATTGGATGAGACGAGAGAAGGCGCACGTTTCCCATGAACCCAAAGAAATGATGACGTTGATTTCCATTCGCGGAAAATGCTGCCTTGAAAGAACCAAGTCGCTGTTTTCTTGTGATGAGTATCACACGCTATGTTATGATTAGTTGATGGATCCGGAGGTGAGAGCCATAGGTGGATGCTGTCCCGCAATTGGTTTTCTGAAATAATATGTAAGGCTCTGTAGTCAGAACTGACGAGGTTAGAAGATGACGAACGTTTCAGTTGATCTACAACTTGCCCTGTTACCTTTCCGTCTGAGCAGTTCAGATTAAACACTGCTCAGAATTGACTGAAAATGATTCGCGCACCATGAATGACCTCGGCAACCTTGTCATCCACGCGGGCCACTCTATCATCTACTGCAAGCACCTGTTCCCCGACTCCCTTCATAGTCTCATCGATGGCATGCGTGGCTCTGGCCACCTTATCATCGACGCCGGCGATTCGATCGTCCACACTGGCCACCCTGTCGTCGATGGCTAGCACCGTATTCGCGACTTCCTTCACCCTCTCGTCAACTGCATGCGTTGCCTTCAAGTTTTCTGCAACCGCCATTCGAACTTCTTCTTGCGTCAGCTTGTCTAACCTCTGAAGCGCATCTTTCATATCCGTCCTTCCGATCAACCTCTTCCCGTATTTCTCTGAACATCCTTCAATTAACGGCGACATACTCGTAC
>WTXL01000126.1:0-85052 GCA_022376525.1 Russula vinacea | reverse complement strand
CAAAGGTTAGTGGCAATGTCAAGTTGCTCCCGAAGTGAATAAATCAGGCCACTTGCCAGTGCAATCTCTCCCGCGGACACCATTCCCCACTGAGGAGGCTCGACAGTCGAAACGTCGCCATCGCAATGGACATGGATCATTGACGACGATAATCGGGCGTGGCCAACGTTGTGAGGATTTGAACGCGTCGAGGGCGCTACCGTGGGCGCACGTGCGGCCAAACACTTGGGGCTGTGATAGGTTTTGGGCAACATTAGGCAACTAGTTTTTCTTCATCACGGAATTTCATCGATTTCATCCGCTGGTTTGATAACCCTGCTCAGAAGCGTGCCTGTCATCAACTCACCCTACCCTACTCCTGTACTGGCTGCACCGCCCTCCGTCATTTCCTTCACTCTCCGGGTCATCGATCCCAATAGATTCCCGTTCAGAAAGCTCGTTGACGTCAGAAACTCATCCACGTTGTTGGACTAGCAAGGATCGATAAGAATCAACCAACCGATGTCGACGTACGTCCTTTGCACATCATTCCTCAACGACTGTTGTTGACCCGATGCGATCGATGTAGGCCAGGTGATTCAATTGACATGCTCCCCGATGATGTCCTACTCGAAATATTCGATTTCATTGTGGAAGAAGAAGGACGACGCGGGAAAGTAGACTTTGAGAAGTGGCATACACTGATGCACGTGTGTCGGCGTTGGCGAATCCTTGTTTTTGGATCTCCACGTCGCCTCAATCTGCGTCTAGTTTGTTCACAAAAGACGCCAGCAAGGGACACGCTGGATGTCTGGCCAACCTTGCCTCTTTTCATTAAGTGCAACGGACCAGCAGAAAGCGTGGATAACATCATCGCTGTACTCGAGCGCAGCGATCGTGTGCGTGAAATCGACCTCATAGTCCAAGGGTCGGAATTGGGACGACTTTCGGCAGCGATGCAGGTCCCATTCCCGGAGTTGACAGCTCTGGCCCTCTGGTTGAATGGTAAACCGATGACAGTCTTTCCCGATTCGTTCTTGGGTCGATCCGCCCCACGTCTGGAATATCTCAAGTTGGATCGCATTCCGTTTCCGGGTTTACCGAAACTGCTTTTGTCTGCCACTCACCTCATCTCTCTTTATCTTTACAATGTTCTTCGTTCGGGGTACATTCCACCCAAGGCAATGGCCACTGCCCTCTCCACATTGACCCGCCTCGAAACACTTCGGCTTGAATTCGAATCCCCTCAATCTCGACCTGGCCCAGCACACCGACATCCGCCTCCCCTGACACGCTCTGTCCTCCCCAATCTCGCAACTTTTCGGTTCAAAGGGGACAGCGAATATGTGGAGGTCGTCGTGGCCCACATCGATGCTCCTCAACTCGAATACCTGGAGACAACCTTATTCAAGGACATCGTATTCGACACACCACAATTCACACAATTTATCAGCCGCACACCAACCATGAAGGTGCTCGAAAAAGCCCGTGTTATCTTTGAGGGTGACGCCGCTACGGTCGAACTCTCATCACTGATATCTGGCAAATACGAAACACTCGAGGTGAATGTCCCATGCAGCAAGTTGGATTGGCAAGTCTCGTCTATGGAGCAGGTCTGTACTTCATGCTTACCTCCCTTCCCACTTTGGACCTCCACATCTACGGGAATCCACATTTCCAACATTGGCAAGGCAACATCGACAATGCGCTATGGCTGCGACTGTTACACCCATTTACATCCGTGAAGAACCTCTACCTATCCGAGGAGATTGCGCGACGTATCGTTCCTGCCCTGCAAGAGCTCGTTGGGGTCAGAGCGACGGAAGTGTTACCCGCCCTACAGAATATCTTCTTGGAGGATGGCCAGCGATCGGGACCTGTCCAGGAGGGCATTCAGCGGGTCGTTGCTGTGCGACAGGCCAACAATCACCCTATAGCAGTTTTTTATCAACCGAAGCTTTACTTCTATGATCCGTTTTAATCACGAAGAGGTTGGTTCTATCGCCACGGACATCCCAGCCCAGTCACAGTGATTGTTCTCTTTGCTGAACCCCCGTCTCACTTTCGACGCTTCTTCCATCCAGTTTGCCCTCTCGATGTGTCCTTCCGCCCCCCTCCCCATGGGCCGACACCCGACCGTACCACTCGTCACCGTCACCCTCTCCTTTTCCCCTCTCGATGGTGAGGGTCTCCCAACCACAGAACCACCCAGAAGCCACCCTCGGGGATCGCCGAATCACAAAGATGCAATCTGCATCAGGAGGCCCATGCCAACGGCCCCGACGCCGACGCACAACATTCTAAGTTAGAGAGAAAACGCTCCATCGCGAACGGCAGACGCAAGTTTGCGCTCGTGTAGTGCTTCCGTGCCCTCCCACAACAGACTTGGACCTGACGGAACCGTGTAACCCTTGGTAGATCCTCGAGGTCAATACACCACACATCATCACTTTGATCAATAGCGGCGATGACTTGGCTCTGATCAATCTCATCCTCGGGGCTAGGAGTGGAACACGGTTGTGAGGGATGGAAAGAAGTGCGTATCACGATAAGCAGGAATTCCGGGAGCTCCTCACACGTACGGGGTGTGCACACAAATCGGAGCTGTAATAACCGGCGTGGTGATGCAAATATGAGTTTTCTCCGCCTGATATCAGCCCTGAATCATTCCCCAAGTTAGCAGTGGTTGCAAACGCGCAAATGGCGTTGCTCGATCAATTACTCTAGGAAAGTATCCCTGAGAAATTCTAAGAATCGGCGGGGGAAAGATACTGAGGATCGGTATTCGACGCTCGTGACGCCCAATGAAAGACGATGTGTTGCGCGGCGCTACTACTGAATAGCACTGGCATGTGAGCAAGTCGAAAATGTCTGGGTGTTGGATTGTCGGACGTCGGTCGATATTTTGGGAGCCCAGTCACCCAAGTTATGCCCGAAGCGAAGGAGATCAGTCTGCCAATTATTCCTGAGGACCCCTAAACGTTCTCCAACATGATTCATTATGCCAGGAAGGTCCATCACCGCCTGTATAGATCTTTAGAGGAGAGCTAAAATGGCTTCGTTCGCGCTCGAGCACCCACATTACTACTAGAATCAGGTTGCAAATCTTTCACTGGGAGCAAAGTGAGCGCACTGGCAAGCGACCGGACCCTAACCCAACCGCGCGTGGGTCACCCGACCGTGGGACGCTCACGTAAGGTAATGATCAGCGCGTCTGTGGCCACCATTCGAACCCTTTATACAATTCAACTTTTTATTTCATGCATACCCCACGCAAGCCAACTCCTCCTAATACACAAACTCCACATGACATTCACGACTTCACTCCCAAATCTCGGAAATGCACCAGTCTCAGCCAACACCGATCCGACACTGATGGCAATCGAGCCAGCAACCCGAATGACCATCAAGCTTGGGTCGATGAATTTCGAACTCATTACGTGGTACTCAAACATGAAGTAGCCAAGTTCCTGGATGAATATATGCCAAGCGATACCCCTTACCTCGTCGATCCCTCCATATCAAATGTGTTTGATGCAGTTCCGTTGGATTTGTTAGAATCTGACATGTATAACCCGTTGGTGAGTGTCCTTCTGGTCCTGCCCCAGTCTGAATTCTAACATTCCCCAAAGGTTCGCTCTCTCAACCGGCTAACCCAGTCATTCCCTGCGAATCGAAAGCCTACGTTCGCCAATACGTCCACGGCGACGTTTCCTCCCCTCAGCGAATCCGATCATGCAACAAAACCTGACATTACAATCACACACCCAAACGTCAATATTCCTGCCGCCTTTACCGACTGGAAATGGCACCTTGCTGCGTCCGTTATCGAGGTCAAACGTAGAACCAGCGGTGATCCCTTCAATGATGATGATAAATTCAAAGGCGGAGATACCCACGATGAGATCGTCGTCCAGATCTCAAAGTACGCTCGTAACCTGCTTCAAGGGAACCTGAGTTGCTTTGTGTTTGTCCTTGGTGTGTACGGCCATGATGCACGGATCTACCGCTTTGATCGTTCGGGTGTCATCGTCTCGAAAGCCTTCAATTATATCTCCTCTCCTGAATATTTGGGCGAATTTCTCTGGCGGCTCGTGCACCCCGAGAATTCGAGTCCTGGTATCATAGGATCGGACACCACCATCACGCGACCGACAAGTAAGGAAATAGAGAGAATGTTGGCCATTGTCCAGCGGCACCATCCAACCTTGGAGATCGAGGACGCTAAATTTCGGCAAGATAGCCGTTGGATGGATGTTTGCTGGTCTCCTCTGTGCGAGGGCCATGACTCATCCGTTCCCCGTGGTCGTACGCGTTGCTTCGCCATTGGTCCTCCGCTGTGGCAGTCGACGAACCTTTTTTCTCGTGCAACTGTTGTCTGGAGAGTCGTTATCAAAGGCATGAAGACAAACTATATGCGTTGAAGGATTCCTGGCGCGAGTTGTGCCGAAACCCTGAAGTATTTTTCTACGAACGTATCCAGAAGTTCAAAGGAGAGTCGGAGTGGGTCGGATTGGCGAAGTTCATGGGGAGCCTTAATCTTGGAGACGGGCAGGGAAAGCTGTCGCGTCATCGCACATCCTCTGCCACTCTCCGTACAGGCGAAGACTCTTTGCAAGACCGGAGTCATGTGCGTACTCTTACCTATCCGGTCGGCCATCAGCTCTCGACTTTCACGAGTACAAGACAAATGGTTTTGGGACTGCGAGCCGCCATCGAAGGTCTAGTTTTTAATTTGTGGTCCTCAAATATCATTCTCAAACCGTTGTAGGGCATCGTTTTGCTTTTGCCTCCGGAGTGCTTCACCGTGACATCAGTTCAGGAAACATTTTATTCTCCGATCAGGTCGTCGGCGGTGGATTCCTTCATGATCTTGACTACAGCGAAGTTGTTCTGATGCCAGGAGAGAAACTTGAAAGGAATTCGGCAAAAGAGATCTTGAGAAGTTTAAAGACTATGACGGTGAGCAGGATTGTATTACCTTTGTGACGACTTTGAACGGTTTTCTACAAGGGTACTTATCAATTCATGGCGATTGATGTGTTGAAGCATAAAATGCACGAGCGTAAACATGATCTGGAGTCCATCTACTGGCTTCTCATCTGGATAATACTCCGTCATGTCGATCACGACAACCAAAATGGGCATGCAGAGACTTATTTGATGTCGACGATAGAAAACTGCTGCTGCTGCGAAGTGACTGGCTCGGGAGCTCGACCTCCGCTAATAGTAACGAGCCTCTCACGGACTTCTGAATCATTGAGATACTATTCAAGAAGCAGTTGGGCGATAAAGACACTCCAGGTCGAGGTCGCATACGACACTCTCTTGGCCACCATCGACGATGCTTAAGTCTGCCTGGTTGGCCAGAAAACGATGGTTTCATAGAATTTTACCGCATAGCGGGTCCAAGTCTGTGCAAAACACGTCTCAGGCGTCAAGCAAAAAGCGAAAAGCTGGATCTAGGGCGGCATCAACGAGTAGTAAGAGGCAGAGGGCCTCTACCTCGCTTAGTTTGTCTATGACGGAATATGGTGGTGATGTCGAGCAGGTCAGCCTGAATTCTTTTGTTGCCGCTTTATTATTAATAAAAGTCATCGTTAGCTTTGACAATAGGCCATCGGGATCCATAGTACAGTTTCATGGTGATTAGATTCACTACAGCATATAGACGCAATGTGATATGGTATTGTACTACTTGAAACGTCGGAAAGTCGGAAAATGCAGATTCGACAGCAACAAGACAAAACGTTGAGCTCAAGGTGTAGTGGCGGCGACAATGAGATGCAGGCGGCGACATTCTTCGTGCCTGGCTTCAACTCACTTGTCCTTCTCGATGCGCTTGTAACGGTCTCAAGTCGAACGGAAGGAGTCGGTCGCAATCCATGAAAAGTTTTAGGTTGGGAAAGTGCGACGACGAAGGTGAGACCAGACGCAAGTCTCTTGTGTCCGAGCGTTGCACATGACCGTCACGATCCATACTGTAGTCATTCCGAGTGCCCTGTGGATTGTGATGGCCCAGGCCAAAGTAGGCGGGACACCCTTTATGTTGCCACCCCACGTTTAGGTGATTAAGGCCACGGAGGGATGTTGAGGCAACAGAGCGGGTCCGCGAGCGTCGCTCATCTACAGGTTTGACGATTCTTAGGTTGTCGATCCTGTGGCACCCGCCGTTCACCAGGTCGGCTTCAGCCCACAGATTGGCCTCTGCGCCGACGGCATATAGTTTGCGGACCGGACCGTCTTCAACTACTCTCCGACCAAGTCATCTTCGTTGTAGCCGCACACACCGTTTTCGCTCTGCGCGATTCTCATGAAGGGAGAAAAGGAAGCGAGTCCATCATTGATACGGTTCTCCATGTTGTAGCGACGATGTATTTGCCCGCGTCGAAACGGCGTGGCGGCGTTGTGTGCTGCCAGTGCTAGTAGAGCAACCTCGACGAAAAGCTTCATCATCTCTGTTTTTCGTATCCAGAAGCTCCACCCAACTTGAGGTGCCATAGTCTTGCCATTGCTTGCGGCCCTTGCGGGACGCCGGCCGAATGTATGGTTATAAAGGGAATTATCACCAGGTGATAGCCCACCTGATGCGCTGGCGTTGGAGTGTACTATTACCAATGGACAATGCGAATTTTCATCTTTCTTATTGGCCTACGCAGATCGCGAATGAGGTTCGTGAGACGAGGGAAAGCTCATTGTTTGTCGCGAAGATTGACTAATTTGACCGCTCAGAATGTTGAGTGTAATTGAATAAACAAGCCCCGTTAACTCAGCTAGTTGAGCGCATCAGCGTAACGTGATCTTGAAAATCACAATTGTGACCTTGAAAGTCACCATGACGAGTTCATCGGTTCGAGTAGGCTTGTGGGAAGTTTTTATTTTTGAACCGCAGTACTGGCTCCCCCGAAAGCATAGCCACAAGGCCCGAGGCCTATGAACAGTGGTGTTGAGACTGTCCCGATTGAAGTGATCAAACCCTTGTCTGAAATGGATGGGGAGATCTGGTTGATTACAGCATCTTTTGAGCGCTAGGGCGGAGCACTGCCACAGGGCCATGCACAGGGCTGCGTATAAATTTGCAATCTCATGCGCCGCCAACCAGTTTCTTTCACCTTCTGACGTCGAATCCCCATCGATGAGCGCATCGATGAGCTCTCAGCCGTATGTCAAGGAAATTCCCGCTGTATTACAGTAATCAACTAACGAAATACCAAATAGCTCTGCACAGAAGCATGCCAGTGATCGAGTCTCCCCACCATACTCCTGCACCGCCCTCCGCCCTACATCATTTCCTTCACACCCTGGATCATCGATTCTAATAGATTGCCGTTCGGAAAGCTTGTCGGCTGCAGACAATCGTGCACGTCGCTGGACTGGCGAGAAATCAACTGACCAATGTCGAAGTACGTCCTTCGAGTCTGCGCGACATCCCGCGACGACTGCTGACTGACTCGATGCGATGTAGGCCAGGTGATGTCGACCGGCATGCTACCTGATGATGCCTACTGGAAATATTTGATTTCTTTGTGCGAGATGCATATCGTATAGAGGGTGGCAGACATGGTGCATGTGTGTCGGCGTTGGCGACGCATTGTTTTGGATCACCACTTCGCCTCAATTGCGACTCTTTTGTTCAAAGAAAACGCCGGCAAGGCATACCCTGGATGTCTGGCCAGCCTTGCCTCTTATCATTGTCTGCGACGAAGAGCAGAAAGCGTGGATGGCATCGTTGCTGTACTCGAGCGCAGCGATCGTGTGTGTAATATCGACCTCGTAGGCTTCGAAAGGTCGGATCTGGAAAAACTCTCGGCAGCGATGCAGGTGCCATTCCCGAGCTGACAGATCTTCTGCTCTCGTCGAATGATGAAACGATTTCAGCCTTCCGATTCGTTCTGGGAGGATCCGCCCCACGTCTGGAACATCTCTGGTTGAATCGCATCCCATTTCCTGGATTACCGAAACTACTTTTGTCTGCCACTTACCTCGTCCATCTTCGACTTGAAAATATTCCTCATTCGGGATATATTTCACCCGAGGCAATGTCACTGCCCTCTCCACGTTGACCCGCCTCAGAACACTTTGGCTTGTTTTCGAGTCCCCTCTATCTCGCCCTGACCAGGGCGCCAACGTCCGCCTCCCCTGACACGCTCTGTCCTCCCCGTTCTCACATTTTTTGAGTTCAAAGGGGTCAGCGAATACTTGGAGGTCGTCGTGGCCCGCATCGATGCCCCTCGACTCGACGAGTGGAATATAACCTTATTCAATGATATCATATTCGACACACCACAATTCAATCAGTTTATCAGCCGCACACCGATGTTGATCGAAAAAGCCCGTGTGACCTTTGGGGACGACGCCGCTACGGTCGAGTTCTCATCCCAGACATCTGGCAAAGACGAAGAACTCCAAGTGAGAATCCCATGCAGAGAGTTGGATTGGCAGGTTTCGTCTATGGAGCAGGTCTGTGCCTCATGTTTACCTCCACTTCTCACTTTGGAGGACCTCCACATCCACGAGAAGCCACATTGGCGACAACATTGGCAGGGCAACATCGAAAACGCGCTATGGTTGGAACTGTTACGCCCGTTTACATCCGTGAAGAACCTCTACCTGTCCGAGGACATCGCGCGATGTATCGTGCCTGCCCTGCAAGATCTTGTTGGGCGCAGAGCGACAGAATTGTTGCCCGCCCTACAGAATGTTTTCTTGGAGAACCAGCCATCGCTGGGACCTGTCCTGGAGGGCATTCAGCAGTTCGTTGCCGTGCGACAGGACACCGGTCACCCCATAGCAGTTTCTTACGGACAGAAGGTTGATAAATAGCTTTGCCTTCAAGCTTCAAGTTCAGAGCAAAGTTGTCTACTTATCATTATTTTCCCTCGTTCCTTCGCGTCACCGTGATTTGGTCTCCTTTATCTGATTGTATGATTTGCATGTTGCGCCGAATGAAGGCAACTGTAGCAATCAATAGATTTGAAATTAGTTGATCGACTACTGAAAGTGACTGTCGGTTCAATCTACGCTTCTTGGCACATGGTGGCTTATCATATATTTTTTCCTGCCTAAGGGTATCATAAAAGGATGAAAGGGAGATCGGGCAGCCGACATGAGTAGAAAGGACACAAATGAGCAAAGACGCAAAATCAATCCTCGACCTCCAAATCCCGTTCCCACTCCCGCGCCAAGTCCCACTCCCACTCCATGTCCCGTTCCCACTTCCCGTCCCATTTGCGAACATCAATGGGATGACCGGAGCACTCGCGTGCCGCGATGAATCGCTGTAAGGCACCCTGCAGAGGTCCGGACTCCGAGTCAGATGACTCGAGCTCCTCAAAAAGGAGGCTGTTCAGCGCGGGTAATACGTCTGCGGCCCTTGGTTCCGTGAGTTCTTGCAGCACAGGCGCAATCCGCGTCCCCAGTTCTCTAGGAATATGCAGCGACTCCACAGCGGTAAACGGGTGGAAGAGGTCGACCCATTGTATCGTGTCTTCCAAATTGGGTTCCCGGGAAGGACACTTGCGAATGTCAAGCCGTTCCACGCCAGAGAGGAGACGCAAAGACTGGTTGCATACCTGCACCACGGAGGAAAGCTGCCAATCCGACGGACTACACGCGATTCGCACAGTAAGGTTTCTGGCCACAGCCGTGTCTGGCCGATAAAACCCGACTCCGACGGCCTGACCGTCGAAGAATACTTCAGCTCGGTTTAGCAACCTGAGCTTTTCGGTGCGGGAGATGAACTTCGGTAGTTGCGATATGTCGAAGATCAGCTGGTTGAAGAACTTGATGGAGGTGTAGCTGAGACGAGGCGCGTCGATTCGGGAAACCAGGTCCTCCAGGTACTCGCTTGCGCCTTTAAAGAAAAGAATAGCGAGAGCGGAAGAACGGCGCGTTTGAGTGGAGGCGGACCTAGGGTGGTTTGCTCGAGGAGGGGATGGGGGTATTGGAATTCGATGGAAAGAGAGACGAGCTTGGTCAAGGAGGACAAACAGGTAACCAACATCTTGGGTAAAATGCCCCATGTATCCGGTATCTTGTCGAGTCGAAGCTCGACAGATCACTGGAAGACAAGAGAAACTTGGGTAATTCCGGAAACTGGACACCGTCAACCACATCCTCTGTAGACGCGGGGCCCGTCACCTAAGAACGCATCGGGAAGGGCCGGACTCGGAGCCGTGTTACCACACGACTGGACTCGAAGGTATGTCAGCATTGGAAATGGCTCCTGCATAGCCTTGATCCCTACTAGAGAATCTGTCAACCCCAGAGCGTGATTCTGGATACACGGTCACGGTGCTCGAGTGCCGCAACAAGGTCGCCCCAGTCTCGGGGATGGCGGATTGTGATCTTGCACTTGGGTTGTCTCGGTACTCTATGATGATGGGCAAGGGCGGCCACACATCCAGCGTTCTCCTCACAGGCGTCTTCTCCGTGCAGAGAGCCGCAGGCCCAGGGCATTCTGCGACGCGAGGATAGTACGACGCCATGCTTGGCATACGTGGACCAGCTGTGCCACCCCCATGTCCCGCTTGCAAGGTCCATGGAGTCCAGCCGATAGAAATAGAAGATGTGCAGGAGAACGTCGTCGGGAAGTATACAATTGATACGCGGTCTGTACCGGACTGGTCAGCCATTACAGCAGACGCTACGTGTGAGACAGCACGTAACCCGGTTGCTCGTCTACTTCGTCGCGGCGACGTGCAAAACGTTCACACGCCCCTAATCCCCCGAATGGGCCATCTATCAGGATCGACGATAAGAAGTCGCTGGGGTATACCTGGGCCCGTTGTGTGATGCTATCGAGCGGTACGGTGGCTAGACGGCGGGGAGGCTTTCGAGCGGCCTATGGAATTTGTTAGCTCCGAGGCAATGACGTTGGTTAATCCCCTAAGATAAACGTACTGGTGGGAACTCATAGGTAAGGGTCGTGCTGGATGGCGTGATGAAGTGGTTGCCTTTAGTTCCTTTCCTAGGACAGAGGTCCTGGCCGAGTGATTACAACTAATATAAGCACCGCCATACCGGAGATAAGCCCAGGTGGTGAGTCACTTCGTCCGAAACAGATGACGTATGACACTACAAATGCACTAGGAGTAAAGCCAATATCAACCATTAGGATGTGAGGCGCTACAAAGGCACAGTCTGCGGTTGCGAGCCAATCCCTGGAGGAAACGCTGGTACAACGAACGTGCGTCAATCAGGTGTTCCATCGGCGGCGTGATATCAAAACGTTGAGCTTTGTAAGTGGAACTGCCTCCTTGCTCTTATACTGTGCCCTCAATTCAGACCTCACTATGATGGTACTCAGTACTCACTACAGTACACATGGTTCAAGATTGCGTGCTTCCTTCAATTGGAATCAATTCCAAACAATCACGTTCACGCTATCCTCCGAGTCGGGTCACGAACAAGCTCTGTTCATTGCAAACGTGCCGTGGATGCCAGTGATGTTGCGGTCTGATACAACGCCGCTGACGTGTTGACGGCGCTTACTAAGAACTCTTTATCTCGACCGGGCCGGGGAGTCCGGCGAAAGGGGAGCTTCGCCGTTTCACCGTGTTAATGTAACGGTGAGCTGCTCATGCTTAGCCGATTAGCCCTATCTATGTGCCTTCCTCCAACCTGGCAACCATCCCCCTCCCCTCGGAACGCTTCACGTATTGGTGTAAAGACTCGGTTGACGCTTCGCGGTTCCTCTATCATCTTCTTTTCTACTCACCAAACCCTGGAAACTCGAACAAGAGTATATGCAGGAGCTCCGCAAAATCTCCGGCTCGCGAGTCGAATTGGTAGGACATGTTGTTGATGTCAAGATATTTTGATTCTATTCGTCAATAGTTGACGAATTATCTGCACCCGAGTCGCCAGACGTAATGACTGGGCACGCCGCCTGTCCGCCTGTCTCCCACCTTTGGCTCACTGTGCAACAAGTGTCCTGCCATCATTGACGGATTTGGCGAATTGGTATTTCAACCACTTGGGGTTAGCCTGTATGTCCCTCTCGCCTAGTGGCACGGCCTAATAGCCACAGAGTAGTGTTGGATCTCTCAGGGAAGAAAACACCTGATGTGTCTCTGAGTCCAGTACCGGATACAGATCGGCTCAGCGCCATCGAGCTTCTCTTTCATGAAGCAAAGGAACAAACGCGGAAGCCAGCATTAAAACTCCTCGTGCGCGTTGTACTATATCTTCGAACCGTCCTCATCTCCGTTTCATTACAGGTCCAATTGCGTGACACGCCGACGTGTCCTGTTACTGGCTTGGAGTTTAGGCAATCTGAACATGAGAAGTTGGGTATATTTTCGCAGATAGGTGTGGGGCCAGAGTTAGCCCACATCATACCATTTTCACTCCATTCTAAGGTACGCTGATAAATTTTTCGAAAGACAGATCTGACAGTCACCCAGACCCAAGCACATGTAGCCCTCGAGGCGTTCACAGGTGGATCATCACGGCGGAAGATGTCGTTGAATGTGTAAATGCCCCCGAAAATGCCTTACTTCTGCAACATGACGCCCATCAGGAGTATGCTAACCTACTTTCATGGGGCATCGAGGCTGTGTCCGATTCTGACGGCATTGTGAGCCCTGTTTTAGTTCGTAATTGACGACCACTCACATCTACTAGGTTCGGTACTATTCTCGTCTCGTCCGGCCAAGAGGCCTTAGTAGCTTGACAAAATATCAAATGAATAAGGAGCTGTTTTTCGGGACGAATATCCTTAACAACACCCGATAGCTTGGATAATCTTATCTGTCTCCCTGATCCTCGTTTTTGCAATACTATGCTCGCTATCATGCGGGTTCTCCACGCGAGTGGAGTTGCTGATATGTTGGATGAACTTAGAGAAGTTGACGAGCATTCGAGGATGGGTGGCTCCGGTATGGGCATATCAAATACCTTCGACGATCTCCTTTCTGTAAAGCTCGACCTTGCTTCTATGTCGTCACGGGTAAGTCATCGTCTTTATTCTGTGACCTATCAATAGACGATGTCTGATGTACTTCATCACAAGAGTGCGGGAGCCACGTCACATACTTTAGATCCTGGGCTGATGGGTGGTACTCCATCATGATGACTACGTGACGGCAAGTGCTGAACGTACGAATGGGACGAAACGCGAGGTCAAAGAAAGCTGACAGCCAAATGTTTTCCACAACTACTGTAGGCGGGAGTTTATGCGCTTATGCGTCACGCGAGCTACGAATCATGCGAGGCATCCTCTCATTGGCCATGCCCATTGGCGATGAAGAACGAACGAGACAAGACACCATCGGCCACGGCCCACGCCGAAACTGCATACACTTTTCATGGAAGCGTGCGTTCTCATCTCTGCTAACGCTCTTCTTAGTCAACACCGCCCGAAGTTATTGTTCTAGAGCCAAACGGCCCAAAACGAGAGTATGGGTGTAGGCTGGCTGTGAAAGCATTCTTGGTAGAGTTGGAACCATTACGATGCTGCAAGCATGGAGCAGATGAAGCGTGCGACGTGAATCATACAAGAAAGATGGGGAATGGAAGAGGTATCCGGTTAAGGGGAAGATGTGAAGTCGCGATCTTGTTCATCCTTCGTATGACCAACGGGGCAACTAGATACGGCCTGATACGGCCGGGCCGAGGTAAAACCAATGAGAATTTTGCGCGGCCTGTAGCTCAGCCTTTTGGTCGAGAATATTTGATCTGGGAACGTGGGCGTAGTGACTGGGTGCCTGAGGAACGAAATTGAGGGCAGGAGGCCTGAGAGTGGGTGAGGACGTCGTGATAGATCGCTCCATACAGGGCTTATTCACAACACACGAACCCCTTCACACAATCTTTAGGGATAAAGGACAGTTTCGCGGAATTTGGGGCCGGATACAACGCGGTCCTTGACGCGGTCACCAAGTACTGTAGAGCGCGTACAAACCATGAGGCAGAGAAGCTAGGGACCAGAACACGGCAGGTTCCGTGATGATCAAAGTTCGAAATATTAGGCTTGTTCGCCTATTAACCGGGCGCAATCTCTTGTCTAGGATGCAGTGTTTTTATTGAATGCTTTCTGCCCTGTAAGCAGTCGAAAAAGAATAACAATGGACGTAAAAGAACGGGGGCTATATGCGAGCAAGGCAGCAAAGTGAATTGTGAAAGACAAAGTGAAAGTCAACAATGGACGGACCACGTGGCTAAGACGCGGGACAGGCCAGGTTGAACACGTTCCCCGCTTGCGTCCGGGGTGTGTCCCCCGCCTCGCTCTTTCAATAAGAGGCACACAATCAGCCTAATTTCACCCCACCTCCCGCCCCGCCATGCTTCCGTGCTTTATCTTTGCCCTCTCTCCCCTCCTCTCCCTTCTTCCCTCTGCCGCCGCCCACGGCTATGTCACAAAAGTCGTCATAGATGGCACCAGCTATTCCGGTAACGTTCCCGCTGCGCAGCCCTCCGACAGTCCCATCCGCCAGATATCCGATATCAGCCCCGTAAGGGTGCAGATAACCCCTCGTTGAATTGCGGCCTGAACGCCCAGCTCGCCACTATGGTCGTCCCCGCCAACCCTGGCTCAGTCGTGGAGTTCTACTGGGGAGACCCGGGTGGGGAACTCGTAAGCTTTTTTCGCGTTCCTCACGTTCCTTGATATTCCTTTCGTTAAAACCAACTTCTCTCTGACGCGTTTTTTGGGGTTTTTTTTGGACCATAGTGGCCGCATAACACTGGCCCGCTTATGACCTATATGGCTGCATGTGACACCTCGACCTGCGACAAGTTCAACGGCTCAACCGCCAAGTTTTTCAAAATCGACCAGATCGGCAAGGAAGCGGACGGGTCCACTTGGTACCAGCAGGACGTCAGTGCGTATCATTCTCCTCTCTTTCTCCGAGCCGCACAACTCACTTCGTAAACTCGATACACAGTGAACGGCAAACCCATCTCTGTGACACTGCCGACCCAAGTAGCTCCAGGGGACTACCTAATCCGGAACGAGATCATCGCGCTCCACCTAGCCGAGACGCTCGGCGGAGCCGAGTTCTATCCATCCTGCACCCAAGTCCGCATCGGCGGTTCGCAAACGGGCACGCCTAACCAAACAGTCCTCTTCCCGGGCGCATACAACGACAACGACCCGGGCATCTTCGACCCAAACGTTTATAATAACGGAGCGCCCTACACATTTCCCGGTCCGCCCGTGTCGAACCTCGCTTCGCCCGCGGACATGACTGGCCAGCTGTCGAACAGCTCGTCGCCCTCAAGCGGGAACTCGTCGCCGTCGTCCACGGGGAAAAATGGCAAGCCAACGTCGTCTGCGAATGGGTCTGGTCCGCAGCCGACGGCGCAGGCCCGTTGAACCGGGTTTGCAAACTGCAGAAGCGCAACGGGTCGCTCTCGCGGCGTGATACGGGCATCTCTCAGCACAAGCGTTTCACGAGCTTCATGCGTGCCATCCGCGACGTTTTTTATTATTCATGAACATTTCCGCCATTTCTTTCACCCTTTTCCACCTACTGCCCACGACAGACATGCATGATATCTGATGTTACTGACGTTAGCGAAAGATCTGGAATCGCATTCTCCCTTCTTCACGTATCATTTCTCCTTTCTCAGGGGCCACGAACATTGCGTATATAACTAACTGAAACTGTGTTGAACTGTGTTGTACAACTATCCATATTCATCTCTTGCCCGTACCACTCTAGCTGACAGTGTCATAGCCAGTGGTGGTATCGTAGTTATTGTTGTTTCTGTCCGTCGAGATCATGTAATTGCTTATTAGAATAACTATCAAACTACAGTACGAAACTTGAACGTGAGCGATAAATGAGTTGCAGAACGGTCGAGGTGTGATATATGTGATGATTGCAGACATGATTGCAGATAGCATCAAGGTGATTATCTCCCCCGAAAGGTGTTTACCGTGCTACTGCTACTGGTGCAGCATATTCGGTCGCAGGCCTTGTGCCCTCGACATGGCCCATAAGGCTGGATGAGGCCTGAGGCCTTCCTCTGTAGAGTACTGTACAACCCTAAGCGCACCCGGCCTCATTCCCGAAACCCTGTTTGGCCTGCACGCCGCGCGAAGATGATCAAGAAAGATCGATTTGTGTGCCCATTAGGGGCTCGCATTCGGCCCTTTTTATAGCATGCTAATGAGGGATCTGGTGGGCCGCTGTGCGCACGGAGGCTGGATAATCGGCGCCGAGGCGTCAGAACCCAGTTTACCAGGATAGGAGTGTTATTCTGCGAGGACTTTCAAAGTTCAGTACTGGTCAGTAGCGGATGCCAAGCGAGTCTGGGATCGCTCCAGAGGACACCATGCCTGAGGCTCAAAAAGATTTCCACCACCGCCAATTGTATTGTACTGTACTGCACATAGCGGCGTGTAAAGGGTTTACTGAATTAGTGTAAAACACGAGGAAGCAGCGGGGTGTGCAGTTTTAATTACTTTCTGATTGAACGTCGACTCCCACAAGGTCACAGCCACACATCGTATAAATTTGCAATCTCAAAACCGGTTTCTTCACCCCCTCTACCCCAACCCCGGCCCCGAATCTTCATCATCGATGGGCTGTCAGCTGTATGTCAAGGGAAATTCGCCCACTGTATTGATCAACTAATCAACAAAATCTCAAATAGCTCCGCTCAAAGGCGTGCCACTAGCAGCCATCAAGTGTTCCCACCATACCCCAACACCGCCCTCAACCCTCCTACCCGCCCTGGGCCATCTATCCCAATAGATTGTTGTTCGGAAGGCTCGTTGATATATCATGCACGTCGCTGGATTGGCAAGAAATTAACCAACCGACGTCGATGTACGTCCTTTACGCAACCCCGTAATGAATGCTGACTCTATGTGATGTAGGCATTATCGACATGCTCCCTGATGAGGTCCTACTAACAGTATTTGATTTCTGTGTGCCGGACGAATTACTAAAATCAAAACAAGAGATAGAGGAGTGGCAGACACTGGTGCACGTGTGTCAGCGATGGCGAAGCCTTGTTTTTGGATCACCACGTCGCCTCAACCTGCGACTTGTTTTAGACCCACAACACCTGCGAAGGAGACGCTGGATGTCTGGCCACCCTTGCGCCTCCACATCCACTGCTCCGACTTTCACACAACAGAGACGGTGGATAACATCATTGCTGTACTCGAGCGCAGTGATCGTGTCTGCTACATCGCCATCTCTCTCCCGAGTTTGGAAAAAGTCTCTACAGCAATGCAGAAGTCATTTCCGGAGCTGACAGGTCTGGTGCTCTCGTCTCGAGATGAAATGGCGCCAGTCGTTCCCGATTCGTTCTTGGGTGGATCCGCACCACGTCTGGAATTTCTCCTTTTGCATCGCATTCCATTTCCGGGTTTACCGAAACTACTTTTGTCTACCACTCACCTCGACTATCTTTACCTTGACGATATTCCTCATTCCGGATACATTTCACCCGACGCGATGGCCACCGCCCTTTCCACGTTGATTAACCTCAGACGACTTGCTCTTGAATTCCAATCCCCTCGATCTCACCCCGATCTTGCAAGTCGACGTCCGCCTCCCCCGACACGCCTTGTCCTCCCATCTCTCACATATTTTCAGTTCAAGGGGGTCACCGATTATTTCGACGACCTCGTGACCCGTATCGACACACCTCTACTTGGCATGTTGCAGATAGTTTTCTTTAATCAAATCATATTCGACACACCACAATTCATCCAATTCATCAGTCGTACACCAAAGCTAAAAGTACTTGAACAAGCCCATATTATCTTTGAGACTCGCGCCGCTGGGATCAGGCTCATATCAACATCTGGCCATGCAGAGTTCTGTGTGAAAATCCCGTGCGAGAAGTTGGATTGGCAAGTTTCGTCACTGGAGCAGGTCTGTTCCTCGTGCTTGCCTCCCCTCTCCATGTTGGAGGACCTCTATATCTACCAGAACACAATTCCGCAAATAGCCACGACAGATAGCCTCGTGAGCGCGGAACACGACATCGGAAACACATTGGACAACATCGAAAACACGTTATGGCTGGAATTATTACACCCATTTACAGCCGTGAAGAATTTTTACCTATCCAAGCAATTTGCGCCACATATCATGCTTGCCCTGCAAGAACTCGATGGGGGAGGAACGACAGAAGTGTTGCCCACCCTGCAGAATATTTTCCTGGAGGATTTCCAGCAATCGGGACCTGTCCATGAAGCTGTTGGGCAGTTCGTTGCCATGCGACAGGTCACCAGTCACGATATAGCAGTTTCTCGCTGGGACAACTTGTCGCAGGACAAGCTCCGTCTTGATACGTCTTACATGTAAACGTCCTCCTCCTACTGTCCTATTAACATTTTGAGTCGTCTATTTATCATGTTGTTTCTTGGTATGTGATTTGGTCTTTATCTGATTGCATGCCGCGGCCTCAGCCATAGATTTGAAACTAACACCGTGGAATACCGTTGCGTGCTAGCGATTCAAAGCACGTCTCGGAACTATAAGCCAAGTATTTTCTCAACAACACATTGACCTCCGAGTGTCCATCCGATCTTCCAACCCCAACAATACTGAAACGGACCCGCCTTCTCCTTGCCCCAGATCCTTACCCAAATCTTCTGCGCGTTCGCTCGCTCGCTCCAAAATGTGCAGACTCGCTGCGCAACTGAAAGGCGGCGGCGATACTGTATCCTGAGAGAAACAAGAGACGCACTGTCTGTCAGAGTGAGAGCGCCAGTTTTTGGTTTAATGGCCTACTAGTAGTACTAGGTCTGTGAGGTTATACTCTCGCGAGCACGCACGCAGCACGCTGGCCCTGTGCTTCGACTTCGACCACCGAACCTATCAAAAGCGAGTCTGCGGCCCGGTGACTTTTACAGTAAACACTCAATTTTTGGATAGTTCTCATGTATAATCCCTCCCTATTTTTACCCTCACTTTTCTCTGTATAGTACCATGTACTGATCACTAGTAGTTGTAGCCCGCCCTGTCTTTAGGCCAAACCCACTTTGGCTCAAGCTCAAACAGGCACCTCGCATTCGGATTGGTATCTGAATGCTCCTCAGGCCTCAGTGGTGAACGCATGGGCGTCTGGTTGGTGTTATCTGGTCGTTGTCGCGGAAGAATGAACCGTGGTTGAATCCTCGCAACATAAGCACTCCTTCACGCAATTTCTAGCCAAGTTTCTAGAGATACGCTGGAGCAGTTTCTTTTTCTCACGCTTACATTCCGCATCACTGCCACTTTGACTGGACCCGTGCATCGAAAACGTCCGCCTCTCTTTAGTGGTCGCATGTTTTTGGACAGAAACCTGAAGGACCCCCGAGAGACCGAGAGGGAAACACGAATTGAACAAAGACAGGGGTGAAACCACGTGGGCGGACCAAGCACGTGCCGACAATACGTACGTGTAGACTGCAACCCGTTTCTTTACCCCCATCGACGAGCTCTGGGTTGTATACGTCAAGCGGAATTCACCCGCTGCATTGATCAAGTACAGCAATCAGCAAAACCCCAAATAGGCTAGCCGCGCTCGAGAGTCGAAAACGTGCTCGTCATCAAGTCTCCCTACTCACAGGTCCATACTCCAGCACTACCCTCCTCCTCAGGGCCTTCATACCTGCCCTGGGTCATCAATCCAAGTAGATTTTTATTTGGAAGGCTTGCCGATGGAAAAGAGTTGTCGCCTGACCCGGAAGGAACAAATCAAGCGAAGTCGATGTACGTCTCCTTTGTTGGGCAAATTCCTGTGATAATTGCTGACTCGATGCGTTGTAGGCCAGGCGGTATCAATCGACATGCTGCCTGAAGATGTCCTGCTAGCAATATTTGACTTTTTTGTGGATGAAGTTCAAAGTACAAACAGAGGGATAGAGGCGTGGCAATTGCTGGTACACGTGTCTCGGCGATGGCGAAGCGTTGTTTTTGGATCACCACGTCGCCTCAATCTGCGACTGGTTTGTACCGCTCAAACTCCAACGAAGACCACGCTGGATGTCTGGCCCCCCTTGCCCCTTCTCATTCAGGGTGACGTCGTCAACCCATCACGCGCAGATAACATCATTGCTGTGCTCGAAAAACGCAGCGATCACATGTTTCGAATCGACCTCGATGTTCAAGGCCCGCAATGGAAAAAAGTTTCAGCAAAGATGCGCGGGCCGTTCCCAGAGCTAACAGATCTACAGCTCTTGACGCGCTTCACAAATAAGCAATCCGAGTCGATGGCAGTCGTTCCCGATTCATTCTTGGGTGGATGTGTACCGCGTCTGCAAAAGCTCTACTTTCATGCTATTCCGTTTCCGGGTTTACCTAAACTACTTTTGTCTGCCCCTCATCTCGTCGATCTCCATCTTTCTAGCATTCCTCGTTCCGGGTACATTTCACCTGAGGCAATAGTCACCGCTCTCTCCACATCGACCAGCCTCCAATCTCTTTGGCTTCAATTCCAATCCCCTCGATCTTTCCCTGACTGGAGAAGCCGACCCCTGCCCCCTTCGACGCGCACCATCTTCTCCGCTCTCATAGAGCTGAGGTTCAAAGGATTCAGCTTTTACTTGGATGATCTCGTGGCCCACATCGATACCCCTCGATTCAACAAGTTGTATATAACCTTCTTTAATGAGGTCGAATTCGACACAACACAATTCACCAAATTCATCGGTCGCACACCAAGGTTCAGAGCACTCGAAAAAGCCTGTGTTACCTTTGAGTGTCGCGCCGCTAGCGTCAACATCTCATCGGAGACGTCTGGCTACGGAGAGCCTCCGGGAGAACTCAATGTGAATATCTCATCCAGGGACTTGGATTGGCAAGTTTCGTGTTTGGAGGAGGTCTGTATCTCGTGCGTGCCTCTCCTTCCCGCATTAGAGACCCTCTATATCTCCGAGTATTCGCGACCAAATTGGAAAAACGATAACGAGAACATGTTGTTGGTGGGACTATTACATCCATTTACCGCCGTGAAGAATCTTTACCTATCTGAGAAAATTGCGCGACGTATCGTGCCTGCCCTGCAAGAGCTCGTTGGGGCCAGAACCACAGAAGTGTTGCCCACCTTGCGGAATATTTTCTTGGAGGAGCTCAGGCCATCAGGACCTGTCCAGAAAGGCATTCGGGGGTTTGTTGCCGCACGACAGGTTATCAGTCACTCTATTGCCATTGCCCGCTGGGAATGACAGCAGGAGTAGGGTGACTATCGATAAGTCTTCTCTGCATTCCATCTCATTGATGTTTCGCGTCATCTACTTACCACCCCCATTCTCTTTCTGATAACAGTAACTTTTCTTAAATTCACTATGCCATTGTATAATTACATGCCGTGCCAAAGTGCCCGTAGATTTACAATTAGCTGAAAGTATTTTCGTTGAAACTGAGTGGATTCGTGCCCTGGCCTGCAGGGTCTGCAGTGCAGAGAAGGGCCGGTGACAGCTTCGGACAGAATCCGACTATTCTTGGCTGCGCGCGACAATGTCTACACCGGAAACGCCCAAACGAAACATTTGCATGCTCTGATTAAGGAAAGTTGAGAACGTCGAGATAAAGATTCTGCATAGACATCTATCTCACCTGCGTCGCTCCATACCAAGGAGAGAAACACCAGAGATACAAGTCCCGTTGACCAAAAAAAAAAGCCCAGAACCAAAACCCAATCAAAATAAAGGATAATGCCCCATAACCTGATCACGTGGCGAGAGCATTGTCCATGGAGTCGAAGTTGGAGCCGAACTTTGAACCCGGATCTCCGCCGCCGGGCTTCGACTTTATTGCGGACATGGGCATGTCGGCGGAAATGCACGGGCCAGGATTCGCGGGTGCAGTTGTTCTGTCTCTGAAACCCAATTGCGTTCCCGCAGTACTACTACGAATCAGTCCGCTTGGCGTATTTAGCAAGCCGGACATGCGGATGAAAATCAGTGTTGGTGCAATGCCCTGTGTGATCGGCATATTGAGCTCGCAACGCATTTTCACTTCAGGTGACAAATACGCACGAAGACCTGCAAGGCAATCCCCACGAGGATAAGGTGGGCTGGGTTCCCTATGACGTAGAGGATGCAGTAGGTAAACTGCGCGGACAGATAGAGCACGCCGCTCTCGATGACGATGGCGAGTGCAGTCCGACCTGTTCCTACCGGGAAGTTCTGGCCTAGTATGTCGCGTCTGTGGCGAGGGGAGAGACGCCAGATGCGCACAACAATGAGGGTAGTCAAAACAACGTTCTCGAAAAGCGAAACAAAGAACGTCGCATGCCCCAATGTTGCTGCGACGGTGAGCGAAGTGGCCTGTTGATAAAGAGGGAAATCTACGCAAACAGATACTGTAACCAAACGTGATTAGCGACCTCTGGGTTGCGGCTATTGATTAGGACTTCACTTTCCTATCCATGAAATCAGAGTAAGACACGGAACAAAGATGATCCAATAACTATTGGACCACAGCACCCAACAGCGGTAGATAAGGATAAGTTCACCGATGAAATTCGCGATTACGACGAGGATAGCGGGGGCAATTGGGTTTGTCTCGATTACGAACCCCTTGACGCCGGTGGAGTTCTGCAGTAGTGTTCAGAGATTGCGTAGCTCAAATATGTCATGGGGCATACCAAAACTTCATAGAAATAGGTAAACACCATCACGAAGTGAGTGGTGCAAGACAGGTACAAGAACACGCTGAGAATGAAAAGAGGTCCCTTGACACTGTTGGTGCGGTTTGAACCGTTCAACTTTAGATAGACAGCCAGAGCGAAGAGAATCGTATAACACCCTAGAGGGAAATGGGAAATCAACTTGTCTTGCCGGTGCATGCAATGAACGACTTGGGACCGAGAACGAACCGAAAAAGAACGCCTCGCATCCAAAGCCAACTAGGGCTGCCATGTCATCGTCGAGAGCCATGGTGAATTGGACGCAAGAATCGCTCGTACTAGGCGGCAGAAGTGTGAACTATGGCCCTCGGGTGAATAAATAGCCCCAGTTATAAACGAAATCGAATTGTCCGCCGGAATGGGCAACCAAGTGGATAACACCACGCCGGCCCATGCGGGGGTACAGTCATTATATTGTGGGTGCCTGTTGCCAACGCACTCGAGTTTAATAACCTTCAGCTGGGTGAAGTCACCGCCGCAAAACCGAAACCGAGACGAAGATTTTTGCGCAACGTATCACAAACAAACACCCTTTTCGGTTAGGTGGTGGCGCAGCTGCGTAGTGCCTTACAGTCCTGTACAGTGATCGTCTCCCAGCTATGCAATGAGGAACTCACGATTCATGTATTACTTTGTACAAACACAGGTGAGGGCTCTGGCCTGATCGAGGATATTGTCAGTGTCGTGAAAGGCCTACTGTAACTTGAGCTCCACACCGGCCTTCAAGTTGACCGGCTCGACCTCTTTTTTTTGGCAGGTGTCCGAGTTTTCCCGATCATCACGGATAAGTCGATAAACCGGGTCACCATGCTTTGGGCCAATGGCTCTTCGCGCAGTCACTCCATAGCGCCAGTCCCGATAGCGGCAGTTCCCGACTTGGGCCAGCCATGTACCCATAATTGCATGTACCAGGAAAGTCTGCATGAGCCCACGCAAACTTCCCCTCATTTTCATCGACGTATCCTGCGAGCGAGCAAGGTCGATGTTCTTTCTCACTAACAATGTTCGCCGGGCATTTCTCGAGTGTAGTCCGAAATTAAAAACTCGCATATACAGTATTCAGTCAATACATCACGGTTACCACCCTTTGGCCGGCCCCGTCCATATTGTGAGTCCTGTTCTATTTATGATCACGACTGGTGGAATACGCACGGACAGCAAGAATTTCATCGACGCGTATGACGGTGTGTGCCTTGGTGGGGTGAACCTCACTACCAGTCTGATGTGGTTAATAAGCACGTACTGTATAAAATGGTATCAGGTTCACCTCATCAACGGGGCAGCCTAATCCAAGTCATCTAATACGCAGCTTGCGAGCGATGCGAGCGCAAGCGATTCCCCAGAAGTGATCTCCGAGTCGCGGGATTTCAAAAGAGTATCGATGAAGTTGTCCAAGTTGTCCGCCACGGCGTCCCGAGCCAATGTCTCAAATAAGCTGTCGGGAGTGTTGCGGGCCTTAATCTCTGGCTGGGGATCCAACTCGCGAGTGATCATCAATGAAATCGCTCAGATCGTTGGGAGCCACGAGCCCGTTAGAGATGACAAGGATGCTCGCAAGTTGCCAAAACAAGCTGTGGGCCAGTGTCGTGTGTTCGGGGTTGAAATCACGGGCGTTTGCGACGGTGGCGATGAAATCGTTCAAGTTCAAATGGCACGTTGTCGCAAGTGGCGACTCGCCATGGTGTGTCACTGCGGAGCATAAAGCCAGGCAAGTCCTCTGAACAGTTTTCGGCGGAGAAGTCGCAATTGTTCAAAACAGCGCGACCATCCTTAGAGTGCGTGTTGAAGTGACTGCTGAGAATAGGCAGGCCAACGGGCATCATCATCACAGTTGAGAAGATGACCGCATACAAGTGAGGAGCAGCGAGAACGGGGGTAGGATAATTCAGGCTGTCACGATTCTTGGCGGGGAAGAAAAGATTACTGGAGGAACTCACCGACCAGCCCCAAGAGGAAAAGGCTCAATAAGATCCGAGCGTAGGGGAAGCTAAAGCATGAAAGACTCGGACCACTCGGCCTTATTGTAAGTACCATCCCGGCGCGCCCCGGCAGTCATAAATCCATGGGACTGTATAGACTCGGAGTTACAGTGGCTCTCCGGTCTCCTTGAGGTCTCCCCGATAATTTTCCATCAGCACTTTGTTTTCATACCTGTCAATCAAAATAGAAAATTTTCTTCGAAACTATTACTGTGGCGAGAAGGAATTGATTACTGTACTACAGTCGACTACCAGGAATAAGAGTGGAACACGGTACAGAGTCCTCCTGCCCAGGCCTGGTCATGAGGACAGTGCCACTGACTGTGCTTCCAATATTCCCTTTGAATACTGCGCCGCTTTTGTCAGACTCAAGCGCCATATTAATAGGGTGCGACATGACGCGGAGATGGGAGTAAGCTCCATCCGTCGCTGCAACCAGTGTCTCATGTGCATCCCAGTTTCGGCATGTTGTGGCAGAGCAAAGAGACGCAACGCAGGCAGCCTGCAATGACAGCACCGCGTTTCTGGCAGTAATTGCACAGATTGCAGTGGCCGTCCTCGACATCCCAGAACTTTCGGGAAGCACGTGGGATCCGGGCCAATCTAGCACGTTCACGTCGATGGCGCCTCTGTCATTCTGCGTTTTTTGACCATCGAGAAAGATGAACGAAACAGCGAACATAGTAAAGACTCAACGTACTCAACAGCGGGTTAGAAAAAGTCGAAAATTTTGATTCTCTTTGGTCAGTCACGTGCGATTTGTACCCAAATTTAACGGAAGAAAAAGGATCAAAAGTCAAGTCAGAAGTACAAAAAAACGGTACTCACTCTTGGTTCGTTGCTTCTAGATCTCGACTCCTGTGTCAAATCCTTCTCGTCCTTCCTCTTTATCTCCACCCCAATCGGTCATACCTCGAGTAGGAGACCTCCTCACGGACCAGTTGGCGTGTGGCAGTCCGAGTCGCGGTACATAAAAGTCTTTTCGAGCAGGTCATTTTAAAAATATTCGATTAATGAAAATTCAACGATGAGGCCTAGATGAGGTTGAACACGGGGTTGAGTTCGTTAGAGGGAAGGCATTCGATACGCCAATCCGAGAGATACTTAAGTGCGCCAGCATCTCGATCGATCAGGCCGACGTGATTCCTCAATGCGGTGAGACTGAAGTCGGGTGCGGCGATGGCCAACGGGGTACAGAGGTGGATTATAGTCCGTATCGTCCTTGGCGGAGCAGCGCCTGCTTCGGGCTCTTTGGTGGTGCATCCGTGACATGGGTAACTACACGCGACACGTTGGCACGCAGAAAAGTTTCGTGAGATCGAGATGCTGCAGGCGTGAATCATATGCGGGTCAACGACCATTACTATGGATGGGCACAAAGAGGACCGTGCGATTGCGGGGCAAAGGAATTCAGATCAAAGGAGACTGGGTTGGGGTGAAGGTAAGAGCCGATTTAGAGCTGCCCCTCGATCTACAACGGGTTGTTCGGACCCCGCATGTGTTGACATTCGGTAAGGGGGAGCAGGGTCGGGCCTGCGGTCCGATGTTTGCGCGTTTATAGTCCCACCCACGATACCTATAATTTGGCAGGGATCGGCTCGAAGCAGCGTTGCGAGGAGTTGAAATGCGACGGGCGTGTTATCTGGTTTGGGGAAGTCTGGACTCGAGGCGACTAGGGAATGTGGACGGCGCGCAGTGGCTGTTTTTATTTGTCCTTGTGCATGGGCGATTCGAGAACGCCTGGGTGTTGTACCAGTGCCGAGGACATCTGTCGCCGGGCGGGTGGGAATTCTGGGACGAAGCGAGGTCGGAATGGGGTCTGTGTGAGCGGAGAGGGCGGGGGCTGCACGTGACGCGTTCGTCCTGTCGTCTGCCGCCATCCTCCCGTTCTCCGTTCGGACGGTTCAAAGAACCCCGTGCCGCTTTAACTTTGCCTCCCAGTGAGTTTCTAAAGAAAGTTTCGATGAGAAGGAGTACACTATGTACACAAAATTTCATGCACCAGGAAAGTCTGCATGGGCCGTGCATGGCACGCAGACTTGCCCTCATGTTCATCGACGTATCCGGCAGGCAAGCAAGGTTTTAGGCCTTTGGCTCTCAGCTTTCCGTGGCTACTTTTCCCGTGTGGGCTGTGCGCGACCAGCGCATCGATGTTCTTTCGCACTAAGGGTGTTCGTCGGGTATTTCGTGACTGTAGTACAAAACTGACAACTCGCATAGATTTTAGCCAATACATCACGGTTACCACCCTCTGGCCGACCCCATCCATATGTTCTATTTTATGCTCATGTTTGATGGAATACGCACGTACAGCAAACATTTCATCGACGCGTATGACGGCGTGTGCCTTCGTGGGGAGATCCTCTTGGCAAACTGCCTTGTGTCTGATGTGTTTAATGCGCGGCTTGCGATGCGAGCGCAAGCGGGCCCCCGGAGGTGATGTCAGAGTCGCGGTATTTCAAAGAGCATCGATGAAGTTGTCCAAGTTGTCCGCCGCGGCATCCCGAGCCAATGACTCAGATAAGCCATCGGAGTGCTAAGGGCGTTGATCCCTGGCTGGGGATCCAACTCGCGAGTGATCAAGAAGTCAAGAAATCGCTCAGATCATTGCGAGCCACGAGCTCGTCAGAGATGACATGGATGCTCGCAAGTTACGAAAACAAGTTGCGGACCTGTATCGTGTGTTCAGGGTTAAAATCATGAGCGTTTGCGACAGCGGCGATGAAATCGTCCACGTTGTCGCGAGGGGCGACTCATTATGGTGTGTCACCACGAAGCGTAGAGTCAGGCGAGTCCTCTTAACGGTCTTCGGAGAAGTCGCGATCGTTCAAAGCAGCGTGGCCATCCTCAGAGCGCGTCGCGCACGTTTAAGTACTGCTGAGAAGCGGGGGTCACCATCACAGCTGAGAAGACGACCGCATACAGGTAAGGGGCAGCGAGGACGGGGGCAATGTGATTCTGGCAGCAGGCTGTCACGATTCTTGGCGGGAAAGAAAAGATTGCTGGAGGTACTCACCAACCCGTCCCAAGAGAAAAAGGCTCGATAAGACCTGAGAGCGGGGGGAACGAGCTAAAAGCCTCGGGCCACACGGCCTTATTGTAAGTAGAAAGGGGGACGACTTGTAGTAGTCGCGACTCGAGAGCAATATTAGGTGAGATTGAAGGCAAACTGCATGGTCATAGTCATAATGTCGTGGCAAATTGTTTGTTTGTTTTGTTTGTTTGTTTTTTGCGGCACACTGCAAATCCCTTGATATCAAAACCACTCTTCTGAGGCACGGATCTCCGCACGATAGGTTTTGTGCATCGTAACCTTGCAATCTCAACACGAACTAGTTTCTACACCCCAGACCCCAACGCCGAATCGAATCACCATTGATGAGCTCTCAGCCGTATGTCAAGGAATTCACTCGTTGCATTGAACATGTGACTCACAAAGGCCCAAATTCCCTAGCCCCGTTCAAAAGCGCGCTCTAAGGCGTGCCCGTCATCAAGACTCTCCACCATACTCCAGTACTGCATTCCCCTCTCCGTCATTTCCTGCTCACCCTACATCATCAATCCTAACAAATTCCCGTTCGGAAAGCACGTTTATGGCAGAAAACTACGGGCGTCGCCATACTGGGAAGAAACCAACCAACCAACGTCGACGTACGTCCTTTGTGCAACATCCCGCGCTGACTGCTGACTGATTCGATGCTATGTAGGCCAGGTGAAATCAATCAACATGCTCCCTGATGATATCCTACTGGTTATATTTGCCTTATTTGGATAAACCTTTCGATGGATATCAAGCTAGAAGCAGGATAGAGTCGTGGCAGTCACTAGTTCACGTGTGTCGGCGATGGCGAAGCGTTGTTTTTGGGTCACCACGTCGCCTTAATCTGCGACTTCTTTGCACACCAGAAACACCTGCGAGGATGCTGGATGTCTGGCCAGACTTTCCTCTTTTCATTTGGAGCTATGTCGACCTCCCAACCGAAGGTGTGGATAACATCATTGCTGTACTCGAGCGCGGCAGCAATCGTGTCTCTCAAATCGACCTCAGGGGCATCCCAAGTTCGCATTTGGATAAAGTTTTGGCGGTGATGCAGATACCACTCCCAGAGCTGGGATATCTGCTGTTCGAATCGCATGATGAAATGGTGACGGTCCTTCCCGATTTGTTCTTGGGTGGATCTGCCCCGCGACTCCATTTCCTCTCGTTGGATCGCATTCCTTTTCCGGGTCTACCGAAATTGGTTTTGGCTGCCGCTCACCTTGACACTCTTTACCTTGATAATATCCCTCATTCCGGATACTTTTCGCCCGAGGCGATAGTCGCTGCCCTTTCCACGTTGACCAGCCTCGAATTACTTTGGCTTAAATTCCAATCTCCACGATCTCTCCCCGACCAGACAAGCCGACGTCTGCCTCCCCAGACACGCTCTGTCCTCCCCGTTCTTACATTCTTTGAGTTCAAAGGTGTTAGCGAGTATTTGGACGACCTCGTAGCCTGTGTCGATACTCCTCTACTCAGCAAGTTGTATATAACCCTTTTCAATCAAATCGTATTCGATACACTACAATTCACCCGATTTATCAATCGCACACCAACATTGAAAGCACTTGAACAGGCCCGTCTTGTCTTTGGGGAGGACGCCGCCGGGGTCAAGCTCTCGTCACAGACATCTCGCCAGCGAGAACTCATCGTGACAATCGGATGCATAGAGTTGGATTGGCAAGTTTCGTCTCTGGAACAGGTCTGTACCTCGTCCTTGCCTCCCCTTTCCATGTTGGAGGACCTCTACATCTACGAGGTTCCCCATTGGCAACGACACTGGCAAGACAACATCGAGAACACGCTATGGCTGGAACTACTACATCCATTTGCCACCGTGAAGAATCTCTACTTATCCGAGCAAGTTGCGCGGCGTATCTTGCCTGCCCTACAAGAGCTGGTCGGGGGCATGACGACAGAAGTATTGCCCATTCTGCAGAATATTTTCCTGGAGCAGCTTCAGCCATTAGGACCTGTCCAGGAAGTCATTGAAAAGTTCGTTGCCACGCGACAGGTCACCCGTCACCCTATAGTAGTTTCTCGCTGGGACAGAGATGGAAGCTGGATAAGGTACTAGGTGGATAATACTGTCTATACTTTATGAGTGCTTCTGCCTTCTGTCCTATTAACGTCGACTGTTTCTCTTTGCACTCATTGGTTCGTAGCATCAACGTGATTTAGTCAGCTTTATCTGATTGTCTGTCGCGTCATCGAATGGACTTGGAGGTGATTGTAGGGGGACTCTGAGGAGTTGAGATGCTACGGGCGTGTTTGTTTGGTTGAGGGAGGTCTGCGCTGAAAAGGAGGCGGGGGCGGGGGGAATGGCGGCGCGCGGAGTGGCTGCGTTACTTGTGCCTGGGCAAGTCGAGAATGTTGGACTCGGACCAGCGTCGAGGACATCGGTCTCCGGTCGTCTTTTAGCAGCTCCGTGTCCAAAACGGGCCGGTTATCAGTACGCGAATCACCCAGTTGATGGGAACATGACGGGGTTTTCTGTATTACAGAACAGTAAAAACACAAAGCAAGATGCATTGACGCATATTGACGGACGTTCATCGGATGGCGTTGTGAGACCGCTGTGAGTGTCATGATTGGATTTGAAATTCGAAACTTTCGCGATGGGAGGCCTCATGCACTCATGGGTCGGCCTTTTGCCAGTGAGCGCGCAGACGCTGACAGTTGCACGGCCAGCTCCTGGCGTATAAATATGCAATCTTCGTCACCCCTCCCAAGCCGGGTCCTCATCAATGGGTTCTCAACCGTATGTCAAGTCACCCGCTGCAGGGATAAAGTAACTAATAAAATCCCAAATAGCTCCGCTCAGAGGTGTGCTTGTTATCACTGGCAAGTCTCTCTACCATACCCCAGCACCGCCCTCCCCCCTCCATCGTTCCCTACCCGCCCCGGGTCATCTATCATAATAGATTCGCGTTCAGAAGGCTCGTTGACTGAACGTCGCTGGACAGGCAACAAATTAGTCGTCGGTCAGCGATATCGATGTACGTCCTTCGCCCAACATTCGTAACGACTGCTTGCTGACTTCGATGAGACGTAGACCGGACAATATCAATTGACATTCTTCCTGATAATGTCCTACTAGAAATATTTGATTTCTGTGCGGATGAAGTACCATTTACAAAAAAGGCGATAGAGGCGTGGTGGCAGTCACTGGTACTAGTACAAGTGTGTCCGCGATGGCGAAACGTCTTCTTTGAATCACCACGTCGCCTGAAGCTGCGACTTGTTTGCACATCTATGACATGCGCGAGGGACACGTTGGACGTCTGGCCAACTTTACCTCTTTTCATTCGGTGCCATGGCGGTTACACAACTGAAAGCGTGGATAACTTTATTGCTGTACTCAAACGCAGCGGTCGCGTCTGTCAAATCAACCTCAAGGATGTCCCAAGTTCGCATCTGGAAAAAATCTCGGCAGTGATGCAGGAACCATTCCCGGAGCTAGCAGAGCTGGTGCTCTGGCCAAATGACGAAACGGTGCCAGTCCTTCCCGATTCGTTCTTGGGCGGGTCTGCACCACGCCTGCAATTCCTCGGGTTGGAGCGCATTCCATTCCCAAGTTTGCCGAAACTACTCTTGTCTGCCGGTCACCTCGTCACTCTTCACCTCCATAGTATTCCTCATTCCGGATACATTTCTCCCGACGCGATGGTCACTGCTCTCTCCACGTTGACCAGACTCGTATCACTTTGTCTTGAATTTCAATCTCCTCTATCTCGCCCCGACCTGGCAAGCCGTCCGCCTCCCTCGACACACGCTGTCCTCCCCGTTCTCGCAATTTTTGAGTTCAAAGGGGTCAGTGATTACTTGGACGACCTAGTCGCCCCCATCAATGCCCCTCGACTCAAAAAGTTGTCTATAACCTTTTTCAATCAAATCTTATTCGACACACCACAACTCATCCAATTCATCTGTCGCTCACCAAGGTTGAAAGCGCCCAAAAGAGCCAATGTCATCTTTGAGGTTGGCGGCGCTAAGGTCGACCTCTCATCACAGACATCTGACTACGGAGAGCTCAATGTGAAAGTCTTATGCAGAGAGGTGGATTGGCAAGTTTCGTCTCTGGAGCAGCTCTGTACCTCGTGTCTGCCTCCCCTTTTCACGGTGGCGGACCTTTACATCTACCACACTTCACATCGGCGAATAGTTTGGCAAGACAACATCGAGAACAGTCTATGGCTGGAACCATTACTCTCATTTACCACTTTGAAGAACCTCTACCTATCCCAAGATTTTGCGTCACGTATCGTGAGTGCCCTTCAAGAGCCGGTTGGGGGCATAACGACAGAGGTATTGCCCACCCTGCAAAACATTTTTTTAGAGGGGCTCCGGCATTCGGAGCCTGTCCCGGAAGCCATTGGGCAGTTCGTTGCCATGCGACAGGTCACCAATCACCCTATAGTAGTTTCTCCCTGGGACAACTCGAAGCAACACAAGGGTCCAACAAATGCAACAATCCGCATTCCGTCCCAATAGGCTTTATCTGATTATTTGTCGCGTCGAATGGAGGTAGTGTAGGCTGTGTAGCCTTAGATCTGAAAAGTGATCTTGACCGTGCACTTAATAACTTGCTATGAGGTCTGTAGTTCACCTGCTCTTTGCGACATGGTGGCGTCATTGCAGTTTTCTTTCTGGCTGCCCATCCGGGGCAGTACATGACACTACAATGCAGACACTTGCGTGCTAGTGATGAAAGCACGCCGTTGTTGCAGTCTGAAACTCGAACCGAGTGTTTCTCCAACAACAACAACTATTGGTTCGGGAAAAAACCAGGATTCTGAAGAGAAATCAATACGGGAGCAACTCGATCGCACCGGTGGCAGTGCTCAGTCCGAATCATTGCCGACATCCTTATCAAACTCATTCCCGGTAGCACAATACGGTGTACACTGAACGGACAGAACAGGGACGGCGAGTCGAAGATCAAAATCTTGAAGTTACAGTATATACGACACAGGGAAACCACTGCCGATCTACGAAGGGTCAAGGACCTTGATGCTAGCCAGCTCACTTTGTGATTTCCCACATTCAACCTCATCAATGGCAAGAACGTCGTGCTCGGCTTAGCATCCCATCCGAACACGATCCGAACCCTCCTCAGTGATGATCGATAATCGTCCATGGTTGGATTTTGGTTACCAATTTTGGCGAGCCTGCTCAACACAAGCACCTCTTCACGCAATCTCTAGAGATGAAAAGTTTGGGCAGACACAATGAGGTTACAGAGAAACGTGGAACGTAATATAGAGCGTCACGAGGATATTGGAGCCAGAACACGTGATGATCGGTTCAGGAACTGGGGATTCTCTTGCTGGGTGAGGATCCTCTTGCACCCTCTGTACAGTACCGGATATGGAGACGAGGCTAGCTTTTCACTTATTAGCTTGGCCACCGTCTCTAATCCTTTCCACATTGAAAGAAACATCAAAACGACGTGATTTCTTTTTGGACGGGCCACGTGGGTGAGACGCGGTACTGGGGTGAAACACGTTGGTGAGTGTGTCCGTAGGTTTGTCCCCTCAATATGAGGCTCACAATCAACTGATTTCACTCCACCTCCCGTCTTGCCATGCTCCCCCACTTTATCTTTTCCCTCTCCCCCCTCCTCTCCCTCCTTCCCTCTGCCGCCGCCCACGGTTATCTCACAAAAGTCACCATAGATGGCACATCCTACGCCGGCAACGCCCCCAACGCCAAAGCCGCTGATAGTCCCATCCGCCAGATATCCGATATCAGCCCCGTAAAGGGCGCAGATAACCCATCAATGAATTGTGGCCTGAACGCCCAGCTGGCCACCATGGTCGTGCCCGCCAACCCTGGCTCGGTCATGGACTTCTATTGGGGAGATCTCGGTGGGGCAAATGTGAGTTGTCGTTTTTATCGTCCCACACGTGCCTATGCTCTTTTAAACTCCTTTTTATACGATTTTCCTTTTCTGACGAGTTTTTTTTTTTTGTGTGATCACAGTGGCCGCATAACACTGGCCCGCTCATGACCTATATGGCTGCATGTGACACCTCGACCTGCGACAAGTTCAACGGCTCGACCGCCAAGTGGTTCAAAATTGACCAGATCGGCAAGAAGTCGGACGGGTCCACTTGGTACCAGGCGGACGTCCGTCCGTATCATTCTCTCTTTTTTGGCCCGGCGCACCACAACTTATATATGCACAGTGAATCGCCAGCCGATCTCTGTGACGCTTCCGACGCAAGTTGCTCCAGGGGACTACCTAGTCCGGAACGAGATCATCGCGCTCCAGCTAGCCGTGTCGCTGGGCGGAGCCGAGTTCTACCCATCCTGCACACAAATACGTGTCGGCGGCTCGAAAACGGGCACGCCCAACCAAACAGTCCTCTTTCCAGGCGCATACAGTGACAACGATCCGGGCATCTACGATCCGAACGTATACTCACCTGGAGCGGCGTACGTTTTCCCCGGTCCGCCCGTGTCGAATCTCGCTTCCCCCCAGGACATGACGGGCCAACCGGACGACTCTTCGCCCTCGGGAGGGAACTCGTCGCCAACGTCCACGGGGAAAAATGGCAAACCAACGACTGCGACTGGTTCTGGTCCACAGCCGACGGCGCAGACCCCGTTGAACCGGGTTTGCAAACTGCAGAAGCGCGGCGCGGCGCTCTCGCGGCGTGGCATGGACATCGGACGGCACAAGCGCCTCACGAGCTTCATGCGTGCCATCCGGGACGTGTTTTATTATTCCTGATCGCTCACCGCCATTTCCTCTTTCCCTTCTCTTTCACCTACTTACGCAACAAGCACACATGATATTTGACGTTTCTCATGCGTTTGATTGACTAACAAGAGATCTGGAATCGCTTTTTCCTTGTATCATTACTCTTTTCTAGCCACGAGCATTGCATATATAAACAATTGAAATTTGTTGTACAACTACACATCCCGCTCTGCGTCTGGCCAGTAGTGGTATCGTAGAAGGTCGTTGCTTTCGTCAAGATAATGTATTGCTCATTACGCTAACTATCGATTTACTCAATTGCGGGATGGTATGTGGCATCGCCACGTCGCATCAGTCACGTGACTTGACCAACAAAATCTTTGACGCGTCTCTTTACCAACACCCCCGTCCCTTGGCTCATCGATCCTCATAGAATCCCGTTCCGAAGGCGTGTTACTGTAATGGCAGAGAATCAGAAGAATCGGAAGAAACAATCGACCGACGCTGACGTACGTCCTTTGCGCATCATGCATTATCCCGCAACGACTGCTGACCGACTCGACGCGATGTAGGCCAGGTGACATCAATCGACGTGCTTCCCGATGACGTCCTACTAGAAATATTTTACTTCTATATGGATGAAGATCCGACAAACGAGGCGTTTCGGGCGCAATTTCAGGCGCGGTAACTGGTTCACGTTTCTCGCAAATTGTCAGCAACACGGGCGCCTTGTAGATCGGATTGCAAAAATGGCGATTGAGGCGTGGCAGTCATTCGTTCACGTTTGTCGGCGATGGCGATGGCTTGTTTTTGAATCACCGCACCGCCTCAATCTGTGACTTGTCTGTGTGCAGGGAACACCTGCCAGACACGTGCTGGACGTCTGGCCACCCTTCCCTCTCATCATCAAAAGCAGTCGCTGCCCAAAGGCAGAAAGCGTGGACAATATTGTTGCGGCACTCGAGCGCAGCGATCACGTGGATAGTATCAGACTTCGTCGGCTCGATGATTTTCGATTTAAAAAGATTTCGGCAGCGATGCAGGAGGAGGCTGACAGCTCTAAATTCACCGCTGACCGTCTTGTTCACGAGGACAAATTCCAGTCCTTCCCGATTTATTCTTGGGTGGATCTGCCCCACATCTACGATTCTTCTGGTTGAATGGCATTCCATTTCCGGGTACACCAACACACTGAGCTCGTCCATCTTCAACTCGAATATATTCCTCTTTCCGGATACATTTCACCCGAGGCTATGGCCACTGCGCTCTCCACGGTGACCAGCCTCGAATCATTTCAGCTTGAATTCGGAGACCATCGATCTAACCCTGGCTGGCTGCCTCCCCCGATGCTCGTAGTCCTTCCTGTTCTGTCATATTTTCGGTTCAAAGGGGCCAGTAAATACTTGGACTACCTTATGGCTCACATCGATGCCCCTCATCTTTCCGACCTGGATATAGATTTCACCCTGGAGAAGCCCGCGTTGCCTTTGGGGATTACGGCGTTGGGTCCTTCTTCTCGTCACAGAACGGAAAGCTCGTGACAATCTCAGCTCGAGGACTAGGTCGGCAAGTTTCGTCTCTGGAGCAGCTCTGTACGCGGTGCTCAGGCTTCCCCTTTCCGTGTTGGAGCACCTCTGCATCAACGACAAGTACCCAGATTGGCAACAAAATTGGCAAGACAACATTAACGACACGCTACTATGGCTAGCACTATTTGCGTCCATTTCCCGCTGTGATGAATCTCTACTTACCTGAGGAATTCGCCCAATGTATCGTACCTGCATTGCGAGAGCTCGTTGGGAGCAGAATTACAGAAGTGTTGCCCAACCTGCAAAAGGTTTTCTTGGAGGACTTCGAACCATGGAGACGTGTCCAGGAAGGCATTCAGTCGTACGTTTCCAGGCAGCAGGATATCGGTCAAACCATAGCGGTCTCTCGCTGGGACAGGGACAGAGATCGAAACATGGCATTTGGCTCGGAGGATGATGATTGACAAACGCCTTTCTCTTTCTGTCCTATTAACGTTTCATGCCGTACTTACTACCCGCTATTTTCTCCACTTATTGTTTCTTGGCATCACTGTGATTTGGTCTCCCTTATCTGACTGTAGGTGATCTTTGACCCATGTAGTACTGAGTAACTGTACTTACAGTAAGAACGGCGATACTGTATCGTGAGAGAAACAAGAGATGCACTGTTTGCCGGTGGTGCCAGTTTTTGGTTTGATGAGAGTTGAGACATCCGGCACATCGGGCTGACATCCGCCATCCCGCCACCGAGACTTGGTGTCCGTCAGTCTCATCCAACTGCCAACGCGCTGAATGCCCTCCCTTCGATGTAGCCCGTTCTACCACCCTGTCTCTTCAGCCACCTCCCGCAGCAGAGTCCCGCTCACATCTATCCTAGACTTTACACTGCCATCATCGACCAACGTCTGGTCGTCACAATGTCTACCGTGAAAGCCGCCGGGCCGACTCTCGGCTGATTCCAGGCCGGCCAAGTGTCCATCGTAATTCCCAGTTAGCAATACCCCAAATGATACCCTGAAAAAACGTCGACTCTTACGCACGTCAGGGTGTTACTGTATGATGCAAGATGGAAAAATGCTGTGCGCCCACTGCATATTCAACAAACTATTACAAGACAGCAGATAAAGGAAAGTCTGGTTAGGTAGTACGGGGGAAGATGGAGATTAGAGAGCTTATGACGGACACTCGCATACTAGCACAGGTAGAGTAGGCTGAAGGGTATGACGACACCATACTACCGCACCCTAAAGAGGCTCAGAGAGTTTTGTTTTTGTTTCGTTCGTTCTTCAGAAAAGTGGTTTTGGAAAGGGACCAACTGGTACGAATAATCCACCTTCCACTCACCTTGACCTCGTCCACTTGGCTTATACTCACTGCTCACTGCTGCTTGCATTCCTCCGGATTCACGTTCGCAGCCGGTGGGCCACCACGTCCCCCTCTTCCTCCAGCACGAGCCCCTCGTCGCGTCGGCGGTACCTCCTCATCGGAATCATCCTCGGAGTTTATCAGCGAGGTATCAAAAAAGGAAAGTTTCGGAAGACGTACCACATCAAGTTCGTCAACGTCGTCGTCGTCGTCGTCATCATCATCTTCGTCATCGTAATCGTCCTCATCCTCAGAGAGCATGTCGTATTCGAGCGCCTTGCCGGTGAAATAGTCAATAGCACGCGGTATGACCTACAGACGAGCATAGGGGGTAAGACAGGTAGGAAAGATAAAACAAGGTCAGACGGAACGCACTTTCTCCTTGATGTCCTCGCCAATTTGATAGTCAATCTCCAACTTCTCCTCAAGTTCGTCAAGCTCTTCTTCGCCAATCTCCCCCGCCTCGATCGCTCTTCACTCGGGGCAACAGGAGGTGAAAAGAAGTTGAAAAATGATTCTGTTGGGTGAGCTTTTCGTACTAGTCGCGTGCGATTTGTATCTGGCAAATCTAATGTCAGAAAAATAAATCGAAAAGCAAAAAAAGATACTCACTTTTATTTCGTTGCTTCTTGATCTCGAACTCCTTTGTCAAATCTTCTCATCCTTCCACTTTATCTCAGTCCCAATCGCGCGGTCATACACGAAATCGCCCGAATAGCCGACCTCCTCGCGGTACACATAAACTTCTCGAGCACGTCATTTTCGAAATATTCGTTTGAGAAAACTCAAAGATAAGCTTGAACCCGGGCTTGGGTTCGCTAGAGGGAAGGTACTCGATACGCAAGTCGGTGAGGTGTTTAAGTGCGCTAGCGTCTCGATCGGTGATCAATTCTGATAAACCGACGTGATTCCTCAGTGCAGTGAGCCAGAACTCGGGTACAGCAGCGGGGATAGTTGACGAGGGTACGGCCAGCGGATTCTCATCCGCATCGTCCTTGGCGGACTGGGCGGCACCTGCTTCGAGCTCTTCTGTGCTGGGCTCATCAGTGGCATGGATGAGAGCACGACGGCGCGCGTATAGAGGTTTCGTGAGTTCGAGATACTGCAGGCGTAAATCATATGCGGGTCAGAGAGAGATCTACAATGAATGGGAAAGAGGAGGAGAGCGTGACTGCGAGGTAGATGGATTACGGCAGAGCATTCTGAATAGGGAGTGGGTCGAGAAACGCCCATTTATTCGCATCTATCATTCCCGATTTCGGATCGAAGGCGATTGGACCAGGGTGGAGGTACGAAAGGGTCGAAAGAGAGTAGCCCCACAATCCACAACGGGAGTGTAGCATTGTTCGGACCCCTCATGAGTTGACGATCGGAGAGTAAGAGTAAGGGGAGCAGGGGTGGTGGATGGATAGATATAAAAGGGCAAAAAAGTCGGAACACAGATGACTGACCTTTTTTTCGAGTTCGAGACACTCCCGCTTGTACTGATTTTGTAATTCGTTCTGCTTTACTTGCACACCCTTTAGGGCCTCGATGGTCTTTTTGGCCCCGTCTGGTAGGCTCTCAATGTAGCCGGAACTCTTGCCTAAAAGACCGGCAAGTCTTCCTTGTACGAGACCAAAAACGGCGTCATGAACATTGGCGGTCTCTTCTATGGGCTCAGCATCCTCAGAGATGTCTGGCACCGTTGGGCGCGAGAGACCCGCGGAAATGGGAGCGTGAGTGAGGGGGGTGTTCTGAGGAGTAGGTGCGGTGATATCTGACTGATTGATGGGGACTGTGGACGACATTACTCGAAAGCAGAAGAGGGAACGGGATTTCGAGAGAGAAAGCAAGCAAACTCGCTCGCCGCGTCGGGTCAAAGGGCATCAAACATCCCTTTATTTTATTATTTATTATTTTATTATCAACTATTTTTATAACCTATAACCCAACGGCGCCGATGTACCGATCGACATCGCCGAAAGACTATCAGCTGACTCGCGTTTGACCCACATCAGAAAGGAGATCATACGACACCCCAAGGGGCAGCGCTGTGCGATGTCCGCATAGCTCACACAGCGTGCATCGTCCGGTTATCATCCGTCAAAAAGGCCCTTGACAATGCGTGCAGCCGCGCGACAAGCTGGTACAATATAGCGTCCCCGTACGAATGTGCAGGCGACCAGTGCGCGCACCCTGAATGGATGGAGGCTAGAAGCACGTGCGTGAGCAGGTTCAAGAGGACAGTGGTACCGCAGCGAGCGCATACCAGGAAGGCAGACAGCCTCGAGCGATTACTCAGCCACAACACTGGCGGGATTGGCCCCTGCGCGCTGGCGCTGGCGAAGGCATACGGTTCCACGGGCTCCGTCTTGGCTGTGCAAGGAATCGCAAGGAGTCACAAGTTGTACACTAATAATTTCAAATAAGATGGCTGCGAGTTGTCAAGTACGCCCACAAATGTCTCGTGCGATACTCCCCGAATCCTCGGAGGTGTACAGTTAGACGGAAGAGGGTTGTATGCACCTGTTGTTGCAAAACTTGTTTCGTCCAAAAGCAAAAGCCGATGGTGAACATACCGCTCCACCACCTCCACGCCTCCACGCTTGCTCAAACAAAAAGCGCCTCACTCGGTCGGCCACGCGTAAGTTAGGCCCGGCAATCGTACCGGATAAACTCCGCTCGTGTTCCACAAAACTCCATTGCAGGGGAGAAATCAGGAGCTACGGAAGTGTGCCGTGAATCCACGGACGTAGGACCATGTGAGTATAAATGAGATGAGCGCCAACCGGACATGAGACCAGGATATGTCGCCCGAGGCGCGATTCCGTTCCGAGATGCTCTGTACGATAATGAAGAACAGAAACCAAGATGGAGGGGAAGTACAACGCCGCAACGCGAAAATCAAGAGTCCAATCAGCTGCGCCGGGCCCAGGCAGGTGTCACGGCCGTATGACGGTTGTTAACGGTGACCAGCCTCCGCCGCAAGCCGCAACCACGATTCATGGCATGAGTCAACTTCTCTGACCTGCAAATGTCGTGGGATTTGTGTTTTCATCACGTGACAACGTGGACACAACGCGACGGCGTTTGATGATCGTCTGCATCTTGGTGCTCTCATGCCCCTTCATACCGTATCACAGAGACAATCGGAATTGCAAAGCAGAAAGGAGTACGTATGAGCTTTATCTTTAACCCGGTCCTTTTTTATTCTTTATTTCTTTCGCAGTGCCTCAGATTTGACCTCACAACTCGTTGCCGCCCGTGCTGAACTCGCCACTCTTCAAGAACGTTACGATGCCCTCCGAGCGGACCGAGATCGTTTGGCTCAAACTTTGGCCGAGAACATGAAGAAATGGAAGCGCTTCAAACGATGGATCTTCACTGCGAAGGTTAAGGTCCCGTCAAAGCCTAAGCAGGATGGCGCATGTAGTAGTTCAACTCCGGCGTCGCAGCAGCAAGCTGCGGTGAAGATGTTGGAGACGCCCATTACGCCCATGAGTTTGTTTCTTCCCTTCTTTGTTCTGAAGTGCACAGGTGACAATTTTGCTAACTTCATCTAGAACCTCGATCAACCCGCACAGGTGCCAAACCCTCCCCGACCAAATCCGCAAGTCCACGGAGAACCCCACTCTCTCAGAGCATGTACATCCTTAACACCCCGCGGTGCGTTTTCCAAGCCCTCTTGACTTCATCAGCCTCTTATCTTGCTTGATATAGCAAAATCCGCGTCACATCCGAAGGTTCACCTCGTCATCTCAAGCGCAAACGTGACGAGAATGAAGATACCACCGTGGAAGAGATGTCGCAAACGCAGGAAGATTCACAAGGTTTGTATGAATCTCTTCACGCATACAGTATCATACGCCCTAACACCTACCGGTTACCTCTAGCTCTTACTTTCTGGCAGCCCTCCACGCCCTCCCAACGGGAACGCACAAGGAAGCTTTCTCTCTCCTCATGTCCCCCTACGCCCCAGCATCTTCCTGCGCTCCATTCGCCCCCACCGACAAAACGTCCCCGACGTGGTGCAGAGCCCGTCCCAGGATCAATATCGGCAGGCTCCCACCCAACCATTTCGCGCTACAAGCGAGCAGGCGGCCGCGATGGCAAGCCGCCTGCTCTCAACGCAGAGTTCGAAATCGACCCCGCAGCGAACGGTGGCGTGCCGTTTGCTTTCGACGAAGTCGTGCGTGCGCAGCGCCATCGACACAGACTGGATGCGGGCGAATGCGAAGAATGCCGTGGGGTGGGTGCCCCACTGCCCTCTTTCCGTCGCTATGCCCCATCTTGACGATTATTGTAGTGGTATGCTGCTGTGGGGCCGCTCCCACCGCGTCTCGAAGCGCCGCGGTGGAGCTCGCCTCCTTCACACCCACCATCGTCACCCACCCTCGTTGCGTCTGAGTCGGCAGCGTCCCTCTGTTATGAAAATTCGGAAGAGAAAGCAGGAGAACTGGCGAGGGGGAAAGATGCTTATGCAGCAGGGGTGAGTGCACACCGGCAGGAGGTGTCGCGGCATCGCGCGCAGTGGGAGCGCGCGCCGACTCCGCCGGGGTATTGGGACATTGGGTTTCCGGACACGCAAGCGGTGGAGAAGATTAACGAGCGGGCTGAAGAGCTACACCGGCAGAAGAGAGCGTGCGTGGCGAAGGAGGCGGCGAAGGAGGTGGGGGGCGGTATCGCCGGCGGGCTTGAGAATCATATATTACTATAATTTCAGTATTGCGAGCTGAGCGGCTCACGGTGGTGTTCTCTGAATGTGCCACATGATAAGGTCACACCGATGGTGAAGCGGTTATCATGCTTGCCTTCCAAGCAAGCGGCACGGGTTCGACTCCCGTTCGGTGTACTCACATGGATGGTGTCTTTTTTCCCTAAGTTACTTGATGAGAGTTTGTTTCTTTCATTTTACCGCATGGTCCTCTGTAGCTCTCGTGTATGGTCCTTCGTGTATTTGAATTGAACTAGAATTCGGGTGGTGCCGAATGCAAAAAGACGTCGCACTCTCAGGCTCCAGCTCGGTTCATCGCAAGGCGATGATAGAATTGCTCTCGAGACCTGTTTGCCCCCTCACACTGAAGGATTGGCTGTTGAGTATTTGAATACACGCCGGATGCCCATCATGGCATCGCATCTCGTAGTTGGAGACGTCCAGAAAAATAAGTGGTAAACGCACGTTACGTACCCGCTGCATCTCAACTCTTCCACCGAGGACTTTCTGGAGAGACCCGTCGATGATGCGGGTTGGTTATGCCTGCGCATCTGGAAGTTTTTAGGAGACCGCTTCAGCTGCGGGAATCCGCTGGTGTACTGTAGTATGTTGGAGATCGCCAGTGCCGCCGCCAATTCCAAAGCGAGATGATGACGACGACTCAGTTGTTGGGCACATGTCCAGAATGGATGCAGCCATTCCAATGATCCGCCTGAGCGAGTCCCGATTATACGCAATACGCGGTGTTCATATCCACTCCATGGGCAACAATCCCATCAATGAAATTGAGGACCATTGAAACGGCCGTTATTGTTCTACGGGCGAGGCATATGTCGTATTTTATGATTTAATGAGAACTTGGCGATATTGCGATGTTCAACGCTGTCATGTCGCAAGCGCAGGTGAACTACAGGTCAGGTAAAAGGAGACCAGATCAGTGACATGACAGACATCGTCATCAGTCTTGCTAAGAATGAGCACAGATGAAAATAGTGGATATTAAGTATACGACACAAAATGTGAACGGGGCAGAAGACGTAGGGTTCATGAACCATCCACCTCCTAAAACCCGTCCCACCGAGAAACTGCTACAGTGAGACCGGAGAGCAGTCGCGCAACAACGAACCTCGCAATGCCTTCCTGGACAGGCCCCCATGGCTGGAGCCCCTCCAAGAAAATATTCTGCAGGGAGGGCAAGACGTCTGTCGTTCTTCTCCCAACGAGCTCTTTGAGGGCAGGCACGACACGTGGCGCAAATTCATCCGATATGTAGAGGTTCTTCGCAGTGGCAAATGGGTGTAATAGTTCTAACCATAGCGTGTTCTCGACGTTGTCTTGCCAATCCGGTTGGGAATACGTCTTCTCGTAGATGTAGAGGTCTGCCAACGTGGAAAGGGAGGCAAGCACCAGGTACAGACCTGCTCCAGAGACGAAACTTGCCAATCCAACTCTCTGCACGGGATTCTCACAACGTAGCTTGATGTCTGTGACGAGAGGTGATGGTGGCGCGCCAACCTCAAAAGCAACACGGGCCTGTTCTGGTGCTTTCAAGTTTGGTGTGCGGCTCAAGAATTGGGCGAGTTGCGGGGTGTCGAATATAATTTGATTGAAGAAGGTTATATACAGGCAGTTGATTTGGGGGGTATCGATGAGGGCCACGAGGTCGTCCAATATTCGGTGACCCCTTTGAACCAAAAATATGTGAGAACGGGGAGGACAGAGCGTGTCCGGGGTGGCGGACGTCGTTTCTCCCGGTCAGGGTGAGATCGAGGGGATCGGAATTCAAGGGAAAGTGATCCGAGGCTGGCCAACGTGGAGAGGGCGGTGCCATTGCCTCGGGTGCAATGTACCCGGAATGAGGAATATCACCGAGGTAAAGAACGACGATGTGAGTGGCAGACAGAAGCAGTTTCGGTAAACCCGGAAATGGAATACGATCCAACCAGAGGAGTCGCAGACGTGGGGCCGATTCACCAAGGAACGAATCGGGAAGGACTGGCGCCATTTCATCGGATGATGAGAGCTCTAGATGTGACAGCGCCGGAATGGCGCTGCATTGCCGCAGAGACTTTTTCCAGATGCGAACGTGGGAGGTCTTTGAGGTTGATTTGACACACGCGATTGCTGCGCTCGAGCACAGCAATGACGTTGTCCACACCTTTTCTTTCGTGGTTGCCAAAGTCCCGAATAAAAAGAGGCAAGTCCGGCCAGACATCTAGGGTGTCCCTCGCAGGTGTTCCTGGTGTACAGACAAGTTGCAGCTTCAGGTGGCGCGGTGACCCAAAAATAACGCATCGCCATCGTCTGCATACATGCACCAGTGACTGCCACGCCTCTATTTCTTTTTTTTTAAGTTGACAATTATCCACCAAAACCAAGAAGTCAAATATTGCCAGTAGGACATCTTCAGGGAGTATATTGATTGATATCGCCTGGCCTACATCGCATCGAGTCAGTCAGCATCGTCAATGAAGGATGTTGCGCAAAGGACGTACGCTGACATCGGTTGTTAATTTCTTGCCACGATTTTTTGCTGTAAACGAGGCTTTCAAACTTGAAGCCACCAGGATCGGTGACCCTGGGCGGATAGGAAATGATGGAGGGGGGAGGTGCTGGAGTGTTGTAGTGAGGCTTGATGACGCCGCTTTTGAGCGCTTGGGTGTTGAGCTCATAGATGGGGATTTGGCGTTGAGGGATGACAGAAACTGGTTGCCTTGAGGTTTCAAATTTATACGATCCACAAAGCCCATGGTGCCCATCACACAGCCCTACCTGGCGGTGCCACTGCCATGATGTCCCGGCACAGCCCGGCCTGAAAGCGGTTTCAGGCGCCGGGTTTCGGCTTTGAGCCGAGCCGTGAACATCACTTTATCTTCATGTTTTTGATACACCAACCCCTACACGTTTCGTTATACGCTATATGCGGTACAATCGGCCGTGATAGACCTTCCTGGAATTGTATAGAGAGCTTCGGGCCTCAGGAATGACCACTCAAGCTGGAGCGACTGCCAGACTGATTTTGGATGGCATCCGCGCCTCGCAGCACACACACACCCATCCCCACTTGGTGACTGGTGGGGGCATGATTATTCAAGCTGCCAAAATGTCGCCCAACGTCTCCGACCAACACCTGGCAACGTCCTCTACAAAGTACACCGACCGCGTGCTCATGCCGTTGTACGTGATGACGCTTTTTTACGCTCGCTCCTGCAGTCCGCCGATGCCTGTATAGTGAGACCCGTCGACAGTACGGTACTTACCGTACCGGGTTGGTTCAACTTAGTTGGTGCCTGTACGACTGGGCGTTTTGCAGGAGACCTCTTCAACTGCTACACTCCGCCGACTGCCGTTGTTGGAGGCCGCTGGCGCAGCGACGACGAGTTCCGCTGCCTCTGCCTCTGCAAATGCGAGCGTGATGATAACGATGATACGTCTGGCGTAGGCTCAAACAGGACGCGACCCATTGTCCACCTAGGTGCGTCGTCACTGTCGTTGCCATTATTGACTATGCAGCCATACCTGTTTCACCACCTCACGCCGCTGGCACACTATCTCGACAATGTCGGGGGCCACGATTGGTTATTAAAATTACTCGCAGATCATGGTTTGGGGGTGACTAGCATGCCACTCAGAGTTGCGATTGCTACCGGCGATATTGGGGCTGATTTGTGGGCGTGAGGTGCGTCTACGGCCCGTGCTGCTTCACACCAGTGGGCCATTGTAGCCTTCTCCGTCTGGGTGTTCACCCGAGATTTGACATGAAAGCGGCTTCAATTTATGGCGGGGTGATCGCGCGGGCGGGGAAACTGCTACAATAGGTGACCTGGACTCGGACTGGGTCCAAATGGGTCCAGTGGTGTATGCTGGTGCAGGACGTGCCTGGGCTCGACGCAGGGCTGGATGTGTGTGCCTCTGCGAAGACGCCATTATGCAATACAGTATTCATTGATAATGCTGCTTCAGTCTTACCCTGGTATTTCGATATTTCTGGCACCCTTGAAGGCACAACACGACCATGATTTGCAGTCCCTCTCCCCAACCTCGAGAGCTGGAGGATGACGACAGGGCGGAGATTACTCCTGTGTCTACTCTTCCACCTCAGTGATTCCAGGCTGCCACCGTCACCATCTCAACAAGTCAAACGTCAATGATGGTATTCTCCCATTTCTCTCACTGAATAGCTGTTCTGCGCTTGCGGGTCTGCACATTTGGGGCTATGCGCAACGGATTTTGGGAATAGAAAAGGTGTTCTATGGTGCCGGAAGATGGAGTGTGATACACCTGCGTTGACTTGATGAGTCGTTCCAAGAACGGTGCTATGGCCCTACTAGTATGGGACAAGCGCATGCTTGCATGCTTCGCCCCCATCTCAGGAAGTGCTGTGGCAGTGGCCATGCCTAGCGCCAAGAAGTTCTGTCGAGTCGACGCGACTGGACCGAGTACTGTACTACAACCTAGAAACTGGAAACTGTACAGTACGTATCGGTCTGTACTGTGAATTACGTTTTTGCTGTGGGTGAATCACCGTGATCGTGGGACTTTGCTCGCTCTCGACTTCTGCGGCAACAACCGGCCTCCTCTTTTCAGTTCGACCTGGTACCTCCGTGACATAACTGGCTGGACAATGACAGGTACACTCGCCAACTCGGGTTGCTCAACACCAGTCTCTGATGGTGCGCTTAACATCATTTCCCCTTTCACGTTCATGGAGCCTGACGACGTCTGCAGGACGCCTGCAAGTGCCCTTGCCACCCAAGCCTGAGGGCGGTCAGGGGAAAAAGAAGAAGCGTGAGTTTTAGCAAGTTTTTTTTTCCTTCCATCCCGTGTTTCTGACGCGTCAACTACGTCACTGTAGGTTCTCGCCGCAAACGGAAGGCTCAGACTTCTTCAGGTATGACAACAACCAAACGCAACTAGTACGTTTTTCTTTTCTTTCTTCTTTCTTGTCTCGGTATAAAATGGTACGCTCATGTGTCAATTTGGCGTTAGTGCTGATTTGCCCATGGCGGAGCTCAATGCGCTTTGCCTTGCCCGTGGCTTACAAATTGGTGGTGAGAAAGCCACCCTTGTGGCTCGGCTGGAAGAGTTTGATCGTGCAGAGGATGCTTTTAGGTATGTGATCGTTTTTTTGTCTGTTTTCTATGTCTAACTAAGTTAACACCCGTAGACCTTTAAATTCAACTACAGGCCAAGTCGGCGCCCCTGGATCCTCAAGGAGCGCCGAAGGCCGATTCTCGGTACCCAAAGATGCTGCCAATCGCGACGTGCCAGAGTTACAAACCTTGTTCAAACGTGAAGCCCTAACATTGGGAACTGACAGATTGACCCAGATAGACAGCCGTTCCGAAGGCTTGCTAAGGGCAAAGGATAATGCAGATTGCCGAATCGGGATGAAACGAACCGAGCAAAGTAAATGTATGTCTTTTTTTCCTGCAACGTCTGTCCACTGACTCGATGCAATGTAGGTCAGGTAGTACTAATCGACAAGCTCCCTGATGTTGCGCTACTATCAATATTTGATTTTTATGTCGAAGAAGATTTGGATACATATCAACCGACAAAAAAGAGGATCGAAGTGTGGCAAACGCTTGTGCATGTCTGTCGACGATGGAGATGCATTGTTTTTGGTTCCCACGTTGTCTCAATTTGCGACTTTTCTACACCGAAACAAGACCCCGGGCTGTTGAGATGCTCAAAGTCTGGCCACCCTTGCCTGTCGTTATACATGGTGACTTCTCGTTCTCAACTGTGACATTGGGTTTGGACAACATTATTGCCGCACTCAAACATGATTATCGCATATGTGATCTATCGCTCCATCATCCCTCGAGTCCTCAATTGGAAAAAGTTGTCGATGCAATGCGGCAGCCATTCTCATCGTTGTCAATTCTCGAGCTTCGCCTGCCCAAACAATCCGCTCTAGTTGCCCTTCCCGATTCGTTCTTGGGTGGATCGGCCCCACGCCTCCAAACACTCGTCTTGGAGGGCATTCTATTTCAGGCATTACCGAAACTACTTTTGTCTACCACACGCCTTTCGACTCTTTCTCTTTTGAATGTTCCTCATTCCGGGTACATTTCACCTGACATGATGGTCACTTATCTTTCCACGCTGACCAACCTTGAACATCTTTGTCTTGGATTCCCTTCCCCTTCATCTCACCCCAATCATGCAAACCATCATTCTCTTCTGTCTACACGTACTGTCCTTCCCGCCCTCACTAGTCTTGAGTTCACCGGGTTTAGCAAATACCTGGAGGACCTCGTGGCTCAGATTGATGCCCCTGTACTCGACTCCTTTTCTTTATCATTCTTGGATGAACTCGCATTTGACACTCCGCAAGCCATCCAGTTCATCAGTCGTACGCCAAAGCTCAAGGAACCCGAACATGCGAAACTCATCTTTTATGATTTTGATCTTCAATTCATACTTCCCTTGCCATCACCGAATGTTGATGAGGAAGATAACGAAAAGGCTCATTTGGGAACTTCAATCAGTTTGCCATTTTGGCAAATTTCATCTTTGGCCCAGGCTCGCAGTTCATCCTTGTTTCCCCTCTCCGCAGTGAAACGTCTCGTTATGAGGGAGGGCGATGAATGTGATTGGGGTGGCGAGATCGACATCGAAGATGTCTGTTGGCTTTTATGCCCATTTACCGCTGTGGAGACCCTCTACCTATCTGACTCTCTTGAGCCTGATATCGGACCTGCCCTACCAGATCTCCAAGGGGAAAGAATGGCAGAAATCTTACCAGCCCTTCGGGACATTGTTTTTCACTGGCGATAGCCATTGGATAGTTCGTCGCCGACTCACCGCACAACGGTCATCCTAAAGCTGTTTCCTTCTAGTACTACATTATTGTTGGTCGTTACTTATCTACTTAGCCACCGTAACATTTACACGTCGCGGAAATGTCTAAAGAACTTCCGTGTACATGCTTCATGAGAGTCTGATGCGACGTCACGCCGACGTGGTGGTATTGTACCTTACTTTCCGGCAGCAAAGAGGGGTAGGCCAACTTGAAGTGGACATTTTTTCATTCTGTCAATATATGGATCAAGCCTCAAGTCACTACGCAAAAGTCGGACTATGGCAATTGGGCCCCGGGTTTAAAACTAGTGGTTCGTTCAACGGCTTGCCTCGTCATTCCCCGAACATCGCTAAAGAAGTGAAACGACAACACATGAAAAATGGCGCCAACACCATCACCATCGGGTTTCAACCTGCTCAGTGAAAAGTGCGGTTCGTTGTTCGTTGGGTACCCCACAACCTGGCGGACAGGTTTTCCGATCTCCCGAAAGATCACCTGACGTTCTTGGCGCGATCATCCAACAAGACCTCTGACACACTGGCAGACTACAAGTCATGGAGTCCGTGCCATCATTGCCCTCTGCATCTCTCGACGTCGCACTCTCGGACCTATTCCGGAAGAGCGCACTGGCATGCTCATGCCGTCGTGGACGTAACGACTTGAGTCATCCCTTGTCTACTATTCCATCCCAATGACTCCCGGCTATCAGCCTATCACCACCTGGTGGCACATCTCTCATTTCTCTCAGGGAATCTCCGTTCTGAACCTTCGAGTCCGCGCATTTGGGGTGAATGCGAAAAGGAGCGGGGAAAGAACGATGTTCTGTGGTGCCGGAAGACCGAGTGCAATACACCTGCGTTGGCTCGACGAGTCGTTCCAAGAAGAAAGCTGCTAGTACGGACCAGCGCATGCTCGCATGCTCACGCCTTGTACCCAATGAAGTTGGCTGTGGGCCATGCCTAGCTTCCCTAGCGTCAAGAAGTTCTGTCGAGTGACTCGAGTCACGAATGGACCATGGACGTGACGACAGATGACAGACACTGCTGAATATTTGGGATATTTGGGATTCTGAAGGATCAGTTTTCGGGGACCGGGGTCGAGTCAGCGTCGTGGGCGATACGCCTGTTCGATGGAAGTTCCTCAGAACCGATGGGTGAATGGTGGTGCCGTGATACCCGAACCACGGAGGCTGAGCGCTGATGAGGCATATCACTGGCATCATGGCCCATGATACCCGTAGCGTTCTCAATTAAGGCCGTTTCTGTTCAAATGGGTCCTTGTAGCTCGACGAGCAACTAGCAAATGATGCGCGCACCGTGCGCAACTTATTCATCTGCTCCGGTGCTGTGCGTCTTGCGCTCGAAAAGATTTCCTCCCGCCCGTGAAAGCGCCGATTAGGTACACAAATTAACACCATACATTGTACTCTATACGCTGCAAGCCATCACATGCATCACACGCGGCCAGTACTATTGATCACAATGATCAGTGTCCGTCTCCGATTCGATAAAAGCCAAACTTGCTCCTCGCAGTCGATTCGTCTGCCCTCTCTTGATACCGCCGGGGCTGGTTATCGAAGGGCCAAGCATCCACGTCCTATGCCTATGTATGCCCGTTTTCTGCACCTCAACCAGATTCGCAGGCTCGCTCATGCTAATGCTCCTTACCCTTTAGCTTAACATCAACATCGGCAGTGCTCCCGTCCTGTTACAGTGTGGTGCTGCGCCACTGCCTGCGGACACTGGCAGAGAGTACACCGACAAAGCCCAACCGACCGGACCGCTCACCTGACAATGGCGTAGTTATGGCGCTGAATAACGACCAACGGAAGGCTACTCCACCAACTAGAACGTCCTTTGAAACCGATATGACTAGAAATTCTGGGTTGGTGAAATGGAGATGGAGAAAGGTCTCTGTCTCCATTTCACCTGCCCAATCTTATTCACTACCAAGTTCACTACTCGAAGATGATTTATTAGGAGTGCTAGTTGCGGATCCAGGTTGTCATGCAATGTTGCCCTGTGAATCTCGATCTCACAATGGTTCGCGGGAGATGAGCGCGGCCAGACATCCAGCATGCGCCTCACTGGTGTTTTCGGTGTACAACAAAGGCGCAGATTCAGGCAAAGTGGGGATCCAAAAACAACGTTTCTCCATCGTCGGCACACGTGCACCGGTGTTTGCCATGTCTCTATCTCTTCTTTTTATCTTCTGGAAATACTTGAACTGGTCGCACATAGAAATCGAATATTGCTAGTAAGACATCGTCGGGGAGCGTTTCAATTGGCATCGCCTTACCTACATCGCATTGAAATCAGTTTGAAACTGTTGCGGGACATTAGGCGAAGGACGCACATTGACATCGGTTAGTAATTTCTTGCCAGTCTGGCGACACGCATAATTTTCTGCCATTAGCTAGCATTCCGAACGGGAGACCGATGACCCAGGATTGGTAGGAAATGGTGCAGGGGACAGAGCAATGCAGTCGGAACAACCGGTGCTGGAGTATGGTGAGACATGATAACGGACACGCCTTAAAGCGGAGCTGTTTGGGATTTTGTTAATTGATCAATGTAGTGGGTGAATTTCCCTTGATATACGGAGTATATACGGCTGAAAGCCCATCGATGAAGATTCGGTGCTGGGGCGAAGAAATTTGTTCCTTCAGATTGCAATTTTTATACGTATTTTTGTTTGGAATCCGACTTTGTAGCGCGTACAACAAAGGCACGGTGATCATGTATGGTGGGTTCAACGAGTCAGAACCGGGGCAGAGTGAGGGTAGGCAACGGAATGGCAGGCCTCGGCCCGGTCTGAACCACGCACCTGGAAACGTCGACGAACTCGATTCCGTCCTGCTCTCCAAAATCATAAAATGCCACCACGTTACGGGTGAGTGACTTGCCGCACTTGCCTCGTTGAGTTGAAAAATGAGCTCGTCCAGCCTCGTTGACATTAGCCTCTATCGATTCCTTTGAGGTTGTCAATAACAGACGTAGATCAGATCTTGATCAGCATGTCGATCCGACTCATCCGAGTCCACGCAGAGATCAAATATTGCTAATAGGACATCATCAGAGAGCACGTCAATTGGTGTCGCCTGGCCAACATCACGTCGAGTCAGCCAGCGGAGTGTTGCCCAATAGATAACATACTTTGCTTGGTACGATCCTTCCAAGTCCAGCCTTCGGATTCGGAACCTCCGTCCATCGGAATCGATAGTCTAGGACGTCTAGAAAATGGTGTGGCGATGCTGGAGCTTGATGACTGACAGACGTTCAGACCAGTTTTTTTGAGCAATGTGGCGGAACGGCATGCGGCTGAGTCTCCAAATTTACGATGAACCCGAGTCATGACTTGGCGGAGTCTTGACTCGACACCTGAACCTGAACGCACATACTGTACCAACACGCACCATCACTTCAAATATCTTGCATAATTCCACAAAACGTACTGTCATAACACTAGGGTGTCCCGAAGCGTGGCAAGGTCCGACCGCTCGGGGAACAGTGGACATCAACTGGCAATTCTGTTCAAAGCAGTCCAAAATTCAAATACGTCGGTTTCGGCCCATTGGGGCGTTCAGTTAGAGACATACACTACAATACTCGTACAGGTGGTAGTAGGCGGCACACTGTCATAACGTGAATCAATTGTATTTTTTGGGGTAAAATATCGGCGAAAAGAAAGAAACTCCACTTTGTCGTGCCTCCTACCTACCAAAAAAAATATGAGGACTCGTACACAGCATGTGAATTACGACGATCTTGGGACGCCGACGATGGCTGTTATGGAGGCACCCATCGAAGCGATTCATGGTCCACTCTCTGGAGTGGCGTACAACAAAGATATCCATTCCATTCGGAGAGAGCATTGCATGAATAATAGATGCATCCCTTGCGGCGAAAGGGTTACATGGGAATGGTAGAGAACGGTGGTAAGGAACAGCATAAATATAACAGAAGGAGTGTGAGTGTCCCGCGAAAATTAGAGACGAATATGGAGGTAGTGTGTGAGCGAAGGCGCGGAGCTACCGTCGCAGTTTCCCCCAGACAATAAAGCCGATGAGCAGGACGAGGATGATAATGATAATGGCGGTGATAAAGCGCTGCTGATACATCCTGTAGAAAAGAATAGCGAAAGGGGACGATAAGAGTCCATTCAGATCCATCTGACAAGTGCATTTCGGCCTAGAACGGCACGGCACGAAAGGTGAAGGCACTCACCGGCGAATCATCTTCTTGAGCGTTCCAGACGCTCGGTCAATAGAATTATCTGCAGATTGGAGCTGCAAAGAGTCAGTCGAATTAGGCCCCCACATGCATACACTATGAAAAGGAAAACCGCACCGTATTGCGAGCGTTCTCGATTTGCTCACGCTGTCCTACGAGACTCCGGAGAATATCGGCACCTTGTTCCTCCGTCTCGAGCGCAATACGCTGGCTCTCCTGCAAGCGTCTTGAACCGTCCTCGAGGATGGTAGTGCCCGCTAACAGACGTGCGCGGTCGCTCGAGCCGTAGGGCTCGTCGGACGTGGCCGGTGCACCGACACCACCGCGCGAGGAGAACAGGTCGGCGCGGGAGGCTTGCGCATGCATCTCGCGGGAAAGTTTTTTGTAGCGCGCGAGATCGGCTTTGGAGGTTCGGATGCGGGATTGATATTTGGGTCTTATGGACTGGGGTATTCCCTGAATCTCGATCTCCATTTGTGAAACCTTAAGACCCGTCGGTTTTGAGTATGTTAGCCCGGAAAGAAAAAAAAAGATGCGTACCATTTCATCTGCTTCGTCTAATTCCATCTCTACTCTGCGCAGGGCTGCTTTCTTCTGCTCTGGATGGGAAGTGAGGTCCCGTGGGAAGCGAATTAGATGGAGTTGTCGTTGGCATACCTCCACGCTGGTCGGAGCCATCTCCCTCTAGCTTTTGGCGAATGCTCTGAAGAATTTGTTGAAAGTCTTGTTCATAAGAGTCGAAGAGCGCAGTGGGGGATGAGTCCATCGTGGACGGCGTTGTTGTCGTAGCACTGGGAACGCTGCGGACCCAAAGTCAGCGGAAATTTCTCGCGATCACGTGTCGTAGACCGAATTGTGGCCACATAGTGGCCGCCACCGATTTATGCTTGATTCACAATGTCCTTGCCAGCTCGTCTTCAGGCGGCCTCGAGCGAATACCAAAAGCTTCAAACTGATCTATCTAACGCAGTAGAGGCACGACAGCGGCTCGATGCGCAACTTTCAGAGAATGAACTCGTGAATAAGGTGAGAGAACCCAGCTCCTTGTAGTAACCACAACTGACCATGGCTACTGCAGGAGTTTGCTACGTTGACGCCGAACAATGTCATATTCAAGCTTGTGGGGCCGGTATTGGTCAAACAGGATCAGGTGGAGGCGAAGAGTAATGTCAACAAGCGACTCGAGTTCATCCGTGGGGAGATGTCCGTGTTTGAGTGGACATCACCGTTGATTACGCTCACTTAAACAATCATCTGATAGCAAGCGGATAGAGACCCAACTAGAGGAAATCGAACAGAAATCGGAGAAGAAAAAGATGGAGGTAAATGTGTTTATTATATGCGATATACAACCGTCGCTTAACCCTTCTAGCTGGTCGAATTACAGAGTGAGATACAAGAGCGACAGAAGCAGGATGGGTCCAGTGGTCCTGCGTCATGAGTTGCAACCGTATCGAAGAACAAGAAACAAAGTAGCATGTGTATTTGTCTCACGAGATATCTCATCTCTCCTGCGCTCTCAAAGGTGCTCTATACGGAACTTTCGCTTAGCTATTTATACCCCGTCACCAGGCACAGTTGAGAAACAAGCCTATAATGTTGGAAACGAAAGTGCCCAGAAGGAGCAATTGAAGACGGTACCGCATCAGCGTACCCAAACATTGCCTCATTTGAAAACCTGTATGGACGGGGTGGCCAAATCGAGCTGGCTCCATGACGAGGGGCACACGGGTGCCAACGATCAAGGCGGGCAATGGCAGCACAAGCAACAGGTGGAGTGTATTGATGAGAGATAGACATTGCTGATGGCATCACCGCATCACCGATCCCGGTGAGACAATTTCGAGCGGTACCGTAAGAGTTACGTGAGCGGGGCCTTGAGCATATATTGGAGTTGATACGTTGATGATCCTGCGAAGATCGCAAAACAAATGATGGTCATCAGCGAGTACAGTATGTGATATCGAAAGAAGTATTGAGTAAATTGTCCAAAAAGTGAGAGGGAAACCAACCAGGGACGGCGTTTGACAGATCAGACCAGACCAGAACAGACACAGCTCAGGTACTCCCACCACTTTCTCCTCCGCCCACAACCACCTCCCTGCCTTTCTCTCTCTATTTAATGGATGCCTCTCAATTCTCTCGTTGGACTCGCTTCGCCAAAAAGGGAGGAATTGGAAAATGTGTGGCCTTGAAGAACTGTGCTGCAGAACACCCTGGCGATCTCATGTTCTTCAAGGTGCACGCTTTCTCTTTCTCCACACTCTCTCGCCTTTTTCACTCATCCAATCTGAACAGGGCGATGAAATTACCGTCTTGATGCAACTCGCGGACGACGATGGCGTTTTCCTGGTCCGTTTTTCCCCCTCCAAATCAGTTCTCCCGTCTAAACCTCATGATCATTCCACTTTGGACAGGGCTATTGCGAAGGTGTCGTCGGCCGCTTTGCCGCCACTTCTGTTCAGTTCACTGGAAAGCTCAAAACACCCGTCATCTCAAAGCGCTCTTCCTCCACGTCCAAATCACCCCGTCCGCGCTCTTTAACGCCATCTCACAGACAACAGCCGTCCCAGAGCCCCGTCCCTGGGCCCTCCCGCCCTTCATCTCGTGAAGATGACTTACCACTTGATGCACATGCCACTTCTTTGCCTCCTTCCGTCCCCAATCCGGCCCCACTCACCCATCGGCAGTCCTCAGAGACATCCCCCAGGTCCGATACCTCCGCTAAACCTTCCCCCCTTGAATTGCTCGTAACGCCCTCCTTGAGCTACTCTTCTTCGTCCTCTGCCCACGAGTCGGCCTCACCCCCAACGCCATCCGAGTCTTTCTCAGAACCACACCTCAGGGATAAGTCCCGACCGCCCCTTCTCCCTGACTCCCTTCATACTGCGGAGAATGGGCAAACTAACTTATACAGCGCAATACATTCCTTTTGCGTCCGAATCAACAACGAAAACTGGATGCTTCAGAAGCTCCGCACTCATCCAAGCGAGGATTAGCTCCGGCTGGTGATCCTCTTGGCATAGCGCTTACTAAATCGCAGTCCTCAGGCACTGTCCCGTCGGCTCAACTTCGCCGTTCTCAACCACCATCACCTTCCAGTCCAGGTCCCCGTCTGGGTGTTGATGATGCAGGCAGCGTTCGGTCGTCATGCCATTCTACTGCCACGTCGATGCTGGTGCCGGAATAGGGCTATCCATGCTCCAAGACTTCCTCCCTGGTAATGTTGATGACGGTGAAGATGATGGGGACGAGGGCGGGGAGGATAGCGACCACGAGACCTCTTCCAATCCGAACACGGGCGTACCTCTCTCGAAGAAACCGTCGATGGCTTCCCCGCGCCACCGACCCAAATTCCTACGCCTTCAAGTCAGGCGACTTCTTTCATCTTGGATGCGCGTCGACCAATATCGCCCGCCTCTGAGGACAGCGAGGATGGGGATGGGCTTCGCTCTATGACAACTATCGCTATTCCCGACTTTCCGTTTCGTCAAAAATGTCCAAGTCATCGGGATATACTGTCGCAACTATTCCACCACCCATTCCTACAGAGCTTCCTCCACCGGTCCGCAGCCATTCGCAAGATTCGCAGTCCTCGGCACCGGCACCGCTTTCCGAACCGCTGTCACCTTCATCTGAATTGTCATCGTCCGTCTCCCTGTCACCTCGCGAAACGACACCGCCTACGGCGGGGACACGAGCCACCATCCGCTCTATTCCGCCACCACTTACATTGGAAAATAGTAGTCGGATGGATCTTGAACCTTCAAATTCAAACCTTGCGACTACCACAGCAACTTCGCCGTTACTTCACGCTAATTTTGGTGCGCAGCAATCCCCGCCTCGGAATCCGAATTCACCCACCAAACGCTCCCCCATCGGTTCCGCTTTCGACCTCCGAGGACGCGGTTCGGCGCTCGCGTTGCGTCAAAAGGTTGAACAGGCCGTCGTCGAAGATAGTAACGAAGGAGATGCCCTGCGGGGATACGCCGAACGTCACCTCTATCACCTACGCTTCTTACTGCGGCTGCGGGCCCGTCAATTGCAAGGACGCCATTAGAAAAAAGAAACGCAGTGATGGACCGCCTCCCCTCGTTGTAATGAATCCGACTCCGCCACCTCCATATACTCCAAAGTCTCCACCATTTCTACAAGCGTCCGGCACACCCCTAACGCCAACCCTTACTGCATTGCCGACACCTACAGCCCTACATATACCTTCACGAGCCGGAGCGATAGCTGAGCCAACGACTACCGACGCACCACAACCGCCAACAACAACAACCAGCAGCAATCTCTTCCTTCCTCATCCGAACGCTCCAAAACCGAACTCTTCCCCGCAGGCCCCCTTATACGGACGCACGATGCCGTCTGCGGCGCCCTTACATTCGACCTTACTTATCCAGGCGATGCGGAGGGCTGCTCAGATGCGTGTTGCGCCAAACGGACTTCCGCGCTTTAGTACCATTTATGGAACTACGGCGCAGGATCTGACCTTGGCTACTGGACCCGTTTTAATCTATTTTTCTCTTGATCCACCCAATGATGTCCCAGCGAATCGAATGCGCGCGGCTCCCACTGCGGTCGCGGTCCCGGCACCACCTCCGCCACCCGTTCCCACCTCTAACCAAAATGCGCTTTCTCCAGCTCCAGCAGTTCCAGGGACACAGCAGTCATCGCCTAGCCGGCCAAGCCTTCGTCAGGGCGCGGGAGCAACTACGGACAGTATCCCTCGCGCAGGCTTTGTTCCGAAGGCTGGGGCTGCGCGCCCTCGTTCGCGGTCTTTCTCGGGTTTCGACTCTGCTTTGGCCCCGGAGACACAACCGAAAGAGCAGAGGTACGTACTTCATTCCATCTCTCTGTTTCTTTGCTGATGGAAGAGCTTTTCACAGTCGAGGTGCGACGACGAACGCACGTCCATCGACGGCGGATTCGACACCTAGCTCTAGCTCCCGTGTTAATCGATTGGCTGCGCGGGCTGCTGTACATACCGCTCGCATTCACCAGTCACGACATTATACCCCGTCGCCATTGTCCCTGTCTCAATCGACAAATAAACCCAATACGTCGCCTTTGGCGGCCAGCGTTCCTACATCACCATCGGGCCATCCTGTCTCGTCCCCAACGTCCCCAACTCTACGTCGTAGGCTGACGCCTGTGAAGAGCGAGCCGTCACTGCGCTCTGCTGCTCCGAAATCTGCGCCCGCGCAAGAACGTGAGGCACCGGCGCCTGCTCCCGCGCCGGCAGCACCTCGGCCCTCCATCTCGAAATTGGACGGCGCCGGGTCTGGTCGGGTCCCGGCTTCGTTATCGAGCGCAGCGATGGTGAATGCACCTCCATCGATACGGATCTCCGTTAGCGAGAACCAGACACTGTCCAGTCGTACTGCACGAGGAAATGAAGCCTCTTTCTTGCGATCCCGGCCTCGACTATCCTCCGACTCACTGCGGCATAACGGTTCAATGGACGTCGAGGGCTCGAGCTCGCGCCATGCCGACTTCCGTACCCAGGTGTCTTTGCCTTCGTCCACGTCAGCACCCAGTGCAGCACCCTTGGGAAGAAGCGGCTCACTTCGCTCAAAGATCTCTTTATCTGCGCTCCGCGCAAGGTCAGCTCGGGATGACGATGGATTGCACGAGGCCGACACCGTGCAAGTTAAAGATACGGACTTTGAGCTTATCCGTCCCAATGTGTCGCGCCCTCGTGTGAGCGAGGACTCGGCCATTAATGGGAAGAGCTCCGGGAGCGAGGGTCGGCCTTCGTTCTTGCGCATTGATAGCCCGGCGATGTCCATGACATCTGGAGGCGGCTCGCCTGACACGCGCTCGCCTGTCAGTCCTTCGGGAATGTCAATACCTCCGGTGGCAGGGCCGGCGGTGGGTGCGGCGGTTGAGGCGCACCGCGCGCGCGAGCTGAAATGGATCTCGGTGATGTCAACGACGTCCCCTTCGCAGGCGCGGAAGAACAAGAAGATTCGTAAACTGCTTCAGGAGGGCGTGCCCGCATCGGTGCGATACCAGGTGTGGGCGCACCTGACGGATAGTAAGGCGAGGCGCATCGAGGGGTTTTATGCCCAGCTCGGAGAGCGGGAGAAGGTACCGGCTTTTGCGGAGATTCAGAGGGACGCGCAGGTTTGTTTTGAAGGAGATTCGAGGTTGTCTCTGCCGAATGGACCGCTTGTCTCGGTTTTGCAGGCTTATTTGACCATGGTGCCGGACATCCAGTATTGTAAAGGTGGGTTTGTTGTTTGACATCTGTGGAAGGTTTAACCCCGTTCGTTCATCTATCCATCGTAGGTTTGGCGTTCATTGCTGGCCAGCTGCTCCTCCAATCTCCGGAAGAGGACGCGTTTTGGATCTTCATCTCTCTGATGGACTCGCACCTGCGACCGTACTTCTCTTCCAATTCCGTTCAACTTGACATAGACGCGTCGTTGTTCTCAAAGGCAATGGAAACGGTCGACCCCTCGATCGCGAAGAAATTGTTCGTGGATATGGCCATCTCACCCATTCGCATTTGTCGACCGTGGTCAGTGCCTTCCTTTTTTTTGCTGGATAGTTTGCCTTACAGTTTGGTTACAGGTTTTCGTCGCTTTTTGTGGAGGCACTCCCTACTGAATATTTTCAAAGAGTATGGGACATCTTTTTGAGTGAAGGTGCGTGTCACTCGTGTCGTTGTCTTCTACAAACACCACTGACGTGTTCTCGTCCCCACTCTAGGCATGGTGTTTCTCCTCCGTATCGGGCTAGCAATTGTGACGTGCTGTCACCGTACGTTGCTCGGCATACACCAAGAGGCTGATGCATTGAGCATCCTGATGCACCCGCCGCCTTTCTTGATCTCGTCTTCGCCCGAGACGCTAATCGAGCTGGCCAACTCATTTAAGATCAAAGATGACGATATTCGCAAGCAGCGGGTCAAGTTAGAGGCGCAGATCAAGCTTCGGACGCAAAGCCGGCTTTCGGGCGCCACGAGGAGAAGTAGTAAAAACAGCAACGGTGGGGGTGGCGGGGGTGGCGCTGCCGCCATCTCGCTTCCCACTAGGAGCTGATCATCTCTAAGTTATTTTCTTTTTTCCATTTCTTGGGTCTATTTTCGGTTTTTGATTCTAGCTGTTATGTATATCCTAACACCATTCCTTTCCCCTCACCCCTCGCTTATCATCACCCTGTCGTTATTTCATTATATACAAACGCATTGACACGTCACCGTTCTATTTTTTCCTGCCTGTTTCACACCGTAGATATACAAGAACTCCACGTCGTCTTATTTATCTATTTTTCTAGATGTAGACTTTTTCCACGGACATCACGTCATTTTGATAGTATAAAGATGAACCACATATAATTGTTGTTATTTCTTTTCTTATGAAGAATAAGCTTCCCTTCTTCCCTCTGATATGTACCAAGTTTTGCCGCAGCCCGTGTACATTCATCCATTAGTATGTATGTCGAGCCTGGGCGTCGTAGTTGAGAGCGATAGGGTTCTTGCGACTTGTTCTGTCAAAAATTAGCTGAGATGTCGCCGCTTGTGAATTCAGCTCACTCAGGTCCGCTGCCTGAAACGTACGAGTAGAGCCAAACTGCGTAATTGCCCTCGCCAGGGATACTAGTAACAGTAGCGAACAGACAACCACGGCTTTGATTTTGATTATGATGCCCTAATTTATGGATTGTTTGCAAAACTTGGGATATTACAGTAAGCTACTAGGGCGCCACGTCCGTGGCGGGGTCCGACCAGGTTTTTTAAAATAAAATAAATATTCAAACGGGGAAAAATGATGCCGACGTCGAATTTTTAAGTTTTTTACGAACAAAGAGTGACAGATATGGAACGGTACGTTGAAGACGAATGCATAGATAGCGGTACGGCGAACACAGACGGATGTAGAATAGTACAGTGAATGTGGACGCAAAGCGAACGGTACACGGAGTAAGGACTTGCAACAACAGTGAACTGTCGGACGCTCACGGCTGTGTGCCTTCTTTTGCTTTTGCCGCGCTCGCACACGGCGAAGGTGCAGGGCTGTCATAAACCCCCGTGAGCACAGGGACGGGCGCGGCGAACATGACAAGAAGGCAACAGACAGTGAACGGACGAACAGAAGAGCACCGGCTGCAGACAGTGCGACAACAGTTTGCGTTGGTCGTGTTGGGCATGCGCTCGACAGTGTGGACGGAACGGTTGGACGGAACGCACGTCTCGCCGGTTGACGGGTTTGTGGTGATGAAGACGACGGGAGTAGGGCGTTGACGTGAAGCGAGAGTAAATTACAATCTGTCAACTGTGAGCACGACCCAACAGCGGTCACTGCGTCGGTCCGATGGCGATGTGGCTCGCACTCGGGGACGCGACACCTACGTGGTCAGACTGATTAGCTGAGTGTGCAAGAGCAACGTTGTTGCGCATGTCTGTTCGGTCGGTCGAAATCAAAGATGCGTGTGGGTTGTGGCGAGCGAAGGACGGGAGCTCCTATTACGTCACGCTTTCACACGTGTGTCGTGACGGCCGAATCGGGACTGGCGTTGGAAAACCCCTGGTAGGCCTCCCTCCGGCCTTCGGCCTCGGTCGGAACTAGTTGGCTAGTAACAGTCACCGTTCGTCTGCGGCATCCTACTGTATTGCGCACCAGTCTCTGCCTGTGAAATTGTGAAATCCATGAAGGAGGGGCCAAAATGGTACAGTAGTAATATGACCAATAATCAAGTAAAGTCGCCTTCTAAAAGGCTTCCAGGAAGGGAAAATGGCAATCTGCCAACAATGTCTTATCGATTTATCAATCCCCACGATGGGGTCCAAAGCGCCTTGCTTGAGCGCTTGACTCCCCTCGGCGCCCTTTGTTTTGTCACCCTAACCAACCGACCTTTTGGTCGCTGCCGTTCCATCGACGATTCATCAACCCCCTTTTTTTTTCCACGGCGATGCCAACTCGGAGACTCCAGTCGAAACGTGGGGATGGCAGCGAGCAACCTAACGTCGTCGATGAACCTGGCCGTGACGGAGCGCCGCAAGTGCTTCGTGGTGATGGTGGTGGTGGTGGTGGGGCCGTTGTTGCTCCCAAAATAGCAGTACCAGTACGACGAGGGAGTCGCTTCACATGGTAATGTCCCTTCTTCAGGTCAGAGTCATTAATTGTATTGTGTGGTGACGCTCGCCGTTGGCCAGGAGAGCCCTCGGTGGTGCTGTTTTGTGCCTCGTCGTAACTCTCCTGCTCAGATCGGCACCATACCCGTACTGGCAGGGTGGTCACATCTCGAGGCTTCTTGACGGGATCCACGGTGGACACGCGGAGAAGTACACGCTGAGTGTTGCCGATTGTCCAGGTCTGTTCGTTCCTTCTAGCCATCCTGTTCCCGAAGGAAATTGCAACTGAATTTCCTTCACTGTAGGCTACGCCCTCGATCCGGATTCGCTCCGAGAGAACCGAAATGGGTTCACGGCGCAACTCAATCTTGCTGGACCTCAGTGCAACGCGTTTGGAAAGGATGTTTTCAATCTGACCATCCAGGTCACATATGAAACTGCTTCTCGGTGAGTGTGTGTTACCTGCAGGCGTCTGTCCTTCGCTGAAGCGCGAGGCTGTCCTCGAGGTTGCATGTCAACATCTTTGACAAATCAGCCCAGCAATTCACTTTCCCACCGGAATTCTTTGACTCGCCAAAGTCAGAACACGAGGTTGATGCAGACCTACAATTAAATTATGAAGCGTCGCCGTTCGCATTCTGGATCACACGCCGATCTGATCCCGGTTCGGCCCCCATTTTCGACACGCGCCTGACATCATTGCCCTCAGCGCCGATCCCTGCATTTCGGAGTGGAAGGAGCGATCCGAATTTGGTATTTGATGGATTCCCTTTGGTTTTCGAGGACAAATATTTGCAGGTAACTTACGACCCGCACTCGCCGATCGGACGACATGTCCTTGATTGACGTTTCCTATACTTAGATCACGTCCGCGCTTCCATTCGACACCAACATCTATGGTTTGGGCGAGGTCGTCGCCTCTAGTGGCTTCCGCCGGGACGTGCTGAATGGCACAATACAGACAATGTGGAACCTGGACGCAGCAGACCCTTTAGACGAAAACATGTCCGTTCTTTCATTTCCGCACCAAGTCTCACGTTGCATATTACTCTATCTAGTTACGGCTCGCATCCCGTCCATCTCGAACATCGCTGGGTCCCATCCACAAACAGTTTCCAATCTCACGGCGTCTTCCTCTCCGGGTGCGCGCTACGGTGCTACTCGTTCTATCTTCTCTTCGCTGACCGTGCCGAGTCGTGCCCAGCTCTGCAGGGTCGGACATCATCCTCGCGTCACCGGCATCCTCGAATCAGTCTTTGATCCAGTACCGCATCATCGGTAGCACGCTCGATCTGTACTTCTTCTCAGGCCCGGACCCGAAGAGCGTCATTGAACAATACGGCCAAGTGGTCGGCTTGCCCACCCGGCCCCCAAATTGGGCCTTTGGCTTCCATCTATGTAGGTGGGGCTATGCGAGTCTTTCGAGACGAAAGAGCAGGTGGATGCCATGCGCGCGGCGAACATCCCCCTTGAAGGTTCGTTTGTTTTCGGAAAGAAACTCCCGAAAATGGCTTCATCCCCTGGGCTTTCTTGCGCTGACCAGCTAGCACGCCGTGCGCACAGTAATGTGGAACGACTTGGAGTTGTATCATGATTACAGGGACTTCACCGTTGACCCTGTGACGTTCCCTGCCAATGAAATGCGTGATTTTATCAGGAACCTGGTTAGTCAACTGGTTCGTTTGACGCCTGTGATGTTGACAGGTCTCTACAGAGGGCGAACGAACAGCATTGTACGCGATCCTATACGCACTCGAAAGAAGTATCCTCATCCGCATTATAGATATTCCAATTGTTCACGGTTACGCTGCTCTTGTTGCGAATGCGACGGACGTGGTGGGTCTTTGTCGTCTCGCGATTGAAATGAGCGTTACTCAAGCACATTGTAGTACGATCCTTACACTCGCGGGATTGAGTTGTAAGGCTCGTAACCCGCTCGGCAATTTTCGACCTCATTTATCTATTCAGGGATGTATTTATCCGCAATCCTGATCAATCGATATACGTAGGGCAAGTCTGGCCTGGGCACACTGTAAGCCAGAGGACCATCCTCTACAAATGTCGGCTAATTATAGATTTTTCAGGTCTTTCCAGACTGGCTTGCGCCCAACGTGCAACTATGGTGGAAGGAAGCTCTACTCAACTGGACTTCGCTGGGCGTCGAATTCTCCGGTCTTTGGCTGGACATGAACGAACCGAAATCTTTCTGCGATGGTCATTGGTAAGTAAAGCAGCCATTGCCTTCCAAACCTCGTTGCGGTTGTTGACTTTGGGGAAAGTCCTCCGGTCAAGGATCGGCCTAGCTCTCCTTCCATAGTACTTCCAGGGGAACCAGGGAATCTCGTAACCGAATATCCAGAGGGGTATGTGACAAGTTGTTAGCATTCCTATTGTTGTTGATCGATTTTTAACTTTAGATACGATGTGGCAGTTTCTGGACCGAGCGGGAATGTTACTGTCAACGGATCGCTCACCTACGGTGCAGGGGTTCAGACGTTAGACAGTAACCCGAGCAGGGATGACGACTCACTCTCTACCACGTTTACGACTTCCACTTCTGGTCCGCCATATGCTCTGCACAATGGTAAACGTTTCTCGACACTGTCTCTCGACCACTATCTCTCACCACTTTTTTTTCAGCGCTGGGTGACTTGTCCTTACAGACGATCGCGACAAACGCTACCCACTACGGTGGTCGCACAGAGCTCGAGATGCACAATTTGTTTGGACACCTCATGTCACGTACTGCCAACCAGGCGGTACGCGAACTACACCCAGGAAAACGCCCGTTTCTAATCTCTCGTTCTACGTTTGCCGGCTCGGGAAAATGGACAGGCCATTGGGTGCGTGATGTCTCCTTGGATGATTGGGAGACCCGAGTTTAATTTGATGCTCCATCTTAAGCTGGGAGACAACTGGAGCAAGTGGTCGTACTTGTACCATAGCATCCAGGGAGTATTACAGTTCCAACTCTTCCAAATTCCGATGGTAGGAGCGGACGCTTGCGGCTTTGGTGCGTGATGTTCCGTGTCGTTGTTTCAATCCTTGGTACTGATGTTATCTTCTCATTCTGCAGGTGGGAATACCGACGAGGAGCTCTGTAATCGGTGGATGCAACTCGCCGCATTTACACCGTTCTTCCGTAACCACAACGTTCGCGGCGCGATCTCTCAGGAACCATATAGATGGGATAGCGTCGCGCATGCTACCCGCGCAGCCACCGCAGTGCGCTACGCCCTACTCCCGTACTGGGTACGTTCCTTAGCCCTGCTCGCCAGACTTCTTCCTACCTCAGTGCCATTGACACGAGATACCCTCCTAGTACACGCTATTTGCAAACTCGTCCCTGTACGGCACGCCACCCATGCGTGCACTCTTTTTCGAATTTCCGCAAGAGTCGGAGTTGCTTGCGGTTGACCGCCAGTTCATGCTCGGAAGCGACATTTTGGTCACTCCCGTACTAACACCGAACGTCACCTCTGTTTCGGGTGAGCACCTCCATGGCGTACTTCCACTCCAAACTCAAAGAAAAATATTGTTTACCCAGGTATTCTTCCCGGTCGCGGACAGGTCATCTGGCGTGACTGGTACACCCACGCCATCGTGAGTCAGAGGGCAACTCCTGCTGATGGAAACGGAAAAAACACGGTAGTAGTTGACCTCGATGCACCTCTCGGACACATCCCTGTTCTTGTCCGCTCGGGCGCCGCATTGCTCTTACATTCGCAGCCGGGGTACACAACTCGCGCGAGCGCAGCAACGGCGTATACTCTGCTCATTTCCTTAACTCATGAGGGTAACGCATACGGTACCGCGCTCGTCGACGATGGCGAGACGGAGAAGACGCAGAGCCGGACGCTGGTGTTTAACGCGCACGATAAACACCTGGAGATTTTGCACTCGGGAGAGGGTGACTTTAAGGTCATCCAGCCTTTAGACGTTATCACTATTCTGGGGATCGATAGGACTCCCAGACGCGTACGCATTGACGGAGTTAAGGTCCCATCCCGGAAATGGGTCTTTGATGCTACAGTTCAGCGTCTGGTCGTCTCTGGTCTCGCCGTTGATCTGAATGGACGGTCCGTGATTTCGTGGGGATAAAATATTACTGTAAAAAAGGTCGTTGCTTGTACTGTGCCAATAGTGCCGTTTTTTGTTTGTTTTCGGTGATGAACTGTTTTCGCTAGAGCGCTTGCCCTGTAGAGTTCAAATCACCCCTCCCTCCCAGTCATTTGACCAGACGATGATACTGTGTCTTTTCTTATCAGCCTGCTTATCAGTGTGAAAATTCGGAAGTCTTCGGCATTCGATAGATTTCGTTGAGATTTGCAAGTTGGAGATTTGAGAGCCGCGCTGAGGACGAGTGCGTATAAGATAGCCTGTTTCGGCGATAAGGGCCGTATCGAGGCAACCTCTACTGTACAAGAAATCACTTAATCACTGGTAAAGGATGACCTGATGATCGATGACCGGATGTCCCCTTGTTGCCGCGTGAACGGGTTTTGTTGGCGTCCAATCTGACATCGGTCAGGTGATTATCGGCAGGCACCGGCCTGGCTCAGCACTGTTGGCCTTTGTTTGCTTTGGCGTGCATCAGTACATCGACAAGGTTGAATTTCTTCTCATTGACAGGGTCTGCAAGCACGTACCTTATGGGTGTGTGCGCCAGCCACAACTGAATAGGGCCAAAATGAAGCAGTCAGTGCCAGACTGCCAGTCACGCACCGAGAGCAACCTTTTGGCCGCAATGGAACTGCGCAACCAGCCTCATCGTTGTATAAGGGTCATGCAATATCGGCGTATCGGGAACGAAGCCATTTATAAATCCAAGGAACTGCCACACCTCCTGTACTGTACATACAGTACTGTGGGTGGGTTGGCTATTCAAAACGTTACTTGACTCGGACTTCGACAGGTCCATGCATACCCCAGGATTCTTGGTAGTCTTAGGAAAGGGACCCTCTCCAGGAGTTTGGCCAGGCATTCCGACAGCACCCAGAGCTGGGGGATGCGAGATCATACGACTGGGATGCGACCTGAAGAAAAGCGTTTGGGAAAATACGGCCTGGCCATGCGACAAGGCAGAACTTTTTTTTCCGTCGCTACGATGACAGTATGATCATGAATTTATCATTCGAAGCCAATTGAGGCGCCTTGGGTGAGCGACCGATTCTCTATACCCCTATTTCTCCTCTCTAACTAAACCTAGCCGCCCTTAGTTGGTCGCCGCTGCTCTATGGGTGCTCAGCTTAGTCGTCGATGAGCCTGAGGATGGTGGTGTGCCGCAAGTGTTTCATGGTGGTGGTGGTGGTGCCATTGCCCTCGAAATGCCAGCAATTGCGCGACGCTTTCATCTGGTAATGTTCCTTCCTGCACGTGTCGACTCCAGGGTGGCTTTTTTTAAAATCGCATTGTGCACATACTAGTAGCTTGCCTTTGACCAGGGCCTATGGTGACGCTGTTCTGTTTTTCGTGCGCTGGGAGGTTGAGTGTCATATTATCTCGAAGCTTCTTGACTAGATCCGCGTTGGACTCGCGGCGAAGTACACGCTGCGTCTCTGATTGTCCAGGTCTGTTCTTTATGGCCATCTTTCTTCAAATCGCATTCGAGAAACTGTATTGATTGAATTCTTTTTCGTTTTTTTTTGTGCTATATGGCAGTTGTAGGCTACACCCCTCGGATTCTCTCAGAGAGCGCCGTAATGGTTTCACAACGCAAGTCAATCTTGCTGAACCTCCTAGCAACACATTTGGAAAGAACATCCTCGATGTGACCACTCAAGTCATAGATGACACACTTCAGTGTGTGTTGCCTACATTTGTCCTCTTCTGAGGCGAAGTTGTCGGCGTTCTTTTACAGATCAGCTCAGCAATTCATTTTGCTACCCGCCGAGGCCGAGGCCGAAGCCAGAAGATCTGAACTCTCCTGATACACGCGCGCTAGTCACACGTGATGATGCCGACTCGGGCCTGCAATTCAATTATGAAGCGTAGCCGTTGGCTTTCTGGATCACGCGCCGATCCGATCCCGGTTCGGCTCTAATTTTCGACACGCGCCTGATGTCATTGCCTTCAGCGCCGATCTGGAGTGGCAATCCGAGATTTCGAGGGTGTCACTTCGAGGACAGATATAGGCACAGGTGACACTTGCGTGGCATTCGCTTCATTGACGTTGCTTATTCTTAGCTCATGTCTACCCCCGGGCCTTCCATCCGACACTAACATCTAGCTTTGGGTTAAGTCGTTTCTAGACAAGGAAATATTTTCATTTCCGTGCAAGGTCTCACGTCGCATCTTCCGCTTCCGCTATGTAGTTGCGGGTTTTATCCCGTCTACCTCGAACCTCGCTGGGTCCTATCCACAAACAGTTTCCAATCTCACGGCGTCTTCCTCTCCAGGTGCGCGTTTCCCCTTCTGTCTTCTTTCTCTTTCCCTGAATGTGCCGAGGCGGTGAAGGGTCAGACCTCATTTTGCTTCGCCTCCATCCTTGAATAAATTTTTGATACAGTACCGCATCATCAGTGACAGGCCCGACCATAACTTTTCTCATGTTCGGACCCGAAGAGCGTCATTGAACAATACCATCAAGCGGTTGACTTGCCCACTTGGCCGCTAAATTGGAGCTTTGACCCCCATCTATGCAGGTGGAGTAGGTAGCGTGGCGAATATCTCCAAAAATGGCTTTATCTGTCGGGTTTACTTGTGCTGACCGGCCTGACCCCCGGGCAGGCGGTGCGCAGTAATGTGGAGTGAGTTGGAGTTGCGTCATGGCTGCAGGGACTGTACGGTCGACCCTGTGACCATTCCCATCAATGTGATTTGATCAGGAATCTGGTTCGTCCACCAGTTCTTATTATGAGATAGTGGATGCATGTGAGGCTGACGGGTTTCTATGGACAGCAAACGGACAGTACGCGATCCCGTTAACGCTCGTAAGGACTTTGCTCATTTGCGTGTTAAATATCTCTATTTGTTCATGACCGCCCCACCCTTATTGCGAACGCAATGGACACAGTGGTTTTTATCTTTTTACGATTGTAAGGAGCATCTCCCAAGAGCACTACCCATATGCAGTGCAGACCTTACTCTCGCGAGGTTGAACGCTCGGTATCATCATTCGAGAGAAACGTCATGTCTCTATTTAGAGACGTATTTATCCTCTGGAACCAGTTTGGATAAAAATGAAAATTTTCCAGCGACGGTTATCGGTAAGTAGGGCAAGCATGTCTTCACGGCCCTAGTTGGTCAACGGCCAATTGAACCCACCAACTCTTCATCCATGTTTCTTCCCGGGGAACCTGGGAAATTTGTAATCGAATATCCAGATAGGTGAGTAGGAATAAGTCGTTGCTTTCACTGTTGAGAATTTTTTAACGAAGGATATGATACGGCAGTCTGGACCGAGTGGAAATATTGTGTTCAGGCTCCAGACAACAACCCACTGCGGCAAATAGGAACGACGAATTCACCACGATGACCACTCCTCACTTTTTCTCGGCAGAACTGGGTGACTTGTCCTTACAGGCGATCGCGACGCACTACTGTACGACGGTCGTGCGGATGCAAGGACACTCGTGTCACGTGCAACCAAGTGACCAGCGGAAGCGCCCGTACCTCAAGCCTCTCATCTCTCGTTCTCGTCCTATACGTTTGCGGACTCAAGAAGACAGACAGGCCATCAGCGAGGGTCATCTCCTTGTGTAACTTGGAAGACCCTAGTCTAATTTGTTCCTCCACTGTAAGTTGGGAGACAACTGGAAGTACTCGTACCATAGCATCCGGCGGGATGGTATTCTCGTTCCAACTCTTCCAAATTTCGACGGCAGGAACAGACGCTTGCGGTTTTTGGTGCGAGAGGTTCCATCCAATCATTTCCGATGCCTGGCACTGAAGTGGGAACACCGACGCGTCCTGTAATGGGTGCATGCAACATGCTGCATTTTTCACCATTCTTCCCTAACTACAAGGTCTGCGGTACAATTTATTGGGAACCATTTGATGGGGCAGTGTCGCGGACTCTTATGCACTTGGGCACCGCGCTACTCAGCCAGGGTATTTAGCCTGCGCAAGCGTAGCGGTGCTGTATGCCTGCTCGTTCAACGTGTACGGTACCGCGATCTTCAATGACGACGAGACGATGCGGATGCTGATCATCAACGCGCACAGCAAACACTGTATATTTTCCCGGGGAGGACGTCTTCGGTATCGTCCAGCATCTAGGCCTAATCACTATTTGGGACATTGGCAAGGCTCCCAGACGCGTACGCGTAGATGGAGTGGACGTCCCATCCCGGATATGGGTCTTTGATTCTGCGGTCCAGCGTCTGGTTGCTTCTGGCAGTCTGAATGGACAATCCGCGATTTCGTGGGGGGTAAAAATATTACAGGAAAAAGGGTCAGTAGTACTGTACGCAAAGCCAATTTTTTTTTTCTGTTTTCGGCAGTGAGCTCCTTTCGCTGACAAGCGCCCCCCCCTGTAGAGTTCAAATGTGTACCCTCGTTTAACAAGACAACCAATTACAAATGCCCAGAGGGGACAGACAGTTCGTGGACTAAATGCGGTGATTGATTAATATAAATTGTCTAATTCCCTGACAACCAGGCGCCACGTCAAGCTAAACCCAAACTTAACTTAAACCAGCGATTGATTAAGTTAGTTGTACTATCCCTAACCCACTCTTCGACACCACCACTTCTCGGACAGTCACACATCGTCACACCCTATTGAACTCAGCCTGGCCTCAAGCTCGGACGCTCCGTCACGGCTCATGTACTGTACTGCGAGAGAATTACAGCAACACAACTATAGCAACTCTGGTGTTAGCTATGGTACTACTGGAATGTATTGTACTTAAATATGGCTAACATGTATTAAATTACGATGTAACATCCTTGGTAACATCTGCAATGACTGCAATTGTTTCTTGAATGAAAAACTCGCGATTGGGTCATTTAAATGCGAATCTTGGTTGTTTGAATGTTTTCTCGTACAGTCAGCGTACTATGCGTGCGGCATGTCAGTCATCGATGTCATCAGCCACTTCTTGGCCGCTTTGGAAGGTACTCAACTTACTTAATCACCCCGACACGAGTGACAACAGTTTATTTCAGAATCCTGGGCATGCAGACGTGGTGTCTGATTGCAGGATGATAGAAGAGCGAGATTCGAGTGTCCGAAGTGGGTGGTGTCGGAGTGGTTAGGTAGTACTTTATAGCCGCGCACTCCGATTCGACGATACAGAGCTTTTTTCATCACCGTGTGTCAATTCGGACGTCTTCGGCATTTAAACGGATCTCCTGCGTGAGAGCTGCGCTGAGGATGAGTTCCTGTGAGTACACGGGATGACCTGCTTCGGCGATAGGCTGCCATATCGAGACATCTTCTGGACAAGAAATCACATAGTTGTGGTAATGACGACCTGATGATGACCCTTTGTTGCTACTCAGCGCGCGGACGGTAGGGTTCTGTTGGCGTAACTAAAGGGGAAACAGCCGCAGTCCGTCGTCAGTCACGTACTGTGGGGCGGCAGGACTTTGTTGAAGTTGGGATCGGGAACCAGCTCACCTGCCCGCCGTGTGCCGATACGACGTTCTTGAGCAATTTCTTATCCAGCGGCACTCTGTTCGTCACATAGAATGTTTTACCGGCGAATAGTTGGCCTTTGTTCGCTTTGGCGCGCTTCAGCGTGTCGACAAGATTGAACTTCCATTTCTTCTCGTTGACGGGGTCTGCAAGCGTGTACTTATCGGTGGCTGTGTGTGTCGATTACGATGGAGTAAGAACGAAATGAAGCAGCCACGCACGGAGCAACTTTTTAGCTGCAATGGAATCGCGCACCCATCGTTCTGTTATGACGGCGGGTGCCACCGCCATCGCGCAGAGGAGCTTTTCAGTTCGTGCGAGCGTTTTGACGACTAGGTGTGTGCATTCGTCAGGTCTCACGCCGACCCTGGCACCCAGCTTGACCAACGCCTGACAAAAGAGACCGTTAGTAAAAATGGGGGGCAACCCGGGCAACGAATGCTTAAGCAAAACTTTCCGTCGCACCTTTTCTTCGCTTTCGTCTAGAGTGACTTGCGTAGCCAAGATCCCCACTGACTTCCCACTGTGGGTCCTATCATATCATTATATCATCAGCCTCTGCCAGTGGGGAAAAAACGAATGAAAGGAATCTACTTGCCCTGACTGGGAGTCACCCTTCGCTTTCGCACCCTTCCCTCCAACACTCTTGCTTGACGGGATCTCCGCTGCCGTCCCCTGAGAACTAATTCCGGTTATGTCTGTGCGGTCATCGTCATCGCTATCCTCGATGTGACCATGATGAGACTTCGCGCGACTGAGCCGCCGCCGCTTTTTCAAGCGCCCACCCTCGTTTTCGCATTCATCAGAAGACCCGACGTCTTCCACTGCAGTGGCAGGCTGGGTCGACGGGCGCTTCTTACCCTTGCTCAACGGCTTCGCCAACAAACGCGTCTTTATCTTTTCCTGCCCCCGCTCACGCCCACTTTTAGGGGAGAGATTGGCCACTCGCACCTGACCGCGCCGCATCTCCTTTTCAAAATTGACGACGTCCGGCATCACTTCTTCCCTTAATCGCTGGGTGGCCTTGTTGGCTGCGCTGCGGCGCGATGTCCGTCTTGACAATGGATCTTCTTCCCGATCAAGGGTCGTGTCGGCAGTGGGGGATGACGAAGGAGGCGCGCCACTGAGTTCTTCGGAAGTCGATTCTGAGCGAGGGATACGGGTGCCCTTGGATCTGGCCTTCACTGGGCTGCGGGTCTTCATCTTCATCGCTGAAGACTGCCATGGGGTCCTCTCGGGCACGGATTCCTCGCCTGACCCTATGGGTGGCATGAGGTCCGAATCCAATCCGGGAAGCGGGGTTGTCGCGCGAGATTTCGAGGGCGATTTTTGTCGGGGAGCCCTCGACGACGGACTCCCGACAAAAGAGCCCGTCGTAATTGGAACCGGCTTTCTTTTTGTCTGTGACGGTACATCTTCCTCGGACGACTCTGGGTCGACTCTGGGTCGGCGCTTGCTAGTGGATGAAGGACCTTCGTGTGTTCGTTGGCGTGGCGGGGCAGCTTGTCTCGATGGAGAAGGGCCCTCACCTGCCTGTCGAGAAGATCTTCCACTGCGCTTAGATTTCATTAACCCATAGGACACCGCTGGCTCATCGGCCTGCATATGATCTTCTTGAGCACCTGCGGCCTCAGATCGTGCGCCAACGTCCATTGGGTGTTCAGTCTCGGATCTGCCCATTGTGTCCTCCATTTCTCGGGCCCTGCGAGTGCTGGGTATTTTCATGGCTATCTGAGAGCCATCGCGATGGTCCGAACCTTTTCTCATTGGGGTTACCTTACCCTGAGAATGCGCCATTTCCGCTATAAGATCTGGAAGTCCCTCGAGGATTGCCTCGCGTTGAATGCCGCGCTCACCGAGATGGCTGGAGAAATCGAGACCAGGTGGGAAAACGACATACTTTTCGAGGCCAACAGACAAGTTTTTCCATTGAATAAAACAATCCTCTAGCCATGTGTGATTGACGACTGGGATGGACCAGTTACGAGCTTTAGTCGCTTTATTTCCCGAGATGCTACAGGACCGGGGCGAGGACATTAAGAGGGGATGTAGACGACGTGTTGGGATGGACGTACTATGCGGCTATGAGCACGGTATTCTTCCCTGACATGCTCGGCGTAAAGGTTGCGCCCATAAGCCCTATAAGCTTTTTCAGGTAATCGCGTGCATCGCCAGTGTAATTCGTGACCGTGATCTCCTACACCGCATAAGCACCCTCATTTGAATTCGGCCACCAACTAGTACACGCACGTGGGCAGAAAACCCTTCGATAGATTTATTAGGAATTGGGTAATGCAGTAACTGGGCTGTGGGTGCACCAATGGTCCCCGTAGACTCCACGTGAAACAGCCACGTGAGTGACCCGATGAGCTTTCGCCCACTTACACCCTGTGAGTAGAGTCAGCCAGGGGAGCCCCAGTTAAACGCAACGTCAATAAAAAAATGAAGATTACCTGCACATAAAGAGGTCCCCAGCGATACCGTGCAACCAGAACGTCGAATTCGTGCTCCACGTCAGCATGCTGAGCATCGTGAACCACGACGACTCCTCCAGAGCGGACAATACCAGCTTCAATGGCTTGGCGACGACCATCCGAAAGCTCGAGGTCGGGGCTGAGTAATATGCGTCTACTGCCCCAGATATCCCGCGTCTCCGCTTGGCCCAAATTCGCTTCTTGCTCCGCTGTCATAAGCACTGCTTTGTACAAAGCTTTCTTATCTTGAGACAACTTGTTCTGTGGTCGCAATAAACTATCCCCAACTTCACCCGTCTCAGGGCTTGGCTTCCCAAAAGTAAGGATCGTGGGTTCCGGCCACTCGTACGCGGTTGTGGAGAGACCGCGGATGCCGAGTCGCATAGAATCGTCAAACCAATGCGGAACGAGCACTTTGACTTGTGTTTCCTTCTGATAGCGTAACGCAGTCTGATACTTCTCTGATCCAGGACCAACAGCGAAGAGGTGTGTTACATCGCGAGTGAGTCCTGCGCGCCACTGCCCCCCGAGCGCCGTAATTCCAGCGGATAGTACTTCTATATCAGACGGCACAAGCTAAAAAAAAGGGGAAGTGAAGCACGCGAGAGAAGGAACTGGGGGGGCGTACATCGGTCACGCACGCCACAACACCTGAGAACAGCATTGCAGGGTCAGGGGAGAAGTGCTGTACCCTGGAATAACAATCAAACATGATACTCAAAAAAAGCTCATCCACACACAGCTGAAGTCTTCCCAGGATCAAGGTTCGGTCGACCCAGAAATCCTGTCACGGTAAGCACATACGCATAGTTCCGAGCTCAGGAAAGACGTACTGTGACCGTAACCGATCCTTCCTTCGCACAGTCTTGCCCTCCATAATCAATCGAAAGCGTGATGATATGTGTAGCTTCCCCTAGAGGTACAGCATGCGCGCCGTTACTCTCCAAGAGGAGGGTGATATCAGTCTTCCGTTTGTCCGAAAGGGTGGAGGTGCAGAAGAACTTGACACCGTCAAACAAGGACATCCCGTTGGGGCCACGTTTAAATGTGAGAGGATTAAAGATACTTTCCGTGTAGAATGGTGACCGTCGATAGACTCGATACACGCGCCGTGCCACAGCAATTACAGTAAACGACGCGACCTCCTTGTCGCACGTGACGACTGTCAGTCACGTGAGTGGGTGCCAGCGTTCGTTCGTCCTGGCCACTTTGAATATGAATGGACGTCATGGCCTTCATTGAAATGTTACTTTGGCTTATGATCGACCTATCCATTCCGAGCCACTGTTGGGCGACTATGACCAACCTTCTGCGGTAATCTAGGCCCCGACTTGTTCAAAAGGCTGCCTGTGGGGCAAGCTGTGGGGTCTTGCCATTGAGTCTTGCCACTGGTAGTGTGTGAGGTACTACATCGCGAGTCAGGTCACTCATTTCTTCTTCCTTCACTTCTCCAAGTAAACCGCGACGAAGAGGTTCATTACCCTGCAATCAACCCCTCCCCCCTGTGCCACACAATTAATAAATGTTAGCATCGACTGACTTGTACATTCGGGATTATAAAATCGAATGTAATACACTTGGTAATACAGTTCGCCTGGATCAGTAGTACTGCACTTCGTCATCGACGTACTGTAATGACTGGCGTATGGCTACACAGCCTGTTTATCGGGTTTTCGCGTGAGCGTTCATTCGATGATACCGCGGCGCCCATGTCCTTACTGTCCCCTGGAAGATTGCGATATTCAATGGACACAGTTTTGTTGGACGAGACCGCGAATCATATCAAGTTTTCCGATGCGTCGGAAGGCTACACCCTTGGCTACACCTGTGCGGCGCTGCGATTTATGACCGAACTCACTCGGACAGAAATCCATCCCCTGCCTGTTCGGTGCTTGGTTCGATGACCCGTCATAAATTGCCAGTTCCCTCGCAACCTTCCCCCACCATACCGTTACTGTATAATTGTGCCTTCAGGGTTGGTCGTACATGTTTCTATTACGTGTACAGGACATCAGCTGCATCAGCAGCGACCATGGAAAAAAGGAACGCGTTGGCGCTTACGTTTTTTCAGACGCTTGTTCCCTTTTCAGGCGAAGTGAACGCTAAGCACCACTAACTCGTTCCAGTGATCAAGCCAAGGTGTTGGTCCGTACGCCACAAGTAACCACTCTTTACCTTGTGCGATATCTCGCGGCAAATTTGGGACACACTGTGATGAGCGTTATCACGGCGGTTGCCTCCGTGCTTCCTTCCATCTTCCCAGCAAAAAGGCCAGTCTTCTAGATCTCTCTATTACGCATGTTAGTCGTGGATCCATCCGCGCCAAGAGCTGTAGATTGTTACTCTCCCTTTAGCAGTCGGAGTGTAATCGCACTTCCTGGTTGATCATCCAACAAGAAGGTACAAGGGTGAACGCTATCGCATTGACCCGGCCTGGTTTGTCAAAGGTTGGGGGCTCACACTTGCAGTTGAAACCTTGTTTCTCAGCCATCAGCGCTTTACTGGATTCGTCTAGCTGTCGGAAGCCACCCCATATCTCGATCAAATAATTTACACGGCGACCTTTAAGCCCTCTTTTCTCCCCGTCAAGGGTCGTAGGCCAGGTTGCGCCTTTTATCCTTCACAACTCCGATGGCGTACAGGCGAAGTACAGGCGATCCTTCCACGACACATCCGCATCCTTCTGTGTCTGGCCCAGAATGGCTCAGAATACGCGTTGTGAGTCAGTGAATGTAAGGCTACAATACAGTAGATATTCCTCTCGCATCTCGTCCATCTGATCTGTGTGCACGGTGGCAATAAGAGGATACTGCCGTTCGTCGGTTCAACCGCACTTCATGAGGAAAAGGTTCTATGAACGCTGACGGGTCTGATCCCCCCCGCAACGGTGGCGCGTGCACATCGCTAATCGAAACCCGTAATGTCTTCTGCGGCTGCGGAACGTATTTCTTATAGCTCCCGGTTACAGGTGGCCCTTTCATATCGTGCACTTGGTCGCACGGACACATTTGTGCATGTCCGCAATTCTGATTTCTAATTTTGGTCAACTGTTACCAGTCTCCAGCAAAGAGCGGTCACTCATCCTGCTGCTGACAATTGCCATATGTTTTTTTTGATGGCCCCCTCGGGCCATGCCCACGCTCAAAAACCGGGCCCACATAATCGGACAAGCAACTGTACCATGGTGGGTAAACAACTCACGCCAATAAACTGGCGGCGTAATGCTAGGGCACCCCTCAGTGCTATCATAAATTATCTCCTCTCGGGAATTGCAACGCACACAACGAAAAGGGTGGGAATTACCTAAATCCCCCCCTGGCCTAGAATGCTTCAAAGTTCGAACGGGCGGCGGAATGTCCGCAGTAAAATAACAAAAGCGTTTCGGGCTTGAGGATGCTACGAGTTTTTTCTTGGAAGAATATTCTTCTGAGGCGTACATTTTGACCCCCGAGAAATGATGGCACACCGGCATTGGGCGGATTATGGACGCAATGGATATATGAGTGCTTAAGAGGTAATAAACGCGCCTTCGACCCGCCACATTACATTTGCAATCCACACGCGCTTACTATGGAAGGATCAAAACACGCCGGTAATATGACACGTGGCAGGACGGGCGCGCGCGCCCCCCGAACGTGTCGGCGTCCAGCGACAGTCGTGTTGCTTGGAACCGCATCGCCGGAACTGACAGGTTCATTTCAGGCACCAGGGCACCGAATTTATCTTCACTCATTGCTTTGAACACCCGAACTTTGCTTTCAAGGACTGTGGAATCTTCAGAGAGCGTGAACCGGTTGGAGCAAATGGAGGAGTATCAAGGAGCTGGTCAGTAGGGGTGAAACAAAACATTGATCGGACTCAGCCGGGACTAGACAAGGGCCGAACGTAGCCGATGTTCGGCAGTCGGCGGTGCCTCATGAAACCCCCTCTGGAAGGGTCAGGCCGGTCAGCCCCAACCATCCCATCATGATCACCAAGGGCAACAACATTGCTGGGGAGGTGGCGTGTCTCAGGATGCTCCTAGGGGCTCCGGGGTTCCCCTTTGAGGTTGGCGTCGCAATAGCAATCAAGCGCATCGCCCTTACCCACCGCGCGACACAACCAGTCCGTCCTGCAACGGGGGCGGTGTTACCAGTATATTATACTCAAACGCCGCAGCAAGATGACCGAGTGGGACACAAACACATACCATCGAGCAGTCAACACGCCACGCCACACCAGAGCACGCTAACTGCGCCTCCATATCCATATCACGATGCGCCCGTGAGGTGAGGAGGGCCTGGGAAGATTACTTTAAGACTCGCGACTTTTGAAACAATCGTCACGGTGTTCCCGGGCTTCAAGATGAGAACAACTCCAGAGGAACGAAACGATCGGGGGAGGTGAGCGCTTGCGAGAGCTTAAGGGACCTCGCCTTGACTGATCCTTGAAGTTTGAGGAGAAAAAAAGACAACCTAGGGTATCTCGGCGCTGAACGGCGCTGAGCGAGTAGCTTCGAATTGACACTAGCCAAGAAGGGCAAGGAAAAGGCCGGGAAAAAAATTCTAAAAGGCAACCCGAGGCGCGCCTGGTCTTTGGATATCAGCTGGCGTTTGCCTTTGTGGAATCTTCGATAATTATGGGAAAAGGGATTAGAGGACGGCGGGGAAACCGTCGATTGGTCGAGCCGCGTTTATGGGTCCCAAGCGTGAGGAGCACAGCCGTTTCAAGGGTGTCTGTCATAGCACCTCCTTAGCCGGTGTCAATGACCTTGGGGGGCGACGAACAGGAGATCAGCAGATTCCCCTTCCCAGAGGGTCAGTTGCTTCGCTTTGATCCCGTCTTCACAGGGTGTAACGTCAAAAACCCAGCGTGGCTCAGGTGATTTGGTCCTGTCGTTTCCCCCTTCGTACGTGGTTGACAAAAAATTTATACAGTGAACTTCACACACACGACCCTGGACCCCCATCCCCCTCAAAACCACCCACTAGCATAGGACCCACTTGCTCTCATAAGCCGCCACCCTTTTGGAAACTCGGACATCCGCGACAGGCCACGCCCGATCACGCCGCAGTTCGCTCGCCTGACATACTAGCGCGACATCGCCACTCACATACTTTCAAGTTCAAGACGCGTCCCCTCCATCGACACCTCCCATTATCCACGCTCGTGTCCGCCACTGTGATTGCATCATGAGCCGCCTTGACTCTCTGATACAGCATTCCCAAGCCAACTCGGACGTTGCTACCTATCGTCGTTCAGACAGGAGTAGCCCCCGCGCCGAGTCGGAGGATGGGACATCGTATAACCACCGCCGCACTTCCGTTAGGGCGGATGACATGGCGCCAGGTCAGTCCTGGCTCAATGGCATGATACTTTGCTTACCCGTCCCCATAGAGGATACTCAACTTACTTCTCAGGCACTCAACTCCGATGGCACGCCTCGACGACCCATGAACGCGTTCATGATCTTCGCACGTCGCAGGCGACCTCAGGTTTCTGCGGCCAACCAGACTATGCGTACTGGTGATATCAGTAAGATATTGAGTAAAGAATGGAATTCGATGGACATGGTGAACAGACATGACCGTGGTGTGCCATACCTCCCTACTTACCGACACTTTTCAAGGGGGACAAGCAATTTTATCTCGATCAAGCCAAGCGCTTGAAGGAGACCTTTAATTCCAAATACCCCGACTACGTCTACAGGAGGAGACCTAACAATTCACGTAGGAAACGCAGACCGGATGCGAACACGAACCCGTTGTTCGACCCGTCAACTGGTGATGCTGGGGATGATTTTCCAGCCGCACACGATTTCGACTACCCTTCGGTCGACGTGCAGGAACCTGCTCGGGACCTGGCTCCCTCGCGTAGTAGTGCAAATTCTGGCATGGCGTCAGGATATAGTGATGGCCCGAGCGTTGCCTCACCACATGCCACGCTCTCGACCTACGGGTACTCTACCAATGACTATCCCACAAGTCACATTCCACCTTCAGGCCCACGTCTTCCCCACCTCTCATCGCTTCACGTTCACGACCACCTACCACCATCATCATCCAGCGAGACCCCTTCGCTGTCCTCGCTTCCATCTCATCACTACCCTGACACATCGATGCATTCCCACTCGTACACCAGCTCTCACGCATCTCAACCACCCCCTACCAGTGCGCAATCTTCGGGTACATCTGGACCGGACCACATTGCGGGTTCTTCCGTTTGGGGAAGCGTCCGTGGCGATCACGGGAGAGCTATACAGGCAACGTGGACCGCTGCACCGCCAGTCATACCTCCACACAGTGCTGGAGATCAACTTCGTGAGCGGGCAGCAGCCCCACCGATTCATACGAAAAGCGAGGTATATTCTGATCCTTCGCCATGCGCCTGGTCGACCCCGACCTCCCAGCCATCTCCGGCTATTTCTAGTGCTTCCTCGCACGTGTCTTCTCAATCTTCTAATAGTTACCCCCTCCAGACACTTTCGTCGCCGTTCTTTCCCCCCTCTCACTCACCTGGGGCGTACCAAAGTTCCACATCGTCGTCCTCCACTCCATCGGGGAGCCCAGAAAATTACTACTCGTCGAGTTCTCAGCTTCAGGGAAGCTCTTACGGAGGTAGAGCGGGCGGCGGGTACGAGCAGGCAACCATATACAACTCGCATCCGGTGCCCCATGCCAGCACATCGCATCATACTTCGAGCGCTCATGAGGTGTTTCAGGTCCCGCAACCACAATCACGGTCGTCGAGGCCGTCGCTGCACTCAGCACTCGATTCAGGGATACCCCCTTTGAATCCATCCTCATCGGGTAGCGCTGCATACACGAGCTCGAGCATGGGTCACTGGCGCGCGAAAATAGGCGGGCAGCAGTAGTGAGATTCTTCTTGCCCGTTTTTTGAACCTTCTTTGTGGGTTTATCGCTGGACTTTGGTATAATTGCTTTTTTTTTGCTACCATGCCTGCAACACAGTCTGAGCCTAGAACACTAGACCATTAATCATCACTCATTTGTTTGATGCTTACCCTCATATCTAGGTCGCTATACCTCCTTCGCTCTTATCGCAGGTATCGTTATCTCAAATCTGCTGTGTATCCCTCCGCCACCCTTCTCGTGTGTCATGTGTAAAACTACCCTTGTCCCCTAGCACGTCATTTCTTCTGCTTTACCCTTCAAGTAATTGTTATTCTCGAACTCTGTTCGAATCAGCACCATGAGGCATTCGGAGTTGACCTTGGCGCCCGAAGAATTTCTGACGCTAACCGAACTTACGGTGTACACCGTAACAGGGTAGATGTACGCCACTCGCCACGCAGCGCAACCCCTTGTGATCAAACGCAGGTGAAGCATCAAATTTAGAACAAATGTCTGCGCCGGGGACATTGCGACCTTTCGCTCGAAGCGGGAAATGCCGACTTTTCTGCGTAAATCGCATCATGAACACGTTTGATTTGGATCCGAGCAGTACGGATCTATGGGGCCCCCTTTGACCTAGGTATGAGACTGCTCTCACACATGACCTTAGCATCACGATCATGGCAATGGTATGTCTAATGTATCGTGTGAGGTGTGTTTTATGAGTGATCGAGCCCTCGAATTTTGGACCGCGGAAAAGACCGGTTTCGAAGAGGGGTACTCAGATTGAGGTACCGTGGCTGGTGCCTCGACAGACGAAACGTACGAAACGAGACGGGCGGGATGGGACGTATGGGAATAGGAGGTACCGTAGTACAGACAGCTCAGCCAATTGCGCTCAGCATCCGAACGTTATATCAAGTAGTCGTGCCAAGAACTGGATCGATTCGCGATGGTCTCCATCTGGTTAACCATCCAACTTACGAGAATGGTGCTGACGTCATTTATGATTTATCCAGTGACGAGGGGGTTCAACACATCTTCAATTTGCTGACCAGAGAAATGGCACTGAGGTTGCAAACAAGATTTACGATCCACACAAAGGTAACGCTCGTCCTGCGAAGGGCTGTAAGTGGTAAAACGAGCGGCCAATGACCGATTTGAAGTACCCAGTTATTGCGGCCGATTTGTTGGCCCGGACAGTATGGGCAAGAGTGTGGGTTTCACCTGCTGTGATCAAAAGCTATAAATCTTACGTCATTGTCTCCGTATGGGCATTTGCACGTTTAATAGACCTCACCTAGCTGCCAATGCGTCCAATGGAACGGCATCACGTTTCCACCTAAACCGCTGTGACGCCAGTGCCCCCAGTGCATGAAAGAGTGCATCTGGCAGGGTTTTTTGATCGTGACGGCCTCGAAAGGAACTTCCGGGCCGGATTATTATCACGCCAGTTCACCATTGTCGTCATTGTCACCCACTTCCATCATCAAAATGTCACAATCGGACGGGGATATTCACCCCGTTGTTGACTCTACGGCTGTTTTCAAAGATGACATATTCAAGAATAAGGTTCTCTTCTGTACTGGTGGTGGCTCTGGCATATGTCGTGTTATGACCGAAGCCGTTGTGAGTGTAACTCGTTTGTATCTCGACTGACGTGCACTCTCAACGTCATTTATTAGATGCGACATGGCGCCAGTGCCGCCATCATCGGACGAAAGTAAAGTTTCCCGATTTGTGTGCATGCGACTTTTAGTTCTGATACGATCCGTCGTCGTCGATCCTAGCGAGGAGCGCCTAAAAAAGGCAGCCCAAGAACTTTCCTTAGCCACCCGAAATGCCTGCCTGGCCATCAAGGCTGACGTTAGGGATCCTAGACAAGTTCAAGCCGCTGTTAAGCAGACTATCGAGAGGTACGGTAGAATCGATTTCGTCATCAACGGTATACCCTGAGCACGCTTCTTTATCTACCCCCTCCGCCCAATGACGTCTACCTTCCAGGTGCCGCAGGGAATTTTCTTGCCCCCATTTCCGGTCTCTCCGAGAACGGATTCAGGACTGTAATTGAAATCGATACGGTATGTCCCCACCTTTGTGTTCTGTTTTTTTTTTCGTGTTCATTGCTGAACTCTGTTGCTCCATGAGTTTGGGACATACCATACCATCAAGGCCACCTTACCGTATGTGAGAGAAGCGAAGGGGTCGTACATCCATGTGAGCGCAACCTTGCACTACCGGGGTGCGTGCTGCCTTCACAAAGTCTGACTCCTTCAACTTCTGAGTGGGAATACCTTTCAGGTACGCCTTATCAAGTACATGTCTCTGCCGCGAAAGCTGCAGTAGATGCGACATCTGCTGTCCTTGCCGTAGAAGAAGGTCCCCATGGTGTACGTTCCAATGTCATCGCACCGGGCCCTATTGCTGGGACAGAGGGTGAGGATCGCCTTTCTCCTAAGGGCCCCACCGGACAAAACCGTTGGCCTCTTCCCATGGGCCGCAAGGGAGATTCCAGGGACATCGCTAACGCGACGGTCTTCCTGTTCAGCGACGCGGCCAGCTTCATTTCTGGCCAGATTTTGGTTGTCGATGGTGCTTCTGAACACCTTAGAGTACCTATGCTGCCATATCCTCAGAGCGTTCTTGACCCTGCGTCGACCACGCATCTGATTAAAGCAAGGATGTAGGCGAGGGTTGCACTGGCATCTGTGGATTACCTATGTATTGTTGATCCTTCGATGCCAGAGGGGTGCCTTGGTGCGATTGAAAGCCGTGCTGCAAACTACAAGGCGGCAAAGCTGATCGCACGCGGTAGCTAGAAGTATTTCCAGCAAGGCAGGAATCTGACCTGATGCGGCGTCTTGCACATACCATTTCATGCTATTCATATGGAGACGGGGTTTTCCTATGTGTGTAATATATCATTGGGGATCCGGTGAGACTGCTGCTTTGCACCGTTGGCGGACCGGGGACCGAAATGTTGGTCTAAAACTGGACCGAAGCTGGACCGAAACGTTGCTCTGACTGCCTATGTTCGAGAAGAATATGGCAAGGTACGTCCAATGATGTCGCAGTGAGCCAGGAAGTGATTAGTGAGCTACCCTAAAAAGGAGGATGGTGAGGTCGGAGTGGATTATATGGGGAAACGTCGGAACGATACATGACAGTATCGTTGGCTCTCTCAATAAACGGGGACCTCTTTAAGAAAGGGTGTGGGCAAGAGATGCGGATGCATCAACCACGTCGTGCAACAACTTGGGCCAGCCGACAGGTATATCAAGTCCAAGTCAACCATTTCCGAGTCGGCAATAATTTGGCTATCCCGGTCTATGGCACTGATCGGATGGTGCATGAAAAATCCAACTGGACTTAGGAAGTTCAGGAAAAGGTTTGTACCGCATCATGTCGGGGGATTGATACTTCATGAGGTGTGGCAAGTGATAACATTACCAAAACGCCGTTACAGGACAGAATGCATAGGAGCCATAGCGCGCCATGTGGAACTCAAAAAATTGCTCGACCATTCCCTGTCGAGTAAAAATGATTCACTGACAAAGCTGTACCACCAGGAGCAAAGGGGTGGGGAGAAACATGACGAGGCCTCAAGGTCTCAATGATGGATTTCGCGTCAATATCAGAACAGGTAACATTCCGTAATCATTCTCTACCCAGTCTCGTACCAAAAAGACCTGCAGAGCCTTCTCGCTGACGTTGACTGTATGTCAACAGAACGCCTCGTCCCCACCCCGCAGAGACAAGGCCTGGGGTTGGAAGAAGGATACGCCGAGGCAACGAGATCGAGGGCTGCCAGGAGCCTCAAGATAAGCGATCTGGCATAAAATTCTCACTTCACAGCAAGTGCCGAGAGACAATTATTCACAGGGGTTAGGCAACCGATATGTAGAGCACAATGCACAAAACGTCAAGAAGCAATAACGCAAGAGAGAGGCCATCGGACCACAGATGAAAGCATTCCCATTTACGATTTGTCACTGTTCTGTTTACATACTCGAGGGCGATGTTCATGTAACCATGAAGACAAAACAATACACCTGACCCAGTTAATTCTTGGCTCGTTGTAAAGGTGAGGATAACATACCGCGATTGTCAACTCTATAGCTTAAGCAGGCTACCACATGCCCCAACAGCG
>WTXL01000125.1:0-85211 GCA_022376525.1 Russula vinacea | reverse complement strand
TGGAAAGGCTGGGCCGAAACGCACAACGACTATTCCAGGGTCGTCCAGGTCGCAGGCTTCATTTGGAAGAATGACCCAACTGTAGCTTACAGCATCGAGCTATACCGTTGGTCGCTTGTCGCGTGTGCCTTTATCTTTTTCGCGCTTTTCGGCTTTGCGGATGAGGCGCGCGTACATTATCGTCGTGTATACACGTCGCTCGCGGGTCGTATCGGCTTCTCAACGCTCCCTCTCCACGAACCATCGCGAGCGTGTGTAGTCCATGTTTGGTCCGTCCAAATTCATTGGAGCTGACCCTTTTTTGCTATCACTAGTAATTCGTCTCTCTCTTACGTGAGGAACAATGGCGACGTCTCCATCTCTGTGCCAGTGGTAACAGTGACTGGAGACAAGCGCCGATCGAGCGTCTCTTTCATCGACCAACTTTCGATCCAGTCCATTTCCATTGCCGGTGACATTGAACCGGAATTCAAAATAGAGCAGTGTTCGAGCTCTGTGGCATCATCATCTGTAGAAAGCCTTGAGCTCAAGATGCAGGCCAGTCAACCATGCCGGCGGGGATCATCATGCCAACGGCTCCTGCGTCTATTCCGCCTCATTTCTCTGACAAATCGACCATGCGCCCATACAGCGGCGTTGACGCCGTCTGAAGAGGCTGAACTTGGCTCCTTTCGTCACACTTTCGTTTATTTATCCAACCAGGACACTAACTTATTTATGTATATTCTATACCGTCTTGCATACCCGGTTGGGTGGTGGAGTAGTGCTCCCGGTCTTGTAGCATTTCAGGATTTTATGACATTTTTCTTCGATTTTGCCATAGAGTAATCGTTCCTCTATAACGATGTAGCCTTTGCAAATTCACAGCATATCTAGATATAAAATCCGATAGTCATCGTGCAACCACTGGGTGGATTCTGTCCGGAAAAGCGTCTCACTATCTTGATCTCCCCCATGATTGACTCAGATTGAGTGAGAGTTCCACAACATTGTGTCTATTGAGTACTGCCACTTGCAACGAAAGCAGGCGGGGTAATAATTTGAAGTATTGTACTCATATACACGGTTGATTGGTAATATTTTCTCCGGAGTAAACGAAAGGATGGTTGGTGAATGGTAAATCAGATTTGAGGTTTTATATGAGACAAGATATGAGAATTACGTATCTGTCCGAAGATGGACTTCGGAGATCCGAGTACGTACCAGCTCGAGCGCTGAATATCGCTCAATGGCCGCTGTGGTGTCGCGCTGTCGCTGACCTCCAATAATCATCTTTTACTCAAAATAGTCGCCTGAATGAGCCAGGGCCCCAAAGCTAGGACAGGCCAGGATACTAGAGGGGAGATACAGTACCGATCGCCACGGCTACGCGTAGAAGAGGATGAATGTCGGCGGCGTATTACGAGAGCAAGACAGGACCAAAATCCTCAGAAATGTTGCAACGATTCGAGGAACAACGTATTTGAGTTGCATCCGTGTAAACAACTCGTGATGGTGAACGGCTAAGCACACTCACAAGCAATTATCTGGAACAGGAAGGCCAACACTAATCACCAAATCTTTATCACAGCCCCGGTGCCTCTCGGCATTTGTAGTCATCGAATCTTTCGCCGTGGAATCATGTAGAGGCGGTGGTCGATGCAAAGTGAACAAGCCTGGATTGCAACATTCAGTGCGACTTGGATACGGGTTGCTGTGCGTGACGGAGAATGAGTGAACACTTGAGAGACAACCGATCAACGGGTTACAGATATCACAGTATCCTCTATGCGTCACTCTATATACTCGCAAAACCAAGTTAATCCAGCGTTCGGACAAAAAGGATATCGCGTCCTGCAAACTCCCCACTCCCATTTACTGTAGAAAATGGGAGCGGTTTGGTGGTGGAACAGCCTGGTGGGGTGTTCTCAAAAGACCTGATAGACGCCCCCGTGGTGGTGATGGTACAATATCATGTCCAAAATGGTATAGATAGGTTGAGATCCATGGTTGGTAGGGATGAATATGCAAAAAAGGAAGAAATAATTGTGACGAAAGAAGCCGAGTTGCAGTCTATTCAGAACGTCAACGCCAGAGTATGCGCGCAGGGTCGATTTGGTCTTGTCAGGAAAATAAGGCGAACAGATGCAGGAGGAACCGTTGGCATATCCCCGCCGGCAGGTCGACGGTCCCTGCTGCATCTTGAGCTTATCAAACCTTTCTACCGAGGACGATGCCACAGAGTTCAAAGGCGAATACTGCCCGACTTTGAAGTTGGGCTTAATGTCACTGGCGATAGAAATGGACCCGATAGAAGATCGGTCAGCGAATGAGACGCTCGATCTGCGCTTCTCTGCACTTGTTGTAACCTCAGTGGCGGTGACGTTGCTCTTCACGTGAAAAATCATCGAAGTACTGCAAGAGAAAAAGCAAGCCGAAATGGGTCCAAAAGGGTTAAGAGAGGGAATAAACCACGCACAGATACGCTGGTCTGTGGAGAATGAACCTCGAGTAGCCGATACGATTAGCGATCGGCGAGTACACACGTCGATAAAGTCGGCGCGTCTCATCCGTAAAACCGAAGAATGCGAAAAAGATAAAAGCGCACGCGACCAGCGACCAGCGGAACATCTCGAGGCCCTTATGTGTAATGGGGACACTCCTCCAGATAAATCCTGCGATCTGGGCGACCGCGGAAGAGTTGCCGTGCGTGTAGGCCCAGCCTTTCCAAGGTGTGACACCCTCCTTCGCACTGGCTACGATGATATACGTCCCCAACGGAATTGTCCCGAGTATCTCGGTGGCAGAAAGGGCCATCAGCCGGAGGTACAAGCCACGACTGGCACCTTGGGAATTAGACATTGTTTGCTTGAACTGACGTTGGCGCTTGTAGAACGCGCAGATGGTTGTGACTAGGACTAATGAACCAGAGCACCAAAAAGCGAAGGCACGCCAGGGTAACTCACCACAATAAAATAGGGATACCGTGCCGATCGCCACGGGCCACGCGTAAAAGAGATGAATGTTAGCGGAGTAACCACAATGCCGAAGAAAGGGCCAAAATCCTCGAAATGTTGTAACGATGTGATGAAACAACGTATTCTAGATCGCATACGTGTGAACAATTCGCTGTCAGTGAATGACCAAACACACTCACGGGAAATTATCTGAAGAATCGGAAGGCCGACACCAATCAACAAGTCTTGTATCACCCCCGGCGCTTCTCACATCTGTTGGCATCGTAACTTTCGCCGTAGCAACCTTGTAGAGATGGCGGTTAATACAAAGTGAACAAGCCGGGATTGCGACATTCTGTGCGACCTGAATACGGGTTACTGTGGGGTGACGGAAAGTGAGTGAACGTTCGAGAGCGGATCAACAAATTTACCGATATCACAGTAGACTGGAACCCTGTTGATCATGTTCCCGTTCCATACGATCGAGTTGATGCATTGCATCAGGCATCCGAGACCGGCCCAGATCATATACAAGCAAGTGCCCGTATTCCGGGCTGGGGACGTATATTCTTAGAATGGGGTACTCGAATCACGTTAAGAAGACCCACGCACCTTTAAAGTGCCAGTAAAAGGGAATGGCACATAACACGAAACCAATGAACGAAAAGGCAGTGAAAAGTTCGTTTGGATAGGACATTGTGGTCCTCGAGTGCGGCGTAATCTACCAGACCAATGCGAATGGGAACTCTCTTGAGCTTATGACTGGCCGGAGGGTATAACAGAGCCTGAGTGAATTTCGAATCTAGGCTTCGAGAAAATTACGTCCCAACGGTCCACAGAAATGGGACAAGAAATGAATATCGTTTTATGCAGACCCCCGCATTCCTGTGTTCTTGGGTGACTTGGAAGACGCCCTCCCGTGATGGCCCAGTATGGCACACTGCTTGTTCTGAAGGTAGGTGGCGCATCTGTGAGACGTGGCACCACGGTGACCTTGAACAAAGGGAAAGGCGTTAAAGAGGTTGTTTGACACGCCAATCATCCCAACGTATACGTACAGTGGGAAAAGTTCTCCAAGGGGGGCAACTTGCCTTGTATTGTAGGCGGATGCCATCATTCAAGTTGGCAGTTGGCAAATGAGCTTCAATTTATTACGTCACGTTTGCAACGTATCCCCAAACTCTGTGGCCCTGTGGGCAAGTCTGTGGGCGCTTTGCAAGGTCACACCAAAAATTTAACACTACATCCACATAGGCAACCCTGTGGATATGCCTTAAATTGTGCATATAGATGCTATAGAATAATCTTGCCTATTAAGTTACAGCAATTACTGTACTAGGTTGCCCTGCCTGCGAATGGCACAGAATCCTTCAAGTTACTCTGCCCACGCACACGCGAACCGATCGATATGCAACCATGTTATATAGGCAATAGAATACTTCCAATCCACCAGAAAGATACAGGCAATTATACAACAATACAACAAAGGGCGTGTTGGATATTGATCTCTGCGATCAGCATATAGTAGGAAACACGAGGTAAACAAAAGCTGCGGTGACGTGTGAATGGACCGCACAAGGGATTTGAAAGTGGGAAAAAGTTGTTAGACGGGATATTCTCATGAGTCTGAGAGCGCTTACCGTAAGTCACCATACAGCATTGGCGTTGGAAAGAAAAATAGCATTCCACGAAAGTGGTCCAAAACAACCGTTTACGCGATGATGCAGGCGCTGAAGTTGCCACCGTTTACGTCGGCATCAATGGGAGCCGAGGGCTCAAGCTCATGCTCGGGAGCGTTGGACGTGATGGTGAAGAGCGACGCAAAGAAATCCATTGTGGTGTATGTGGTGTGGAGGTTGAGTACAATGAGTTGTGAGAAATCCCTGAGGACGCCCAATCCTTTCCTTTTATACATTAAGTTTCTTGGGAAGGGAAGGCCATCGCAGGAATGGTTGAGAACAACATTTTCATCATCAATATCATGACAATTGGGGCCATTGGGCCCGGCCAACGGCCAACGTCAGGCTGGTCATTGCCATTGAACGCTGAACTCTTGGTTGAACTGCCAGGGGCAGTGACTGAGAGGACTATCAGAGGACAATAGCAAGATTCGGGCACAACACTGTAAAGATGAAAATGTACGCCAGAGCCATACTGATGTGGGATTCTGTGAGCAGAGAGGGCGGCACGTGACACGTTCGTTTTGCCACCCCTCTCGTTTTCCCCTCGGACGGTTCAAAGAACCTCCGTCTCGCTTTTTTGCCCACCGCAACTCCCAATTCAGCGTTCAAGTCCCAAAGAAACTTCGATGATGAACCTCGCGGTCCGATGGCAATCAGACCGCTTCAGGTGGCCCACCCTTCGCGGGCTCGCCCCCGGACACGCACCTTGCACCCCCATCTTCGGTCGTCCTGCATACAATGGTCTCAGATTGGCTAAGCCGATTCTCTACCTACCTGCGCGCTGCACACTGCGAGCACGGAGCACGATTGTGACTCACAAAGATGAGTCGTATTTTTGCCCCGAGGTGGGACTTCGTAGATTACCCGGCCCATTTGTGATGTTAGCGTGGACATTGCCGGATTCTCCCCGTGCGTCTACAAGTTACTCGACATTGGGCGTCGGGCACTGGCATCCCAGTTCTTTGTGATCTGGTACACTTTTTCAGTGTTTACATAGTACATTGCTGAATTTTAGTAGTGATGGATTCTCGAGCCCTCGATCTGCTTATACAAGCTGGCTGTGGGGATTGCAGATATATCTTGCGGAGTTGACTGTCTAACATGTCGATCAAGTTCTAAACCACGGAGTCTCGCCTCGGGCAAGGATATGACTCACATCGCGAGCTTTGTTGGGCTGTGCATGGGTATAGCGCACACTTTCATCTTCAAAGTATTGTGCCGGAATTCATGCTATTGTCCTCTGATAGTACTCTCAGTAACTGCCCATGGCAATAGCAACGACCGGCCTGACGTTGGCCATTGGCCCAATGGCCCTAATTGTCATGATAAAGTTGTCCTCATCCATTCCTGCGATGGCCATACGCGTTCCCTTCCAAAGAAACTTAATGTATAACTTAAAAAGAGGGATTGAGCATCCTCGCGCATTTCGCACAACTCTTCGTCTCAACTTTCACACCACATAGACCACAGTGGATTTCTTCGCGTCGCTCTTCACCATCACGTCCAACGCTCTCGAGCCTGATCTTGAGCCCTCAGCTCCCATTGATGCCGACATAGACGGTGGCACCTTTGGCGGCTGCATCGTTGCGTAAACGGTTGTTTGGACCGATTCACCCAATGCCAATAATGTAGGGCGACTTGCGGTAAGCGCTCTCAGACTTATGGAAACCCTGTCTAACAACTTTTCTCCACTTTCTAAATACTTGTGCGTAGCCCACACATCCCTCGCCCCATCCCACCTTATCCAAGCTTTCGTTTACGTTGTGTTCCGTCTGCATGCATGCAGCAATCAATGTCAACTGAGACTCGGATTCAACACACCGTTTGTTTTATTGTTGTGTGACTGCTTGTGCCATACTGCCTGAATTATTTCTATTAGACCGGAAATAGTCTATTGCCTATATAACGTAGTCTACAGATTTCTTCCTGGCGATGTAAATCATGTAATGTGCAAAGGAATCCACCAATACGCATTTCGCGCATCCACGTTTTGCGTCATACTCAGGGAGCATCCTTAGGACTAAATCCTGTCGAATGTGGCAAGTCAGTGAGCCGAGAGAAAGTGTGCTGACAAAATGCGGGGCTCGAGATGCTAAACGCAACCGAACGACGTTGTAAAGTCTCTTCAATGCAATATTCGGTGGAGTCTCCTTGTATCAGGTGGAATTCCACACACAGGGGATGAAGAGGACGATGCCGCTGCCAAGGACACAGAATCTGATGCCGACGACATCCGAATCGGCCCCGTCGAACCAAAGCTCTCGAGCATCACCTTCGACGGGACGACTACCTCCCCCCACCAGTTAAACCCATTCCGCGCACTGCGTTGTCGAAACACTGAGTCCCGACGCCCAATGTCTGTGCACTGTAAGTCTGTAACTACAGTATTAACTTGGAGCAACACACAAGGAGAATTCGGCAATGTCCGCGGCCCGGGACCAGACTTCATACTAAATGGACCTGAGTAAACCACGAAGCACAAAGTCTCGCCTCGGGCAAGAATACGACTCACATCGGGAGCTGTGATGGGCTGTGTTACCTGTATAGTATGGGCCTGGCATACATGGTCATTTTCAAAGTCTTGTACCGGAATTCATGCTATTGTCCAATTTGCCCTCTGATAGTCCTCTCTGCAGTCACTGCCCCTGGGCCCTGGCAGTTCAACGTTCAATAGAAATGATCGGCCTGGAGTTGGCCATTGGTCCAATGGCCCTAATTATCATGATAATGTAGTCCTCATTCATTCCTGCGATGGCCTTACGCGTTCCCTTCCTGAGAAACTTAACTCAATATAAAAGGAGAGGATCGAGCATCCTCGAGCATCATCGTACTCCACCCCCACACCACATAGTTCACAATGGATTTCTTCGCGTCACTCTTCACAATCAAGTCCAACGCTCCCGGGCCTGAGCCTGAGTCGTCGACTCCCATTGATGCCGACGATTTACTAGGCGGTGGCAGATTCGGCGGCTGCATCGTCGCGTAAGGTTTATTTTGGACCGCTTTCGCGGGATACTATTTTCCCAGCGCAATGCTGTATGGCGATTTGCGGTGAGCGCTCTCCGACTTATGAGAACATCCCGTCTAACAAATGTTTCCCATTTTCAAATCCATTGTGTAGCCCATGCACCCATCACTCCACCCGTTCTAAGCCTTTGTTTATGTCGTGTTCCGTCTGCACTGGTTGCGGGGATTCATGGTCAATCAACCCTTTGTTGTATTGTTGTATAAATGCTTGTACCATACTCTCTGAGTTCTTTCTGCTGGATCGGAAGTATTCTATTGCCTATATAACATGGTTTACACATCGATCAGTTCGCGTGTGTAGAGGGGGGGGGGAGAGTAACTTGAAGGTTTCTGTGCCGCACGCAGGCGAGGCGGTCTAGTAATTGCTACAATAGACAAGATATACGTAGTTCGTTGTCTCTTCGACAAAAAACACCGTCCATCGTCTGTTAAGGTCATGGCACCCACAGGAATTGCGGCAGTTCGTGCGGCAGCGTACATTCTGGGATCCATGGTATCTTCTCTGTTGTCGCTTCTAAATTGCAACTCGTCAGGCGAGCGGCTGGATCGGCTTGGAAAGAAAGAGGTCAAACCACCTCGTCATAGACGAGTACTCGTTTTTGAGCTCCATCTTGATCGACATGTTGGACTCCGCAAATTATTTCTGCAGCCCCTCTTCCGTTTGGTGGCCTCGAATCCAGCAATGTCTACACTCAGGATGATCGTTGGATTATCGGGAGGCCTTAGCTGACGCCCAGCCCTCCGCGTCCGAGACCAGTGGCCGCAAGGGGAGGAGCACCACAAACTGATTACCTTGATGAATAACCTATACTGAAGCGTACTAGATAATAAGGGTGAAACACCCGATACATCAAGATGCCTGACATCTATTGTCAAGTACGATGAGAGCAACGCACGAATGTGTTCTTGTCGGTACGCGATACTCATCACTTGATAGTGACAGACTTGGGTCTGGGTGACAAATCTCTCACCAGAAGCTTGACTAGAAGAAGTTCCAAAAGAAGTTCTCTGTTGATTCCAGCGTATTGTGGAAGCAAACACATCTAGAGACAAACAAGGCCAAAGAGATGGCCCTAAAAACGAACGACGCGCCTGGGCAGTGCCTGGGCGCGAGAGTCCGCCACTCACATCAGGCGTAACTGCCGTGTAAGGTAGCTGTGTATGATCCTGGCGTACATTGCCATCTTCAAAGTATTGTTCCGGAACTTGAATTATTGCTGTTTAATTGTCCTCTTACAGTCCTTTCAGGCTCTCAGTCACTGCCCGCTTCGACTCTGCTATTCAACTGAATAGTATTACTATCACTAGCCTGACGACGTTGGCCCAATCTTCATGATAATACAGACCTTATTCATTCCTGCATAGTGCTTACGCGTCCCCGGCCCAAGAAACTTGATGTATAAAGGGACAGGATCGAGCATCCTCAAAATCATAGTTTCGCAACTCAAGTACACAACGTTACTCTACAATGGATTTCTTTGCGCCGCTCTTCACCATCACGTCCAACGCTCCCGAGCCTGAGCCTGAGCCCTCGACTCCCATTGATGCCGACGGCGGCGACGGTTTAGGGGGTACCAACACTGGCGGCTGCATCGTCGCTTAGACGGTTGTTCGACTGATTCGCCCAACGCCAATTATGTAGGGCGACTTGCAGTAAGCGCTCTCAGACTCATAGGAACGCCCCGTCTAACAACTTTTTTCCACTTTCTAATTCTTGTGCGCAGATCCCTAACCCCTGTCCAAGCTTTCCTTTACATCGTGTTCCGTCTGCAGCCGTAGCGGAGATTAACGGTCAACACGCCCTTTGTTTTATTGTTGTATGACTGCTTGTACTATACTGCCTAAAATATTCCCGCTGGACCGGAAGACTGCGGCGGAAGTAGTCTATTGCCTGTCTCCAGATTTCCTCCTGGCGAGGTCATGTGCAAAGGAATCTACCAATACGCATTTCGAGCGTCCAACGTTTCGCGCCATACTCGAGGAGCACAATTAGGACCATGGAGCCTGTCAAAGGTGGTAGTGAGACACGAGAGGTGAAAAGTCAGTCGAGCTGAGATACGGGAAGCGTTATCACCAAATGTGGGACTCAAGACGCTAAATGCAACCGGACAATGTCATTGTAACCCCTCTCCGATGCAATATGAAATGAGAGTCCTGCCAAGATTGTCCTAGCGATTCGCATCTGTGCCGCGATCGAATAATAATTAGACGATCTCGTCGTGACCTCTCTCCGAAGCAACAATTGACTCTTCCAGTTGAGCCCTGGGCATTTAGATCTGCACCACGGTCGATTGGCGATGGCACGACTTCAGCGTATCCAGCTAGGTGCAATAGAATCCGACTCCAGGAACCCTGAGACCTTCTGTCAGCACCACGCTTCACAAAAAGCATCGCAACACTCAGATGCCCCCCTTTAATAACGCGCTTCCACCCGCCGGGCATTGACATCTTGCGAATGCGCGTCAACGACATGCTCTATAATGTCACGGAAACCACAGTTACCACATCGCGCAGCGTGATACAGAAGGACTGGCTAAGGCCTGGAGGTCTGGAGGGTGAGTTGTGAGAAAAGCCAAATGGATCATCTAGATTGTAGGGTCGGAGCCAGGCCGCGAAGTATGGCTTGTTCCTGTCGAAGATCCCTTCCACTCTAGGTTGGCCATAGATAACCTAGACTCCCCGAGAGTGAGTCTATCAGCACTAATTATTCTTTTCTCCGCTTGTTCTAAAACATTTCTTCGCGTACCTTTCTGCTACAGGGCCATGTGAGTGATTGAAAGGAGAGACAGACTGAGACGTTCCTGTCCCTGTATCTCCGACAGTCATCGGCGGGAGTAGGAGCGGAAAACTCCGAGTTTTGATTACTTAGGCTTAGGCTAGGGCCTCAGTCAGATGATTGGCCGGCCAGCAGGGACAAGGAGTGGGGCGAAGAGAGATACATCCCGATATGAGAACAATCACTTTTTTGAAATGCCTTGAGGATAGGATGTTCAAGTCCATGCTTGAGTCCATGGAAAATTTAAGATTATATCGAAAATAGAATTGGGCTGTCGCAGGAATCGATCTTGGAGGGAAGTTCTCCGACTTTACCTTGGCGAAGAAGTTCCGAATGATCTTCTCAACGACCCACGTGGGATAATGGGGACGTTTTGAGTGAAGGGACTGGAACAGCGTTACAGCGGAAGCGGTTTTGCGCCACGTGATCATGTGACGCTATGACAAACAAAGGCCACTCGATCGACTGCTTCTGAGACACAACTCTGTCTGGGTCCCTACGTCCGTTCCATCATTCGTCAAATTTCAATCTTTCAACGGTCGATTAACACCAATATCTTCCAGCTGAGTGCCCTACATGGCATGTTCCCGCTGACTGCGCTTTCTAATGGCCTTTTGTTAACTTTGAGCAAAAATTCGAGGCGGGCATTCCTGAGCTGGTACCGGGGTTCGTCATATCAAGCATGCTATTGTCCTTGGTCACTTGCCCGCTCTTGCTATTGTATTATGGCTGGCCTGAAATTGGCCGTTAGCTTAATTGTCATGGTCCTCATGGATATTACAGTTCTCAGCGATGTCCTTACGCAGTTACGCGTCCCAGACTCACAGTGTATAAAAGGAGAATCTTATCCTCACATTTCATACCATCTCTACCCACGCACTACATCATACACATCCACGCCAATGGACCTCTTCGCACCGCTCTTCACTAAGTCTGATTCTGAGCCCAAGTTTGAACCCGCGAATCCCGTTGATTCCGACAGCAATTCTAGTGGCGGCTGCATCGTCGCGTAAACGACCCCTTTCGCAGTATACTATTCGTTCAATGCTAATAGTATGACATACGGTGAGCACTCTCAGGCTTTTTCGGAACGTCATGTCTAAGAACTTCGCAGCCCATATACCCCCCACCTCACCCCTCACTCAATCGTATCCAGATTTTCGTTTGCCTCGCGTTCCGTCTTCCCTGGTGGCAGATTAATGGTCAACACGCCTTTTGTTGTAATGTTTTCAAAACTATTTGTGCCAAATCGTCTGTAATTGTAATCTCGTTGCTCCGTGTCGATATACATGTAGTAGATCGTACTGCCGCTACTGCGGCCTCGGCCTACAGCGTCTACAGTACTAGTTACAGCTAATTTCATATCGATAGACTCACTTTCCAGGAAATTTGTTTATGGTACAAACAAACTAACCCGAAAATAGAAGTCCCACTCCGCTTGGCGCTCTGCAAGGCATTTGCCGTTCAATGCACAAACATTGCATGTCTCATCACCAATCCGATACTGTATGATATCCTTTTGGTGTGGAGGGTGGGCGATTTGAAAGGGAAAGGGGGTTCTTTGAACCGCCCGAGATGGCGAGGGATGAGTCACGTGCTGCTACCCTTCCGCTCACTCAAAGACACAATTCTGCATCTTTGCTCATGCCTCACTTCGGCTCAGAACACCAAATATTGGATGTTTTCATATGGGCAGACATGATGACAAATTTCTCCTTTCCAGCACAAGATGCATGAAGACAGCACTGCAAGGTCGAAGAAAGTGGCATCGTAACTTACTGTACCGGAAACTGCCATGGGTGCAGTGGCTGATTTCTATTTTCGGATTTGTTTGTTTGTACCATAAACAAATTTCTAAGTTGCACACAAAGTCTATCGAGTATATTGCGGGCCGCCGCCCCCGTATTCTCACACGTTTTATACGCGAAGCGATGTCTTATTGATTGGATCGATTAGAACCGTTTTTTTTTTTCGTTTTACCGACCTTCTCCCGACCTCACAACGGCATACGCCCCCCGCCCACAGGGCGAGATTTCGACCTGCATGCGCTTCAACGCTTGCTCGTCAGCTCTGGTGTCAGGGGGCTTCGGCCGGCGTGGCTTTTTATAACGTTGATCATAACGGCTAACCAAGACGCTACTGTAACCTACGGCTGCTATCATGTCTGTCGAAGATGCATCAAGCATAATCTAAACAAACAATGTGCCATATTGGGCTATCATAAATGTACATACGGCATCTTCCAGGTCTTCTGAAGACACCCCAGCCAGCCAACAGACTCACCTCCAAAACTACTGTTCTCATTTTTTGGGATGGGAGTGGAAAGGTCCGCACGACGTGTTATTCCTTGTTGAAAGCTGAATTACCGTAACTTGGTTCTTCCAGCACGTAGAATGAGCCTAGAGGGCTAATTTGCCACAGAACTCACTTGCGGTCGCGCCGCTGCTGCCTAGACGTGGCTTTCCCAAGAACCCCAACTCGTTTAGGAAAGCCAAAACGGAATCCCAATTTTGTGGGCTGTTTCGCGAAGTACAAGGAGCAATAAACATGTCAACCCTTGAAACTCTCTCGAACCCCAGGGTGGTTGTGTCGCTTAAAATCTCGCTCCTACTTTATAAACGCCTTGCATTCATTTGGGGACTTTCGAGATCCACTCAGGCCCCGCTCTCGCCATTCTGTGATAACACCACATTCAAGGATTACAATGCCCTATCCGAACCAGCTTTACACTGCCTTCTCTTTCATTGGTTTTGTGTTCTGTGTCATCCCTCTTTACTGGCACCTTGAAGGTGCGTTGAATACTCACGTGATGAGTACCCCATTCTAACTTAAGAATGTACGGGTCCAGCTTGGAATACGGCCACTTGCTTGTTCATGATCTGGACTGGTCTTGGATGCCTGCTACAATGCGTCAACTCGATCGTATGGAACGGGAACGTGATCAACAGGGCTCCGGTCTACTGTGATATCGGTAAATCCGTTGATCCGTTGTCTTTCAAGCGTTCACTCACTCTCCGTCACCGCACAGTAATCCAATTTCAAGTCGCACTGAATGTTGCAATATCGGCTTGTTCACTTTGCATCAACCGCCGCCTCTACAAGATCGCTTCTGTGAAATCTGTGATGATCACACGTGAAGAGAAGCGCCGGGCGGTGATACAAGACTTGTTGATTGGTGTCGGCATTCCGATTCTCCAGATAATTGCCCGTGAGTGTACTTGGCTATTCATCGTCAACAAGTCATTTACAAGGACGCAATATAGATTACGTTGTTTCGTCGCAAGGTTATGACATATTTGAGGATGTCGGCCCTCTGTATACTACCATCAATATGCTGCCATCGTTCTTCCTCTTTATCTTATGGCCTGTGATGATCGGTATGGTATCTTTCTTCTATTGTGGTGAGTATCCAGGCTTTCCTTTGCCCTTTGGTGCCCTGGCTCATTAGTTCCAGCCAGAACCATTTACACGTTCTACAGGCGCCAACGTCAGTTCAGCGAGTTAATGTTGGCCCCTGGTCTGGGCCATGGCCGGTATTTCCGCCTGATGGCCATCGCGGCGTCGAGATGCTCGCGACCATTCCGTTGGGGATGTATTTTACCGTCTACGATTCGAAGAGGCCCATGAGATTCTGGAAAAGCTGGGCCGACACGCATGCCATTATTCCACAGTCTCACAGGTCCCTAGCTTTATTTGGAAGAATGACCCAGAGTTGGTCCACGGCATCGAGTTATTCCGTTGGTCGCTTGTCGCGTCCGCTTTTGTCTTTTTCGCGCTCTTCGGCTTTGCGGATGAGGCGCGCCTACATTATCGTCGTGTGTACACGTCGCTCGCAAGTCGTCTCGGCTTCTCGACGTTCACTCTCCGCGGATCATCACAGGCGTGCGTAGTTCATGTTTGGTCCGTCCAAACTTATTGGGGCTGACCTTTTATTATTATTATTATTACTAGTAATTCTGTCTCTTACATGAGGAACAAGGGTGACATCAGTGTCTCTGTGGTCAAAACGACCGGTAACAAGAGCAGATCGGGTGTCTCATTCAACGACCAACTTTCGATCCAGACCATGTCCATCGCTGGTGACGTTGAACCCGATCTCAAAATTGAGGAGTATTCACCTTCGAAAGCTACGTCGTCATCGTCTGCAGAAAGCCTTGAGCTCGGGCCGCAGGGCCAGTCGACCATGCCGGCGGAGATTATCATGCCAACGGTTCCTCCTGCATCTGTTCCGCCCATTCACCTTACACGATCCAATCGACCATGCGCCCATGCTCTGGCGTTGACGCGGTCTGAACGGCTGGACTTGGCCCCTTTCGTCCCACTTTCATTTCTTTATTCAACCAACACACCAACTTAAGTAACACTCATATTATTCGTCGATTTTTTTTACCGTGTTGCATACTCCGGGCTGACGCGTTGGATGGCGGGGGTAGTGCTTCTCGGTTTTTGTAGTATTATTTCATGCCATTTTCTTCGACCTTTTCCATGCATTATTCGTGGTCTCGCTCCTCTTCGATGTAGCCATTTCCAACTTGCAGCATACCTAGATATGATGCGTTCATGTGAACACCCAGTGACAACTTCCGAGTCCGTCTGCTTTGACTTCTGCCCTTCGAAAGTTCTTGAAGAATCTATTCTTCTGTTTGTACCGTGGGCGGCGCCGCCATCATACTCATTTCCGGACAAAACGATCAAGCGCGACAGTGTGGGGCCCGGATGCGTGTCTAGCATACGGTGTCGTACTGCACATGTCACAAGCCCGATATCCCCTGGGTTTCTCCCAACGTAACTATGTTCCTCATCTATTGACTTCAAGTTATTGTGTCACATGTAGTGCAGTGTTCGTCGATCAGCGATCTTGCCAGCGATGCATTAAATCACTTGGACGGACGTAAAAACGGGCATACAGTAGTGGACGTCCCAGTTACTTGTAGCGTTCAGGATCAGCGAAGTTGTCAAGGAGTTTGTGCCTCACGATGATCAACGCCACTTCACTATCACACTGTAAAACTTGAAACATGCGCGTCTCGCCTCCATCACCACTGGCAAATGTATATGAAGAGATGACGACGGCCGGACATAGTCAACACCGTGAGATCAGGGGAGCATTGTCTGCGTATAGTGCGTGTTGTTGGAGGCAGCCGCAGGGTACCTCGAAGGTGCCTCGGTCGGACCTTGGATTTCGGAAAGCCACGGATTCTCTCAGGCTCATATATGCTCATATACTGACTTCCGAAACATTCCGTTCACCGTTCATCCTTTCGTCCACCGGCGGAAATCAACATCATTACACCGGAAACCTCGTGCTGTATACAATACTTTTCTCTCTCATACCTCGGCACAGTCTTTTTATGGAAAGAGTTCAAAAGACTGAGGTTAGTAAGTTAGTTATACATCTTCACCCAAGTCATATTAGCCACTGGGTATTATTCCCTAAGGACTGCGCACCCGTTTATATACGCAACCACGTGCACAACCATGTGCGCCGCCGGCGTGCGGTGCAGTGGACCAAGCAGTGGACATTATGTACAGAGTCATTCTTACTTGACCAATCGATGTAAATACTCGCCAGTATGTTAGCGACGAAAGACATGAATTGCAGTGACCACTCTTACAATGGTATGGTGAGAGGGGAAAACATGACTAACGGATGATTTGAGTCACCAATCTGCGGGGGGTTTTACAATGGAAATGTTACGTAAAGAAACAGGCAAATTCCCATGCTGAATTTCTGATTTCTGGCTCACAACCAAGCCACGATGGCACACTCTATCGTACCCTTCTACAAGGCGAGATGCTCGTTTTGAGAACTTCTATATCTCGGAGTGGTCGGCAATGTCGGACAACATACTAGTACTTTCAAGTTGGCATATTAATTTCACCCCGTTAGTTTAACTCGGGATGGTCGGCGTATCAGCGCTATCAGCCCGAGACAACTGCTTCAACACCTTGGAGTTCAGTCACTATGGAAGGCACGTCTGCTCCACAGGTAGGACAATGAACAAACTTCGTGCTATATTGGACCATCACGGTGGCGTCTTCCAGGTTTTTGAAGACACCACCAGGCTTGTTCCCACCGCCAAAACTACTCCCTTTTTTTTACAGTAAATGGGAGCGGGGAGAGTTTACACAACGCGATATTCCTTCTTCTCCAAAATGTTGGATTAACTTGGATTTGCCAGCATATAGCGTTACCATATAGGCTACTGTACCTCCCGAGGAATCGCTCGCGATCTCACGGTAGCGTCAATTTCTGGCAATCAACTTTTTTCTCGAGCTTAGGAAAGCCAAAAGTCGTCCCGTCTCTATGGAAATCTGGGACGTCAGAGAGGCTCTGCCTTGCATACATTCGAAATTCACTACTCAGGCAATGATTTACCCTCGGGCCAGTTATAAGCTCAACAGAGCTCCCATTCCCATCTATCTTCTCGATTACGCCTTATTCGACTTGAAGAACCATAATGCCCTATCCGAACCAGATTTACACTATCTTTTCTTTCATAGGTTTCGCGTTATGTGCTACTCCCCTTTACTGGCACCTTCAAGGTACTGAAACTGTTCACGTGTTTCGAGCATATCGTTCTAATAATCTACGACCAGCTTGGAATACGGCCACTTGCTTGTTCATGATCTGGACCGGTCTTGGATGTCTGCTACAAGGCATCAACTCGATCGTATGGAACGGGAACATGTCAACAGGGCTCCGATCTACTGTGACATCTGTAAATCCGTTCATCCCTTGTCTCTCGATCGTTCACTCACCCTCCGTCCCGCACAGCAACCCGTATTCAGTAGCACTGAATGTTGCGATCCCGGCTTGTTCACTTTGCATCAACCGCCGCCTCTGCAAGATTGCTACTGCGAAAGCTGCGACGTCCACATATTCCGAGAGGCGCCGGGCTGTAATACAAGATCTGCTCATTGGTGTTGGCATTCCTATTCTTCAGATAGTTGCCCGTAAGTGAGCTTAGCCATTCAACGTCAACAAGTTTACAAGGATGGATCAAGAATACGTTGTTTCGCCGAATCGTTACAATATATTTGAAGATTTGGCCCTTTTGGCAACAGTGACCACACCGTTAACATTCATCCTCTTCTACGCGTGGCCACTGGCGATCGGTGTTGTATCTTTCTTCTATTGTGGTGAGTATTCTGGCCTGTCTTCGTTTTTGGTGCCCTGTAGGCTCATTGTTCCAGTCGCGTCCATTTGCGCGTTCTACAAGTACCAACGTCAGTTCAAGCAGATGATGTCTTCGCATGGTCTTAGCCGTGGCCGGTACCTCCGGCTGATGGCCCTTTCTGCCACCGATATACTCGGGACCATTCCGTTGGGGACGTATATCATCGTCGCCGATGCGAAGGACGGTGTCACACCTTGGAAAGGTGGGCCTACACGCACAGCAACTATTCCCAGGTCAACCAGATCCCAAGCTTCATCTGGAGGAATGACCCTAGTTTAATAGTGGCCTCGAGATGTTCCGCTGGGAGCTGGTCGCGTGCGCGTTTATCTTTTTCGCGTTTTTTGGCTTTGCGGACGAGGCGCGCCAACATTATCGTCGTTTGTACACGTCGATCGCAACTCGTGTCAGCTACTTGACGACGTTCACTGACCACAATCATCGCATGCGTGAGTAGTTCATTCACTATATTAGTCCGTCTAGACGTGTTGGGGCTGAGTCTCCTGTTTTATTTTATTTTGCAGTACTTCGACAGTCCCTTCTGTAGATAGTGGCGTCATTGTTAGCTCCGTGGTCAGAACGACTGGAGACAGGCGCCGATCGAGTATCTCCGCTGGCCAATCCTCTATTTCATTCGCCGGTGACATTAAACCCGTTTTCAAAGCCAAGCAGTATTCGCCTTCGAATACCGTGGCTTCGTCATCCGTGGAAAGCTTTGATGAGCCCAAGATGCAGGGCCAGTCTACCCTGCCGGCGGGGATTATACCAACTGTTCCTCCTGCATTTGTTCCACATCATTTTCCAACAGGACCAGATCGACCATGGCCAGCATTTACACGGTTTGAAGACTGAGCTTGAATTTCTATCCAGGGCTTACGCACCGACACGTTGGATGGATGAGTAGCCTTCCTGAGTGTTTTGCTGTGGGCGCAATTTATTTTCTTCGATTTTCGTATACAATAATCTGGTCTCGTACCACCGTTTTGGTGTAGCGCCTCCCCAACTTTGTAGCATCCCGGAATATGATGAACGTTGTGTACATGTTACTGTAATGACACCATCCGTTTGTTAACGCCAGTACCTCTCTAGGTTTAAATGACCACGTATTTTGTCGCCAGAAGTTCCTTTAGCTGGAAATGAGTTTAATCGCAAAGGACTGAGCACGTGTTTATATATGTGCAAACGGTGTGTACTATGTAGGCGGCGGCACGGCCGATGTCGCGCAAGCCCGATCTTTCCTGAGTTTCACCCTATTATGTAACTAACTATGTTTCTCTCTCACCTTTGACTTCAAGTTTTTGCCTCGTATTTAGTTCGTCGACCAACAATGCATCCAATTACCTGGACGTAGTACGTACGTAAAAGCAGGCATGACTTACAGTACTGGACGCCCTGGGCACGGCCCCGAGTTAGCGTTCAGCAAATTTGTTGCCTCCCGCCGATCAACGCCACTCCACCACCTGTAAACTTGAAACCCACACATCTCGCCCCATCATCGATCATCACCAGCAAATTTGTCCGTATATGGTGCGTCTTGTTGGAGGTAATAGGCACAAGCGGCGCGCAAGGAGGCGCGACGCCACTTGCGCTCACGTGCTGCACAGCTGCACGAATCTGGGTACGTATCCTATCTCGTAGTGCCTTGAGAGTCCGGCAAAGAGTCCGGACCTCGGAATTTTGTGAAGTCACTCTGAAATGTTAAAAGTACCGGTCGATCATCAATTAGTTTTGACCCGCGGACAAATCCGAGAAAAAAACCATTACTGTACAATACACTGATCTACGCAAGTGGATCTACGAGTGCAATACTATGCACTTGCCAGTATGGTAGCGACGAAATACGTCTCTGGCAATTGCAGTGAAGAGCCGACTGACCATTAACGCATATTAACGCGCCGTGGCATGCGTCCAGAATCAAGTCCGGAATACTTTGCTACTAGCTACTACGACCGTCAGTATCCCTCGTTTCGCTGCCAATGACGGTGTCCACAAGATGTTTCTTGCTAATGCGACACGTTATCCGCAAGCTAATAACTGGTATTGGAGGCCAACGGACAAGCCAACGGACAAAATTTTGACAAGAATTCTGAGAGAAATTACGTAACGACGCTGACAAATTTAGTGATTGGGGCGGCACGTTGACGCATCCTTTTCTTTCGTGCCGCATCACTTTTCAGGTGGTTCAAAGAACCCCCCTTTGCTTTCAAATTGCCCGCCCACCAACACTCAAGATTCAGATCAACATTATATTCGACTCCGGATCGATGATGAGACGCGCAAGCCCAACGGCCAACTCGTCTCGGGAGGTCCCGCCCACCTGTCGCGAGCTCGCCTCGGACGCGCTCCCCTCATCTTCGATCGAGAAGAACTGCGTGCTTCCACCCATTTGCTGTAGGATTTTTATCCTTGTCATTCCCAAGTACATACTTGTTACAGGCTATGTCCTTTCCCCCATAATACTGTACATTGCCCGCGCGCAGGTCGTCAGTCCGGAACTCCAGTGCGCCACACACTAACTGAAGCACGATACGTGACCCCCAAAGATTTACTGCATCGGCCGCATCAGCTGATTTTCTGATCTCCTGCCCACATTGGCATACTTTGCCCGTCTACGAGGCCAGATACTCCCCCTAGAGAACCTTAATACTTCGGATGTGTCAGCGAGGCCTGCCACGTTGTCTAGATGATATATGAGGCTATGGTTTATTCTGTGTTTTGTTTAGCTCTCTTGTGATGATGACTTACCGAATTTAAGCGCGGATCCGGCAATGCGCGATTCTGTCAGTCCTGTGGAATCTAGCCGGAGATAACGGCGTCAGACAACGGTCTTGCACCTGCAAGATGGTATAATTTCACGTCGACTCGGGATGGTCGGCGTGTCAGACAACTGCTTTAGCATCTTGGCTCAAGTTCAAGATCACTACGGATGCCACAGTTGTCCATCAATGTACAAACAATGTGCCATATTGGACCATCACGGCCTTTCACGCGCTTCACGGGGTCGTCTCCCCCCACCAGGCCTGTTCCCACCACCAAACCGCTACCACCTTCTCACAGTAAATGGGGTTTGCACAACGCGATATTCCTTTGTTGTCCGAAAGCTGGATTCACTCGGTTTTGCTAGCATATAGAGTGACGCATGTGGCGTCATTTTCTGGCCATCAACTTGGATCAAGTTTTGCTCGCGCTTAGGGAAGTCTTTGTGGACATCTGGGACGTCAGAGAAGCCCTGTGTGGCGTACATTCGAAATTTACTCGGGCCCTGTTTTGCCCTCGGGCCAGTTATAAGCTCAAGAGAGCTTGAGCTCCCATTCCCATCTATCTTCTCGATTACGCCTCTTCGAGAGCCATAATGCCCTATCCGAACCAGGTTTACACTGTCTTTTCTTTCATAGGTTTCGCGTTGTGTGCTACTCCCCTTTACTGGCACCTTCAAGGTACGTGGACCTGTTCACGTGATTCTAGTATCTCATTCTAAGAATCTACGAGCCAGCTTGGAATACGGCCACTTGCTTGTACATGATCTGGACCGGTCTTGGATGTCTGCTACAAGGCATCAATTCGATCGTATGGGACGGGAACATGATCAACAGGGCTCCGATCTACTGTGACATCTGTAAATCCGTTCATCCGTTGCCTCTTGAACGCTCACTCACCCTCCGTCACCGCACAGCAACCCGTATTCAGGTAGCACTGAATTCTGCGATCCCGGTTTGTTCACTTTGCATCAACCGCCGCCTCTGCAAGATTGCTGGGGCGAAAGTTGCGATGACTACAAATTCCGAGAGGCGCCGGGCTGTAATACAAGATTTGCTCATTGGTGTCGGCATTCCTATTCTCCAGATAATTGCCCGTGAGTGTGCCTAACTATTCAACGTCAACAAGTTTACAAGGATGGAATCAAGAATACGTTGTTTCGTCGAATCGTTACGATATATATGAAGATTTCGGCCCTGTCTTTGTAACAGTGACCACACCGTTATCATTCATTCTATTCTACGGGTGGCCCGTGGCGATAGGTGTTGTATCTTTCTTCTATTGTGGTGAGTATTCTGGCCTGTTTCGCTTTTTGGTGCCCTGGAGGCTCATTGGTTCCAGTCACGTCCATTTGCGCGTTCTACAAGTACCAACGTCAGTTCAAGCAGATGATGTCTTCGCAGGGTTTTAGCCGTGGCCGTTACCTCCGGTTGATGGCCCTTTCTTCCGCCGATATACTCGGGAGCATTCCGTTGGGGACGTATATCATCGTCTCCAATGTGAAGGGCGGTGTCACACCTTGGAAAGGCTGGGCCTACACGCACAGCAACTATTCCGAAGTCGACCAGATCGCAGGCTCTGTCTGGAGGAATGACCCTGGTATGGAAATCGGCCTCGAGATGTTCCGCTGGTCGCTGGTTGCATGCGCTTTTGTCTTTTTCGCGTTCTTTGGCTTTGCGGACGAGGCGCTCCAACATTATCGTCGGTTGTACACGTCGATCGCTAGTCATGTCGGCTACTCGACGTTCACTGACCACAAATCATCGCATGCGTGAGTAGTTTCATTCACTATATTAGTCCGTCTAGACGCGTTGGGGCTGAGTCTCCTGTTTTATTTTATTTTTCAGTACTTCGACAGTCCCTTGCGTCGATAGTGGCGTCATTGTTAACTCCGTAGTCAAAACGACTAGAGACAGGCGCAGATCGAGCGTCTCCGCTGACCAATCCTTTATTTCATTCGCCGGTGACATTAAACCCGTTTTCAAAGCCAAGCAATACTCGCCTTCGAATACCGTAGCATCATCATCCGTGGAAAGATTTGATGAGCTCGAGATGCAGGACCAGTCTACCCCGCCGGCAGGAATTATACCAACGGTTCCTCCTGCATCTGTTCCGCATCATTTCCCAACAGGACCGAATCGACCATGAGAGCATACTCCAGCGTTGACACGGTTTGAAGACTGAACCTGAATTTCTACCCAGGGCTTATGCGGTGACACGTTGGATGGTGGAGTAGCGCTTCCTGAGTGTTTGCTGTGGCACTACTTATTTTCTTCGATCTTCTTATACAATAACCTGGTCTCTTACCACCGCTTCGATGTAGCGCCTCCCCAACTTTGTAGCATCCCGGAATATGATGCTAGTGAACGCTGCGTACATCTTAATGACACCATCCGCTTGTTAACACCGTACCTCTCTAGGTTTGAATGACCACGTATTTTGTCGCTATAAGTTCTTTTGGCTGGAAATGAGTTTTAATTGCAAAGGACTGAGCACGCATCTATATGCACAACGATGTGTACTGTGTAGGCGGCGGCGGCGCGGCCCATGTCGCACAAGCCCGATATTTCCTGCGTTTCTCCCTATGTAACGAACCACGGAATGCCAGTGTTTCTCTTTCTCATCTTTTGACTTCAGGTTTTTGCCTCGTATATAGTTTGTTGACCAGCGATGCACTGGCAGTCGATTACAGTACCTTGACGTACGTAAAAGCGGATTGGACGTCCCAGGCCCGCCAGTTAGCGCTAGTTAGCGTTCGGCGAATGTGTCGCTCCCAAATCCCGATCAACGCCACTCTGACCCACTCAGCTCCACCTCGTTCCTGACTCCCTGTAAACTTGAAACCCACGTCGTCCCCATCATCACCAGCAAATGTTTTTATGAAGAGAATGATGACGGCCGGACGCCATGACACTGGGAGACCAGGCGATTATCTGTCCGCATGTGGCAAGGCATATGGTGCGTCTTGTTGGGAGCCTTGGAGGTACTGTAGCGGCGCGACGCCACTTGCGCTCACGTGTTTGCATAGCCGCACGAATCTGGTAGTACGTATCCTATCCTATCTCGCAGTGCCTTGAGAGTCCGTGCCCCGGAATTTCGTGAAGTCACTCTGAAATGTTACATGCACAGTACCGATCATCAATCTGACCCACGGAAAAATCCGAGAAAAATACCTTCGCTCTGATCGCGGATATGAGTGCACTACTTCTCTCCGACTCTCTCCGACTCTCTCGTACCCTCGGTCTTAATCCCAAAGGAATGCGCACGCGTTTACTAGTATACTATGTGCACTGCACTTGCTAGTTAGGTAGCGACGAAAGCCATCAATTTGCAGTGAAGGGTTGAGTGTCCGCTCTTGGCAGCCTCTTGCACGCACCGTTCGTCCGGAACACTTACTACTAGCCAGTGTCCCTCGTTTCGCTCAAGGTTTCGCTGCCATGGTGCAAGTGCGACACGTGACCAACGGACGGTTTCTAGTCACCGAGCGCAAACATTATGTAATGAAACTGACAAAAATTTTACTGCATCTGCCGCATCGGCTGATTTTCTGATCTTCTCTTCAGTCAACTGATTTTCTGATCTCCTGCCCACATTGGTATACTCTACCCGTCTACAAGGCCAGATGCTCCCCCTAGAGAACTTTAATACTTCGGGGTGGGCGGCAGTGTCAGACAACGTTCTAGCACCTGCAAGATGGCATAATTTCACGTTTGACTCGGGATGGTCGGCGTGTCAGACAACTGCTTTGGCACCTTGGCTCAACCTCAAGATCACTACGAATCCCACATCTGTCCGTCGATGAACAAACGATGTACCATATTGGACCATCACGGGGCGCCTCCCGGTCAATGGAGAACACCCCCCATCAGGCCTGTTCCCACCACCAAACCCGTCTTTCACAGTAAATGGGGCTTGCACAACACGATGTTATCCGAAAGCTGGATTTACGCGGTTTTGCTGGCATATAGAGTGGCGCATGGAGTGCTACTGTACTACCTTTTAGAATCACTCGCGATCATATGGTAACATCATTATCAACGTGGATTAAGCTTCGCTCAGGCTTAGGAAGGCCAAAAAGCCGTCTTATCTCTGTGAACATCTGGGACGTCAGAGAAGCACTGCGTGGCGTACATTCGAAATTCACTCGTGCCCTGTTTTGTCCTTGGGTCAGTTATAAGCTCAACAGAGCTCCCATTCCCATCGATTTTCTCGATTGCGCCAGTCGAGAACCAGAATGTCCCCCCCACCAAACGAAGTCTACACTGCTTTCTCTTTCATTGGTTTCGTGTTGTGTGCTATTCCCTTTTACTGGCATCTTCAAGGTACGTGGAACAGTTCACGTGATTCGAGTATCATTCTAAGAATGCACGGCCCAGCTTGGAATACGGGCACTTGCTTGTACATGATCTGGGCCGGTCTTGGATGCCTGATACAATGCATCAACTCGATCGTTTGGAACAAGAACATGGTCAACAGGGCTCCGATCTACTGTGATATCGGTGAATCCGTCGATCTGTTGTCTCTCGAGCGTTCACTCACTCTCCGTCACCGCACAGCGACCCGTATTCAGGTTGCACAGAATGTTGCGATTCCGGCTAGTTCACTTTGCATCAACCGCCGCCTCTGCAAGATTGCTACAGCGAAAGTTGCGATGACCACAAGTGCCGAGAGGCGCCGTGCTGTGATACAAGATTTGCTAATTGGTCTCGGCATTCCTATTCTTCAGATAATTGTCGGTGAGTGTGCTCAACTATTTATTGTCAATTGTCAGCGAGTTGTTTACACGGATGCAACCCAGAATACGTTGTCTCGTCGAATCGTTACGACATCTATGAGGATTTTGGCCCTGTCTTCAGTATCGTGCTTACGCCGCTGAGCTTCGTTCTCGTCTACGCGTGGCCCGTGGTGATCGGTACCGTATCTCTCTTCTATTGTGGTGAGTATTCTGGCTTGTCTTCGCTTTTTGGTGCCCTGGGGGCTCACCAGTTTCAGTCACGAGCATTCGCACATTCTACAAGCGGCGACGCCAGTTCAGCGAGATAATGGCTCATTCGCAAGGTCTTAACCGGGGCCGGTATCTCCGGCTGATGGCCCTTTCTGCCACCGAGATAATTGGGACCATTCCGTTGGGGACGTATTTCATCGTCAACAATGCACAGATAGGTGTCACATCTTGGAAAGGCTGGGCGTATACGCACAGCCACTACTCCCATGTCTTCAAGGTCCCAAGCTCCGTTTGGAAGAATGACCCCCGGGCTTGCGGCGGCTTCGAGACATACCGTTGGTCGCTTGTTGCGTGCGCTTTTATCTTTTTCGGCTTCTTTGGCTTTGCCAATGAGGCGCGCCAAAATTATCGCCGTTTGCTCACGTCGATTGCCGGTCGTATCGGCTACTCGACGTTCACTGACCACGGATCATCGGATGCGTGAGTAGTTCATTCCCTATATCGGTCCGTCTAGACGTGTTGAGGCTCACTCTCCTTTTGCAGTACTTCGTCAATCCCTTACGGGCGAAGCGGCGTCGCTGTCACTGTGGTCGGAATGACTAGAGAAAAGCGCAGATCGAGCGTCTCCACTTTCCGAACCTCTACTTCCATCGCCAGTGACGTTAAGCCCGAGTTAAAATTCGAACAGTATTCGCCTTCGAATACCGTGACATCGTCGTCTGTGGAGAACTTTGATGAGGCCAAGACGCAGGGCCAGTCAACCCTGCCGGCGATCATGCCAACGGTTCCTCCTGCATCTGTTCCGCCTCATCTCCCTCATAGGACTGAATCCACCATGCGCTCATACTCTGTCGTTGACACGGTTTGAAGACTGAGCCTGAACTCAACTGCTTTCGTTACACCTTCATTCATTTGTTTCTTTCTTCCCTTGGGTTTTTTGTATCTCTGTCAATTATACGGTTGTTTGTTTATGTGTAATTTCTACCCAGAGCTGAGGCGCTGACGCGTTAGTGTTTTGCTATAGCGTTATTTATTTTCTTCGATTTTCATATACAGTAGTCGTGGTCTCGTTCCACCACTTTGATGTTGATGTAGCGCCTTCCCAGCTTGTAACATCCCGAGATACTGTGCCGCGGACATTTTATAGCCTTCCGTTTGCTTGTACCACTAGTTCTTCTCATGTTTTACCGTAATAAGCGCAGCTTGTTACCATGAGCCCCTTTGACTGGAAATGACCTCATGGGCACCACGGCGCCGCCATCACATTATTTTCTATAAGAATCGATCAAATTCAACAGCATGCGCGCTCTGACTTGGCGCGAGGGTACCGAGCCATGTGGCCCAAGATGTGGCCCACGCCCGACATTCCCTTATGTTTTCCCATATGTTTCTACCTCATCGTTGCCCACATTATTCTACTGTTTATGCACAGTGGTTGATACATGCAATTACTTGGACGTAGATAAAAGCGGACATAGTGAACACCTGAACATCCGTTGGCACTCAGCGATTTGTTGCCTCAGTTCGAGTCGTTCTGTCGCATTTCCCGCGGTAAGTCACGGTCTCGCGATCTCACCCCCGTTTTCATCGTCACTATCTAGCAAATGTTCATAAAACAACATGGCAAGCTGGACGTCGTGAACACTGGGATATCAGGCGATTATTGTCCGAGTACGGTACGTTGTGTGTTGGAGGTGCAACACACAGCGCGACGCCACATCCCCATGGAGCTCGTATGAACATCAGAACCTTAAATCCCGTCGGAAGTCCATTTTCCAAGCTCCCAAGCAAGACATACGCATTCTCATAACTTATTCAGGACCCCTGAACGTTCCAGCCCGATCACGACGAGTCTGCGACAGTGACACCGGCCCGAACCATCTGGCCATGCATTTCATTCCGTTGCATTCGCTCCTCCCTCTTGTTGGTTAGAAACACCGAGGGTGAGAGGCACCAGTATCGACGTCAATGCACCCTCGCCACGGGTCCCGATGCAGACGTACAGTGAAGTATAGAAACACACCTTCACCGTGAGCAGTAGAGACAGTTTCGCCTGAATGAGCACATGCACTTATGACCGACGATGCCGCGCGCCACGTCCGCGAAACAGTGACGTGAATACTGTTGAGAGGCAAGTACGGTTCTGCGCTTGGCATCAATGCATCGAACATGTCCCCAGCCCTGCGTCACTGGCCTCACACAAGTAGGGAGATGGCGCAGTAGGCGGGACGTCATGGCTGTTGTCCATGAGTTACTTTTCGCAAGACGGCTGATCCTTGCAAATGGCAAAGGCAGAAAACGTGACCAGCGGACGATTTCAAGTCACCGATCAGGCAACATCATTACGTAACGATGCAGATCAGCTGGTTCTCTCGTCTCCTGCCATCAAGTTCACGTTAACTCGGGATGGTCGGCGTGTCAGATAACTGCTTTGGCACCCTGTCTTCTATGGATGCCACATCTTCTCACAGAACAAACGATGTGCCATTTTGGACATTGGATTATCACCATCACAGGTGCGTCTTCCGGGTTTTTGGAAACACACCACCGGGCCTGTTGCCACCGCTAAAACTGCTCCCGTTTTTTATAGTAAATGGGAACGGGCATGCTTGCACAACACGGTATTCGTTTTTTGTCCGAACGCTAGATAAACTTGGTTTTGCTAGCATATAGAGTGACGCATGGAGGGCTACTGTACTACCTTTTAGCACAGGGTAGCATCATTCTCTGGCCATCAACTTTTGCTCGTGCTTAGGAAAGCCAGAAAGCCGCGCTATCTCTGTGGAAATTAGGGACATCAGAGAAGCCTTGCGTGGCGTACATTCGAAACTCAGGCCCTGTTTACCCTCGGGCTAGTTATAAGCTCAACAGAGCTCCCATTCCCATCCATCTTCTCGATTACGCCTCATTCGAGAATTACAATGTCGCCCCCACCCAACGAACTCTATACTGCTTTCTCTTTTATCGGTTTCGTGTTGTGTGCTATTCCCTTTTACTGGCATCTTCAAGGTACGTGGAACAGTTCACGTGATTCGAGTATCATTCTAAGAATGCACGGCCCAGCTTGGAATACGGGCACTTGCTTGTACATGATCTGGGCCGGTCTTGGATGCCTGGTACAATGCATCAACTCGATCGTATGGAACAAGAACATGGTCAACAGGGCTCCGATCTACTGTGATATCGGTGAATCCGTCGATCCGTCGTCTCTCGAGCGTTCACTCACTCTCCGTCACCACACAGTGGCTCGCCTTCAGGTTGCACAGAATGTTGCGATCCCGGCTTGTTCACTTTGCATCAACCGCCGCCTCTACAAGATTGCTACAGCGAAAGTTGCGATGACCACAAGTGCCGAGAGGCGAAGGGCTGTAATACAAGATTTGTTGATCGGTCTGGGCATTCCTATTCTCCAGATGATTGTCCGTGAGTGTATTCCGTTATTTATGGTCAGTGAGTTGTTTACACGGATGCAACCCAGAATACGTTGTATGCTGGGATCGTTACGACATTATTGAGGATTTTGGCCCTGCCGCCAGTACCATGCTTACGCCGCTAAGCTTCGTTCTCTTCTACGCGTGGCCCGTGGCGATCGGTACTGTATCTCTTTTCTATTGTGGTGAGTACTCTGGCTTGTCTTCGCTTTTTGGTGCCCTAGGGTCTCACCAGTTCCAGTCCCGAGCATTTACACATTCTACAAGCGCCAACGCCAGTTCAACGAGATAATGGCTAATTCGCAAGGTCTCAACCGTAGTCGATATCTCCGGCTGATGGCCCTTTCCGCCACCGAGTTACTTGGGACCATTCCGCTGGGGACGTATTTTATCGTCATCAATGCGAAGGCAGGTGTCAAACCTTGGAAAGGATGGGCCTTCGCGCACAGCCACTTTTCCCATGTCATCCAGATCCCAAGCGTCGTTTGGAAGAAGGACCCGGCGGCATCGAGACATACCGTTGGTCGCTTGTCGCGTGCGCTTTCATCTTTTTCGGCTTCTTTGGCTTTGCGGATGAGGCGCGCCAACATTATCGTCGCTTGTACACGTCGATCGCCAGTCGTATCGGCTACTCGACATTCACTCATCACGGATCATCGGATGCGTGAGTAGTTCATTCACTATAGTGGTCCGTCTAGACGTGTTGGGGCTCACCCTCCATTTTCAGTACTTCGTCGGTCCCTTACAGGCGGAGCGGCGTCGCTGCCAGTGTCACTGTGGTCAGAATGAATAGAGAAAAGCGCAGATCGAGCATCTCCACTGACCAAACCTCTACTTCCATCGCCAGTGACGTGAAGCCCGAGTTAAAATTCGAACAGTATTACCCTTCGAATACCGTGACGTCATCGTCTGTGGAATGTTTTGATGAGTTCAAGATGCAGGGCCAGTCAACCTTGCCTGCGGGGACCATGCCAACGGCTCCTCCTGAATCTGTTCTGCCTCACTCCCGTGACTCGGACAGGATCGAATCAACCACGAGCTCATACTCCGGCGCTGACACGGTTTGAAGACTGAGCGAGAACTCAGCTGCTTTCGTTACACCTTCGTTCGTTCATTTCTTTCTTTCGTTGGGTTTTTTTTATCTCGGCCAACTATACCTTTGTTTGTTTATGTGGAATTTCTATCCAGGGCTGAGCGCCGACTCGTCGGTGCCTTGCTGTAGCGTTGTTTATTTTCTTCGATTTTCTCAAATTCTTATACAGTCACGGTAGTGCTGGTCTCATTAGACCACTTTGATGTTGGTGTAGCACCTTCCCAGCTTGTAGCATCCAGAGATACTGAGCCGCGGACATTTTCTAGTCGTCCGTTTGCTTTTTCTGTCTGTTCCTTCCCATGTTTAAATGAGCACGAAGCCTGTTACCATGAGCCCGTTTGGCTGGAAATGATCAAATAATCTTTCTTACCTGCAATCTCTTTAAGAATTTATTCTTACGTCTCAACCGTACTTGGTGCCTAAAGGCATCACGGCACCTCCATCACATCCTTTTCTATACGAACCGATCAAATGCAATGCACGGTCTAACTTTCTCATATGTTTCTCCCTCATCGTTGGCCACATCAAAGTGACATCATTCGACTTTTCATATACAGTGGTTGATACATGCAATTACTTGGACGTAGATAAAGGCGGACAAGGCGGACACTCGAACATCCATTGGTAGTCAGTGATTTTTGTTGCTTCCTGTTCGAGTCACTTCGCCTGTGATACCCCTTCGACCTCGCCTGCATCTCGCGTTTTACACCACGGTCTCCCTCGCTCCCGTTTTCTTCGTCATCATCTAGAAAATTTTCATAAACAGAATGACATGCTGGACGTCGTGGACACCGGGAGATCAGGTGATTATTAATTATTGTCCGAGTGTAGTACTCTTTGTGAGTCACGTTCGTGCTCCGTGCTCACAGTGTGTAGCGCGCCGGTGGTAAGGGAAGAGGTCAGCACGCGGGTACTACTATTGAGAGTTGGCTTAGCCACTCTGAGACTATCATTGTATAGTTATTTCTGCACAGCTTATGGGCAGGAGCGCGTAGCGCTTCTCGCTCGAAGATGAGGGGTGCGTGTCCAGGGGCGAGCTCGCAACGGGTGGGTGGGCCCACCTGAAGCAGGCTGATTGCCATCAGACCGCAAAGCTCATCATCGAAGTTTCATTGGAACTTGAACTGGGAGTGGTGGGTGGGTGAAATTGAAGCGGCACGGAGGTTCTTTGAACCATCCAAAGGGGAACATGAGAGAGGATGGTGGAAGGGACGACAAAACGAACGTGTCACGTGTCGCCCTCTCCGCTTACCCAAAGACCACATTCTGGGCCTACGCTCGTGCCTCGCTTCGCCCCAGAATCCTAGTTGTATCAACTTGTATGTCGGAGGTGCATCACACAGCGCGACGCCACAGCCGCAGGGAGCTAGTCTGAACATCAAAACCCTCGGACGTCCAACTTGCAAGATTCCAAACAGCTTTCTCATTTCATATACAGGACCCCTAAACTTTCCAGGCCGATCGCGACGAGTCGGCGACAGTGACACTGTCCCTATTTCTCTTGCCTTTCTTTCCTTTGCATTGGCTCCTTACATTTGGTGGTCGGAAACACAGAGGGAAAGAGGCAATATCCACCCTCACCACGGGTCCCGATGCAGACGCACAGCGAAGTATGGAAACATACCTTCATCGGGTGCAGTAGAGATAGCTCCAAGCTTGCCAGAGTGGCTGTATGAGCACACGCGCTTGTGACCATGCGCCTGACGATTCCGCGCGCCATGTCCGCGAACGTGATCACTGTTAAGAGAGGCAAGCGCGGTTCCACGCTTGACATCATCGATCGTGGCAACACCGAATTTGTCAGTGTCTCCAGCCCTGTGTCAATGACCTCTTGCTGGTGAAGACACAAGTAGCGAGGGGGCGCAGCAGGCAGGATGTCGAGGGCCATCGTCCACGAGTTGTTTGCCAGGAAGGGGAAGGGGCCGCAACACGATCAGCCGATCGGCAAAGCGAAAAAACGTGACTAACGAAAACACAAAAGTTACATAACGAAACAGAGCAGCTGATCGATGATCGATCGATGATAATCCTTCTCCTTGATCTTCTCCCAGGGTTACTGTAACTCGGGATCGTCGGCGTGTCAGATAACTGCTTTTGCACCTTATCTTCTGTGGATGCAACGTCTGTTCACAAATGCGGAACAAACGATGTGCCATTTTGGACAAGATATTGAATTATCGTCATCACGGGGGCGACGGGGCCGCCGTCGGGGCGTCAAGCGGGGCGTCCTCCGGATCTTTTGAGAACGCAACCACCGGGCCTATTCAAGTTCCCACCACTAAAACCGCTGCCATTTCTACAGTAAATGGAAGCGGGGAGGTTTGCAGAACGCGGTATTCGTTTGTCGTCCGAACGCTGGATTAACTTGGGCATATAGTAGAGTGACGCAGAGCAAGGCATAGAAAGCCACAGGCACGGCTAGGGCTGTACTCCCCCGAGGTACCACCCTGACCCTGGGTCCCTGAGGAATCACTAGTCACTCGCGATCATCACACCCATTCCCGAGTCTGGCCATCATGAATTAGGTTTTTGCGCAGAAAGCTAAAAAATCGTTTCATCTCTGTGGACATCTAGGAATTATGAATTGGGTTGTGCGCAGAAAAGCTAAAAAGCTGTTTCATCTCTGTGGACATCTGGGATGGTAGAGAAACCTTGCATTGCGTGCATTCAAAATTCACTCAGGCCCTGTTTTACCATCGGGCCCAAGATCGGGCCAGCTATAAACTCAAGTTACCCAACAGAGCTCCCATTCCCATATATCTTGTCGATTGCGCAGGGAGCAACCGAGAACCGCAATGTCTCCTAACCAGATCTACACTGCCTTCTCTTTCATTGGTTTCGTGCTGTGTGCCATTCCCTTTTACTGGCACCTTCAAGGTACGTTACTGTAATCTATTGATTCTATTCACGTGATTCAAGTGCTTCATTACGTACGGGCCAGCTTGGAATACGGCACTTGCTTGTTCATGGTCTGGGCAGGTCTCGGATGCCTAATGCAATGCATCAACTCGATCGTGTGGAAGGGAACATGATCAACAGGGCTCCGATCTACTGTGATATCTGTAAGTCCGTTCATCCCTTGTCTCTCGATCGTTCACTCACTCTCCGTCGCCGCACAGCAACCCGCATTCAAGCAGCACTGAATGTTGCAATCCCGGCCTGTTCGCTTTGCATCAATCGCCGCCTTTACAAGATTGCTACGGCAAAAGCTGCGATGACTACATATCCAGAGAGGCGCCGGGCTGTGATACAAGATTTGCTGATTGGTGTCGGCCTTCCTATTCTCCAGATAGTTACTCGTGAGTGTGCTTAGCCATTCACTCAATTTCACGTCAGCGATTTTACGCGTATGCAATCCAGAATACATTGTTTCTCGAATCGTTACAATATTTATGAGGATTTTGGCCCTTCCCTCGCTCTCGTAGATACGCCGCCAACATTCTTTCTCTTCAACGCGTGGCCCGTGGCGATCGGTACTGTATCTCTATTCTATTGTTGTGAGTATCCTGGCCTGTCTTAGCTTTGGGTGTCCTGGCTCATTAGTTCCCAGCGACAAGCATTTACACGTTCTACAGGCGCCAACGTGAGTTCAGGCAGATGATGTCCTCTTGCCCAGGTCTCAGTCGTGGCCGGTACTTCCGGCTAATGGCCTATCTGCTATCGATATACTCGGGACCATTCCGTTGGGGACATATTTCATCGTCGCCAATGCGAAGGCGGGTGTCAAACCCTGGAAAAGCTGGGCCGACGCGCACAGAAACTATTCCGAGGTCATCCAGATCCCAAGTATCGTTTGGGAGAACGACCCAGATCTGGCTGATGGCCTCGGGATATTCCGCTGGTCGCTGGTCGCGTGCGCTTTTATCTTTTTCGGGTTCTTTGGCTTGCGGATGAGCGCGCCAGCATTATCGACATGTGTACACGTCAATCGCCAGTCGTATCGGCTACTCGACGTCCACTCACCGTGGATCATCCCATGCGTTAGTGGTCCATTCACTATAATTAGTTCGTCTAGACGTATGGGCTCAGGCTCACTCTCCTTTTGCAGTACTTCGTCATTCCCCTACGGGAAGAGCGGCATCATTGTCACTGTGGACAGAATGACCAGAGACAAGCGCAGGTCGAGCATCTCCACTGACCAACCCTCGATCCCGTTCATTTCCGTCGCCTCAGGCTGTGACAATAAACCGAATCTCAAAGTTGAGGGCTATTCGCATTCGAATACCGTGGCACAGTCCGAGTCGTCTGTAGAAAGTTTTGATGTGTTCAAGATGCAGGGCCAGTCGGCCCTGTTGGTGGGGATCATGCCAACGGTTCCTCCTTCATCTGTTCCACCTCATTCCCCTGACAAGACGAATCAACCATACGCGCATACTCCGGCGTTTAGTAGCCGCCAACTCGCCGGTTTACACGATTTGAAAACTGAGCCAGAACTCGGCTCCTTTCGTTACACTTTCATTCATTTGTTTATTTATCTCGTTGGGTTCTTAACTCGGCCAACTATACTCTTGTTTGTTTATGTGTAATTTCTGCCGAGGGCTGACGCCGTTGCCGTAGCGTTACTTATTTTCTTCTATTTTCTTACACAGTAATCGTGGTATCTGTTCCACCACTTTAATGGGCGCCTTCCCAACTTTGTAGCATCCCGAGATACTGTATGATGAACGCCGCGGACATGTTAACGTCCGGTGACTAGCCTTCCGTTTGTTTTTACTACCCGTTTTATCCGTTCATCACCTTTCCATACGTGCGCGGTCGACTTGGCAGTTGGCATGAGTGTACCGAGCCATGCAGCCCAAGCTCGACATTCCCTTGCAGTATCCTTCCCCATATGTTTCTGCCTCATCATTCGACCTTTACGTACTGTAAAGTAGTTAATACAGGCAAATTACTTGAACATAGATAAAAGCGGACATAACTTAGTGGACAACCGAACATCGGTTGGCGTTCAGCAATTTTGTTGCCTCCCGAGTCACTGCCCCTAAATACCTCTTTGACCTCGCTCGCATCTCGCGTGTTACACCACGTCTCACGGCATCGCTCGCGATTTCATCGTCACTATCTAGCAAACGTTCATAAAACAGATCAGGCGATTACTGTCCGAGCTCCGAGCACTGTACATTCTGTGTTGGAGATGCAACAAAGCGACGCCACAGCCGCCGCATGGAGCTACAGTAGTATGTACATCAGTATCCTAAAACTCGTCGGAAGTCCATCTTCCAAGCTTCCAGGAAAGACGTATGCATTCTCATAACTTATACAGAAGTCATAGAACCCCTGAAACGTTCCACCTCGACGACGGTGACAGACTGCCCCTAGTATCTCTCTGGCTATGCCTTTCTTTCCTTTTCATTAGCCCCCCCCCCCCCGTTAATGGTCAGAAACGCTCCTTCATCGCGAGCAGTATAGACAGTTTCGAGCTTGCCAGAGTGGATGTATGAGCGCACTCGAGACTTTGCACCCGGAGATGCCGCACGCCACATCCGCGAACCTGACTATTGAGATCGTTGAGAGAGGGAAACGCGGTCCCACGCTTGACATCGCCGTGGCATCACAGAACATCTCCTAGCCCTGTGTCAATGGCCTCTTGGAGACTTAGACATCGAGGACCGTCGTACATGAGTTGCTCACAACTCAGTCACAAGGTGACAAGGAAGAGCGGCAAGAGCATCGAATTAGGCATTTCAGTTTATCAGTTTTTAGAGGTTGCTCAACCCAGGCAACCACTGAAAACCAGCTGAAACGTGGAAACGTGGAAACTGAAAACCTACCTTAGGGGGTGAGAAGTGGAAATTTGGAATTTAAATTGTGAACCTACAGATCGCTATGGAAAATTATATGGAAACCAATGAAACATGTGGTCTGAGATTTTGCATATTACAGTAACAAGTTTCCAGGATCCTGTTCTGGGTTTCCAAGTTTCTGGAAACCTGGAAGTCAGCGGATACCAACGGAAACCAGGAATATACAGTAATTTTCCATTTTGCTGAAGAGGAAGGGTCTGTAAAACAGTGTTGTACAAGGTCAGGATGACTTGGGGTCACATCAGACGGGTCACGTCAAAGTTGACGAGGGTCAGATGTAGTCAGATCTGGTTAGACTCGTTCTTATCGTTATCAATATTGGAATTATTGTAATCAGGCAACTGAATCTAGGCATCGCACCACCCCGTCTGTATAGAAAGTTCTCACTTCTCACGGACCCTTGAACTACATGTATCACAGTAGCCGTCAGACAAACCAAGTGACTTTGACGACGGGTCGGAGTCTGACCTCGTCAGAGGTCATGACAACTCTGCTTTATTGTAAGACGACAAGCAAGATCAGCCGATCGAAAAACGTGACCAGCGGACGATTTTAAGTCACCGATCATTGCACAACATTACGTAACGAAACAGAGCATCAGCTGGTTTTTCTAATCCTGCCATCAAGTTCACCTTAACTCGGGATGGTCGGCGTGTCAGATAACCAGCTTTTCTTCTATGGATGCCACGTCTGTTTCACAGATGCGTCGTGAATAAGCGATGTGCCATTTTGGACAAGATATTGGTCGATCGCCATCACGGGGCCGTCTTCCAGGTCTTTTGAGAACACCCTGCCGGGCCTGTTCCCGCCACTGAAACCGCTCTCGTTTTTACAGTAAATGGGAGCGGGGAAAGGAGCGGGGAGGTCTGCACAACGCGATATTCGTTTGTTTTCTGAACGCTGTTAGTGGATTAACTTGGTTTGCCAGCATATAGAATGACGCATAGAGGGCTACTGTATTACCACTGCACGAGGAATCAGTCGTGATCACATCAAATTCTCGGGGATTAAGCCCACTCTCGCGGGAAAGCCAAAATGCCGGACCATTTCCGGGGACATCTGGGATTTTAGAGAAGCCCTGCATTGCGTACATTCGAAATTCACCCTTGCCCTGTTTTATCCTCGGGCCAGTTATAAGCTCAAGAGAGCTCTCACTTAACATCTATTTCGTCGATTGCGCCGCATTTGAGAACCAAAATGTCCCTCCCTCCTAATCAGCTTTACACTGCCTTCTCTTTCATAGGTTTCGTGTTGTGTGCTATTCCCTTTTACTGGCACCTTCAAGGTACGTGGATCTATTTACGTGATTCGAGTACTCCATTCTAAAAATGTACGGGCCAGCTTATAATACGGGCACTTGCTTGTTCATGATCTGGGCAGGTCTCGGATGCCTGATGCAATGCATCAACTCGATCGTGTGGAACGGGAACATGATAAACAGGGCTCCGATCTACTGTGATATCTGTAAATCCGTCGATCCCTTGATTCTCGAGCGTTCACTCACTCTCCGTCACCGCACAGCAACCCGTATTCAAGTCGCGCTGAATGTTGCAATCCCTGCTTGTTCACTTTGCATCAACCGCCGCCTTTACAAGATTGCTACGGCGAAAGTTGCAATGACTACAAATTCCGAGAGGCGCCGGGCTGTGATACAAGATCTACTGATTGGTGTTGGCCTTCCGATTCTCCAGATAATTACTCGTAAGTGTGCTCAACCACTCACTACCAGCGAGTTGTTTACACGGATACAATTTAGAATACGTTGTTTCTTCGAATCGTTACAACATTTTTGAGGATTTTGGCCCTGCCTTCGGTCTCGTAGAAACGCCACTAACCTACATCCTCTTCTACGCGTGGCCCGTGGCGATCGGTACTGTATCTCTATTCTATTGTTGTGAGTATCCAGGCTTGTCTTCGCTTTGGGTACCCTGGCTCATTAGTTCTAGCCACAAGCATTTACGCGTTCTACAGGCGCCAACGTCAGTTCAGCCAGATAATGATCCATTCCCAAGGTCTTAACCGTAGCCGGTACTTCCGGCTGATGGCCCTTTCTGCGACCGAGATACTTGGGACCATTCCTTTGGGGACGTATTTCATCGTGTCCAATGCGAAGGCAGGTGTCCAGCCTTGGGAAAGCTGGGCTGATATGCACAGTGACTATTCCGAGGTCAACCAAATCCCGAGCATCGTTTGGGAGAACGACCCATATTTGGCTGTTGGCCTTGGGATATTCCGCTGGTCTCTGGTCGCGTGCGCTTTTATCTTTTTCGGGTTCTTTGGCTTTGCGGATGAGGCGCGCCAGCATTATCGACATGTGTACACGTCAATCGCCAGTCGTATCGGCTTCTCGACGTCCACTTCCCGTGGATCATCGGATGCGTGAGTAGTTCATTCACTTCAATTAGTCCGTCTAGACGTATTGGGGCTCACTCTCCTTTTGCAGTACATCGTCATTCCCTTACGGGAAAAGTGGCGTCACTGTTACCGTCGACAGAACAACTGGAGGCAAGCGCAGATCGACCGTCTCCACTGACCAACCCCCGGTCCCGTCCATATCCACCGCCAGTGACATTGAGTCCGATTTCAAAGTCGAGGAGTATTCGCCTTTGAAAACCGGGGCATCGTCATCTGCAGAAAGCTTTGATGAGCGGGGCCAGTCAGCCCAGATGGTGGGGATTATGCCAGCGGTTCCTCCTGCATCTATTCCGCCTCGTTTCCCTGACAAGACCAAATCGACTATGCGCGCATGCTCCGGCGGTTACTGGGTTTGATGACTGAGCCAGAACTTGGCTCCTTTCGTTCATTCATTTATTTCTTTTGTTGTGTTCTTATCTCAACCAATTACTAGTATACTCTTGTTTGTTTATGTGTAATTTCTACCCAGGGGTTGATGCGTTAGATGGCGGAGAAGCACTCTCTGGTGTTTTGCCGCAGCGTTATTTATTTCCTTCGATTTTCTTACAAAGTATCCGTGATCTCGTTCCATCACTTTGATATAGCGCCTTCCCAACTTTATAGTATCCCGAGATACTGCATGATGAACGCCCCGGACATGCCATGTTGACATCCAGTAACCAGCTTTACGTTTGTTTTCATTACCCTTCCTTTCCAGGTTTTAATAGAGCACGCAGCTTGTTACTAATGCCTTTTAGTCAAGCTTCTATCTGGAAGTGAACTTATACCTTCAATTTCTTGAAGAATTTATTCTTCCGTTCTTACTGTACTAGGTGGTTCCTCAAGAGCACCACGGCGCCGCCATCACATTCGTTTCCATGCGAATCGATCGAGTGCGACAGCACAGGGCTTAGGTCCGCTGTCCGGCTTGGCGTGAGTGTATCGAGCCATGCGGCACACGTGACACGCCCGACATTCCATTATCTTTCTCCCAAAATTTTCATCTTCACCATTCGACTTTTTATGCCTTATACATACAGTAGTAGTTGATGCATCCAATTACTTGGACGTAGATAAAAGTGGACACACTGGACACCGTGACGAACACTCGTCAGCATGCAGCGATTTGTTGGCGTTGCCTCCAGGGCAGTCGTCGCTCCGCCTGTAATAGGCAGTAAAACCCCTCGAGGCTTCGACCTCACTCGCATCTCGCGTGTTACGGTCTCACGCCCCCTCTCCTATTTTCATCGTCACTAGTACTTAGTAGCAAGTGCCTTTGAAATAGAATGAAATAGAATGACAGGCTGGACGCCATTTCAACTAGCACGTGGACACTGGGAGATCAGGCGATGTATCGATAGTTGTCGTAATGGAGGTGCAGCCACAGCGCAACGCAACAGCGGCCATTGGGAAAATATTGAGCTGGTACGTGACCTACTAGTACCTCGAAATTCCGAACAAGCCCAAGAAAAAGCCCAACCGAAGCTGTCTTCTGACACAGACGCATTCTCATATCCTGTCTCATCAAGTGCCTCATATACAAGCTCATATGCTCTGATTTGCCAATCATCGATTAATCATCGACCCGCATGGATATGGTTGGCTGTGCTCACAAGATGCCAGTGAAAGCTAATGAGAGTTGGACGCCGCCCTTATGGTTTGCATGGTGGTGTTTTACGAAGTCATACAACATTACATAATCGATTGAAGCAGAGCCTCGTTTTTCTTCTGCCAACTTGAATGGTGGCATCCGCCAACAATACAAGGCCAGACAAGGCTAGATACGCCCCCTGGAGAATGTTTTTGTAAAGTATAACTTGGGATGCTTGGCGTGTCAGACAACCTTTTAAGCGCCTACATAGGCTTTGTTCAAGGTCACGGTGGTCACCATGGTGCTACGTCTCACAGATGCGCCAACTATCTTCAGAACAAAGCAGTGTGTCGTACCGGGCCATCACGGGAGGGCGTCTTCCGAGTCATCTAAGAACACGCGAATGGGGAGATTTGCATAAAACGCTTCATTTCTTGTCCCGTCTCTGGACCGTTGGGACATAACTTTCTCGAAGGAGCGTGCATTGCCTATATTCGATATTCACTCCGGCTCTGTTTCGCCCTCGGGCAAGTTATAGGCTCAAGATAGCTCCCATCCCCATCTATCTTGTTGATTACGCCGCACTTTAATGTCCTATCCAAACCAGATTTACACTGTCTTTTCTTTCATTGGTTTCGTACTGTGTGCCATTCCGTTTTACTGGCACTTTATAGGTACGTGGATCTATTTAACGCGATTTGAGCACCCCATTCTAACAATCTACGCGCCCAGCTTGGAATACGGGCACTTGCTTGTTCATGATCTGGGCAGGTCTCGGATGCCTGATACAATGCATCAACTCGATCGTATGGAACGGGAACATGATCAACAGGGTTCCGGTCTACTGCGATATCGGTGAATCCGTTGATTCGTTGTCTCTCGAGCGTCCACTCACTCTCCGTTACCGCACAGCAACCCGTATTCAAGTCGCACTGAATGTTGCAATACCGGCTTGTTCACTTTGCATCAACCGCCGCCTCTACAAGGTTGCTACGGGGAAAGTTATGATACCAACAGATGCCGAGAAGCGCCGGGCGGTGATACAAGACTTGTTGATTGGTGTCGGCATTCCGATTCTTCAGATACTTGCCCGTGAGTGTGTTTGGCTGTTCACCGACAACGAGTTGTTCACACGGATGCAATCCAGAATACGTTGTTTCTCCGAACCGTTACAACATTTTTGAGGATTTTGGCCCCTCCTCCTCTACCGTGAATACGCCGATAACATTCATCCTCATCTATGCGTGGCCCGTGGCGATCGGTATCGTATCTCTCTTCTATTGTGGTGAGTATCCTGGCTTGCCTTCGCGTTTTGGTGCCCTGGGGGCTCATTAGTTCCAGTCTCGGCCATTTGCGCATTCTACAAGCGCCAACGTCAGTTCAAGCAGATGATGGTTCATTCGCAGGGTCTTAGCCGTGGCCGGTATCTCCGGCTGATGGCCCTTTCGGCCACCGAGATGTTCGGGACTATTCCGCTGGGATCGTATATCATGGTCAACGCTACGAAGGAGGGTGTCACATCTTGGAAAGGCTGGGCCTACACGCACAGCAACTATTCCGAGGTCGCCCAGATCGCAAGCTTCATCTGGAGGAATGACTATAATACGAATAACGGCCTCGAGATGTTCCGCTGGTCACTGGTCGCGTGTGCTTTTGTCTTTTTCGCATTCTTCGGTTTTACCGATGAGACGCGCCAACTTTATCGACGTGTGTACAAGCCGATCGCCAATCGTATCGGCTACCCGAGGTTCATTTTCCACGGACCAGTGTATCTGTGCGTAGCTTCCCCTCTTAGTCCCTTTGGACCCATTGCGGCTCGCTGATTTCTCTTGCAGTACATCGATGGTCTTTCATGTGAAGAGCAACGTCACCGCCACCGTGGTCACAACAAGTGAAGAGAAACGCAGATCGAGCGTCTCATTCACTGACCGATCTTCGATCTCGTCCATTACCATCGCTGGCTACATTAAGCCCGACTTCAAATTCAAGCAGTATTCGCCTTCGAACTCCGTGGCATGGTCCTCGGTAGAAAGCTTTGATGAGCTCAAGATGAAGGAACTGCCACCCCTTCCGGCGGGGATCATGCCAACGGTTCCTCCTGTATCTGTTCCGCCTTATTTTCCTGACAAGACCAAATCGACCCTGCGCGCATACTCTGGCGTAGACGCAGTCTGAATAGGCTGCGACTCGGCCCCTTTCGTCACACATTCATTTCTCCTTTTTTTTGCATATTTATTCCAACCAACCGTGGACCTCAATCAACATACAATTATTTGTTAATGTGAAAGTTTTACGCGGGCTGACATTTTACAGTTTTACTGCAACGTTATTTATTTTTCTTACAGTAACAGTAATCATGGTCACGTTTCACCACTTTGATCTGGCACCTCCCCAACCTTGTAGCATCCGAAATATGATGAACGCCGTGTACATGTTAATACCGGGCGACACCGTCCGTTTACTTTAACACGCATGCCTCACCAGGTTTAATGAGCGTACGGCTTGACTCCTGCCTACAACACCCCGGGTTTTCGACCTCGGCATCTCACATATTGCGTGGTTGCACCATAGTCTGAGCACAATATGGTGTGTCACGTGTGTGCTCGGAGGTACTGCCACAGCAGCATGGAGCTCGGAACTCGGAACTGACACATAACTTACGCTGCGCATTCTACTACACCTTGACGAAGACATCACCACTCACCAAGGACAGCCTCGAGGAGTTCCCTCTTACCATGTATGCTGCCGAACAATGGGCGGATCATGCACGATTTGGAAACGTGTCGTCAAACGTGCATGATGGGATGAAATGTCTATTTGACGCGTTCTGGTTCCAGATACTGTATGCGCTCCAGAAGTATGCTGGCGTCGATCTGAACACATTTTCCCCACTAAGCAGTGAGCGCCCCTGCATTATTCTTCCTTCTTTGGTCTGCCTTGCGTCGTGAAGTTCTTGATCCCCGACTCGGAGCACTCACGGTACGTATACGTTTGGGGCTTCGGAACCGAGGAACTTTTGTTACATGTGGCATCGCGCCGCGGAGATGCGGATGTCGCCCAGCTGCTTCTTGATGCAGAATCCCGCGACATACTTCACAGCGCCCCCATCACTTGTGGCGTCGAAAGGTGGACACGTGGAAATTGTTCAGGTAACCCCTATGGTTCGTTGTCCTCACAAGATGTGACTTCGGGGATTCGGCACATTTACTCATGGGGAGGCGGAAGACGACCACAGGAACTGATTTCGAGTCGCCCTCCTGCAATACAAACATTACGTAACTTTTCTGCACGCGCCTAAAATACAAGGCAACAGGCGCCAGCTTAGTGCCTTGCCTTTGTTCCAAGCTCACCATGGGTGCCACGTCTCTCAGATGCGTCACCTATCCTGAACAAACAGTGTGCCATATTGGGCTATCACGGGGGTCGTCTTTCATGTCATCTAAGATCAGATGAATGGGGAAGTTTGCACAGCACGATAGTCTCTGTGGACATCTGGGACGCCGAGAAGCCCTGCATCGCGTATATTCGATATTCACTCGGGCCCTATTTTACCCCCGGGCAGGCTATAATCTTAAGATAGCTCCCCATTCCCGCCGATCTTGTCGATTTCGCCGAGAACCACAATGTCTCCCCCTCCAAACGAGCTTTACACTGCCTTCTCTTTCGTTGGTTTCGTGTTGTGTACCATTCCCTTTTACTGGCACTTAAAAGGTACGTGGATCTGTTTACGTGATTCGAGTACCCCATTCTGAGAATCTGCGCACCCAGCTCGGAATACGGGCACTTGCTTGTATATGTTCTGGGCAGGTCTCGGATGCCTGATACAATGCATCAACTCGATCGTATGGAACGGGAACATGATCAACAGGGTTCCAGTTTACTGTGATATCGGTAAATCCGTTGACGCGTTGACTCTCGAACATACACTCACTTTCCGTCATTACACAGTAACCCGTATTCAGGTCGCACAGAATGTTGCAATCCCGGCTTGTTCACTTTGCATCAACCGGCACCTCTACAGAGTTGCTACGGCGAAAGTTATGACGTCAACAGATACAGACAAGCGCCGGGCGGTGATACAAGATTTGTTGATTGGTGTCGGCCTTCCGATTCTTCAGATAATTGCCCGTGAGTGTGCTCAACCATTCACTATCAGCGAGTTGTTTACACGGATGCGATCAAGAATACATTGTTTCGTCGAATCGTTACAACATTTATGAGGATTTTGGCCCTCTCTTCGCGATCGAGGTTACGCCGCCAACATTCATACTCTTCTACGCGTGGCCCGTGGCGATCGGCACTGTATCTCTCTTCTATTGTGGTGACTATTCCGGCGTGCTTTCGCTTTTTTTATGCCCTGGCTCATTGGTTTCAGTCATGGCCATCCGCTCGTTCTACAAGCGCCACCGCGAGTTCAAGCAGATGAAGTCTAATTCCCAAGGTGCCAGTCGTGGCCTGTACCTCCGGCTGATGGCCCTTTCTACCACCGAGATCCTTGGGACCATTCCGTTGGGGACTTATTTCATCGTCATCAATGTGAAGGCGGGGGTCTCACCTTGGAAAGGCTGGGCCTACACGCACAGCAACTATTCCGAGGTCATCCAGATCGCAGGCTTCATTTGGAAGAATGACCCTCATATGGCTCACGGCCTCGAGATATTCCGCTGGTCGCTGGTTGCGTGCGCGTTTATCTTTTTTGTGTACTTCGGCTTTGCGGATGAGACGCGCCAACTTTATCGGCGTATGTACAACTCGATTGCTAATCGTATGGGCTGCCCGGGGCTCATTCCCCGAGGCCCATCGTATCTGTGCGTGGTTCATTTACTGCGTTAGACGGTCTGGACCCATTTGAACACGCCTTTTTTTTTACAGCACTTCGGTGGTCTTTCATGTGAAGAGCGACGTCACCGCCACTGTGGTCACGACGAGTGGAGAGTCGCGCAGATCGAGCGTCTCATTCGCTGAGCGATCTTCGATTGGCTCCATGTCCGTTGCTGGTGACATTAAGCCTGACTTCAAAGTCGAGAAGTACTCGCCTTCGGACACCTTGGCATCGTCCTCGGTAGCAAGCTTTGATGAACCCAAGATGCAGGGCCGGCCAACCCTTCCAGAGGGGATCATGCCCACGATTCCTCCTGCGTCTGTTCCGCCTCATTTCCCTAACAAGACCGAATCGACCTTGCGCGTATACTCTGGCGATGATGCGGTCTGAAAAGGCTACGACTCGGCCCCTTTCGTCACACATTCATTCATTCCCCTCTTTGCATATCTATCTCAACCAACCATAGACACCAACCAACCATACATTCATTTGTTAATTTGTAAGTTTTACCTTAGTTTGACGCATTAGATGGCGGAGTAGTGCTTCCTAATGTTCTGCTGCAACATTATATATTTTCTTAGAAGTAATCGTGATTACGCTTCACTGGCACCACTTTGATCTAGCACGTTCGTAACTTTGTAGCATATTGAGATATAATGAACGCCGCGGACATGTTAACACCGAGTGACACGCGTTTGCTTTAACACCCGTGCATATCCAGGTTTGGTTGAGCATGCAGCTTGCCACCATAAGCTCTTGAGCTTAAATGATCTTTTTTTTGAACCCCGTGAAGAATCTATTCTCCCGTACTTACCGTACTAAGCAGTGCCTCAAAGGTACTACGGTGATTGAATCCGTTTCCATACGAATCAATCAAGTGCGACGGCACAGGACTCAGGTGAGCTGTCTCGCATGGCGGGAATGTACCGTGTCATGCGGCGCACGCATGACATTTCCTTAATGTATCATCTTTCTCTAATTACTTGGACGTTGATGCACTGATGAGCGGAGACTGTAGATGACCAAACGTCAGTGTTACCGTTCCGCGATTTGTTGTCACCCGTTCGAGTCACTCCGCTTGTAAAAAGATACCTTCGACCTCCGAGTCGTATCTCGCGTATTGCACCACAGTCCAATTGAAGCACAGTACAGTACATTCTGGTGTGTGTTTTGGAGGTGTAGCCACATGTACAGCGGCGTGTGAATGCCGCACGTTTATCCACAAGCTAAGGACTGAAGGGTACAGTATGCCCGTTAGGCCGTTGGGCGGAAAACGATCAAATGACCGTGCGCTGCGGACAAAGTAATACGAACATTACGTAATCTGCTGGAGCGGAGCCGTCTTCTGCCATTCGTCTTCTACCATCCGTCTTCGAGGCCAAGATGTGTTCTCTGCAGCTCCAGAAGATTCTACTGTATAACTCGGGATGGTCGGCTTGTAAACCAACCTCTTTAGTACCCTTGGCTTTGATCATGGTGCCACGGATGAGTTAACTATCTTCAGAACAAACAACAAACAGTGTGCCATATTGGGCCTTCGCAGCGACGTCCCCCATGTCATCTACGAACACAGCCCACAGCGCCTGCCTGGCCAGGTCCCATCACCAAAACCCTTTTTTTTCAATAGGAATACGGGGGTTTGCAGTTTCTTGGTTGTCCTGAACTGGATTGACTTTGTTCTTCCAGCATCTAGTGCGTAGACTTAGGAACCTGCGATCATCAGTACCCGTAGCATCAAATGTTAGGGCTTTAGCCATCAACGAGGATTTCGTTCCCTCCCGTTCAGGCAAACCAGAAAGATGCCCTGTTGCACTTGGGATGTACTTGGACATGCATGCACTAGTATATTCGAAATTCGCTCAAGCGCTGCTTTAGCCTCGGGCCCGTTATAAGCTCGAGATAGCTGTGATTCGCATTGATTTTGTCGATTACACCACCGCCTCCGTTCGAGAACCACGATGTCTCCCCCTCCTAACGACCTTTACACTGTCTTTTCTTTCATTGGTTTCGTGTTGTGTGCCATTCCCTTTTACTGGCAAATAGAAGGTATGTTGATCTGTTCACGTGATTCAAGTATACTATTCTAAGAATTTACGGGCTAAGCTTGGAACGCGGGCACTTGCTTGTTCATGATCTGGACCTGTCTTGGATGCCTGCTCCAAGGCATTAACTCGATCATATGGAACAAGAACATGATCAACAGGGCTCCAGTCTACTGTGATATCGGTAAATCCGTTCATCCCTTGTCTTTCGAGCGTTCACTCACTCTCCGTCACCGCACAGCAACCCGTATTCAAGTAGCATTGAATGTTGCAATCCCGGCTTGTTCACTTTGCATCAACCGCCGCCTCTACAAGGTTGCTACGGCGAAAGTTATGATGCCATCAGATGCAGAGAAGCGCCGGGCTGTGATACAGAATTTGCTGATTGGTGTCGGCCTTCCGATTCTCCAGATAATCGCCCGTGAGTGTGCTCAGCTATATACTATCAGCGAATTGTTTACACGGATCTGATCAAGAATACGTTGTTTCTTCGAATCGTTACGACATTCTTGAGGATTTTGGCCCTGTCTTCGCCATCGTGGTCACGCCGCCAACATTCATCCTTTTCTACGCGTGGCCCGTGGCGATTGGTACTGTATCTCTCTTCTATTGTGGTGAGTATCCCGGCTTGTCTTCGTATTTTGGTGCCCTGGGGACTCATTTGTTCTAGTCACGGCCATTTGCGCGTTCTACAAGCGCCAACGTCAGTTCAAACAGATGATGTCTCATTCGCAGGGTCTTAGCCGTGGCCGGTACTTCCGGCTGATGGCCCTTTCTGCGACCGAGATACTTGGGACCATTCCGTTGGGGACGTATTTCATCGTCTCCAATGCGACGGCAGGTGTCCGGCCTTGGGGAAGCTGGGCTGAGGTGCACAGAAACTATTCCGAGGTCATCCAGGTCCCAAGCAACGTTTGGAAGAACGACCCACAATTTGCTGCTGGGGTCGAGATATTCCGCTGGTCTCTGGTCGCGTGCGCGTTTATCTTTTTCGCGTTCTTTGGCTTTGCAGATGAGGCTTGCCAACATTATCGACGTGTGTACACGTCGATCGGCAGTCGTATCGGCTACTCGACGTCCACTCTCCACGGATCATCGTATGCGTGCGTCGTTCGTTCACTATGTTGGTCCGTCAAGGCTCACCTTCTGTAGTACTTCGTCGGTCGCGCACATGAAGAACAAGGGCGGCGTCGCTGTCGTTGTGGTCAGAACGGGTGGAGACAACAAGCGCAAATCGAGAGTCTCGTTCGCCGAGCGGTTATCGATCGCGTCCGTCGCCGGTGACGTTAAGCCTGAGTTCAAAATCGAGCCGTATTCGCCTTCGAATTCGGTGGCATCTTCGTTTGTGGAAAGCTTTGATGACCCTGAGTTACAGCGCCAGTCAATTTCCCTGCCGCCAGGGATCATGCCGGCTGTTCCTCCTGCATCTGTCTCGCCTAATTTGCCTGACAAGACCAAATCGATCATGCGCGCATACTCGGGCGTTGACGCGGTCTGAAGAGGCTGCGATTTGGCTCATTTCGTCACTCATTCATTTCTCCCTTTCTTTGCATATTCATCTCAACCAACTATAGATCTCAGCGAATTATACGGTCATTTGTTAGTGTGTAAAGGTTTTATCCCGGGCTGACGTGTTGATGGCGGGAGCAGTGCTTCCTAAGTTATTTATTTTCTTCGATTTTTCCTCAGTATACAGTAGAGTAATCGTGGACTCATTCAACCACCGTGTAGCATCCCAGCTTGTAGCATCACTAGATATGAAGAACGCCGCGTTATTAATACAGTAATAACACCTAACGGCTTGTTTTTACCACTCGTGCCTTTCCAAGGGCTTTAAGCCCTACAGTAAAAAAGCACGCAGATATCGTCGAAATGCAACACATCCTTCATCTGAACAATGTCGAACTACGGATTGCAGCGGCAATCGGTCCGAAAAACATCAGTGCACAATATGCTCGCTCGTACTGAAAAGAAAGGGCCGAGCTTGGGGCCGAGCCCCGTGGGGGAAGTCAGGCAGCGTCGTCCTCCTGGGGACCCCTGTGGAACTTTTTTGCTTTATCGGTGAGCTCATATAACGCAACTTGGGGACGACATTTCACCTCTCCACGGTGGTGAGTCCGGTTATGCAATATGATGCAGTATATGCCCACGTTCATATCCGAAGTCGCAGCAAAGTCATCTATATGGTATTGGTCATGATAAGAAAGAGCATTATACAAGAAACCGAAGAGGAAAGGGGGGCAATCGAATAACCATCTAAGAAGAAAGTACAAGATATATCACACACACACGAGGCCAGCCAGATAGATCTCTATCTCCCACACGAACAAAAAAGGAAAAAGACAAGAAAAACCCTCGAGGACGGAAAGAGGTGGGGGGTCTCGCGAGCTTTTACAGTACTTTTTTTACGTTGCTGCTGCTCTGGCCAGTGCGGCGGCCAGCACGCCGGCCGAGGACCCATCTTCCGCGAGCACGGTCAAGCGCGCGATGTCCCGCGCGAGCTCCTCGATGTACGCCGCGGCGCCCGATTTGTGGGCCACGCGTGCGCACGCGGCGTGCAACCGGAGATAATGCACCGAGGGGACCGGCCGCGTCCTCAGATCCGTGCTCCTGAACGCGGTCGTGTATCGCGGCGGAGGCGGCGATTCGTCCGAGTCCGAGTCCTCGGCGGCGGCGCTAGCGCCGCCAGATTGCCACGTGACGATTTGATACTCGCCGTGCTGTCAAAAAATCGAAGCAAAGTGGCATCTCTATGATAAGCGAAGCGCGCCTCACTGCAGGAAGCGGGGGAAGGTCAGGAGAGGGATTGATAGATGCACGCACTTTTTCTTCTTCGAGCCAGACGTTTAGACTCCTGAATGCGTCCGACACGTCGTCGTCCAGAGTGAGCATGTTCTCGAGGCGGTAGAAACGCGGTGTGGGCGCGCAGAGCGGGTCGTCGTTCGAGAGACCGGCGTACCGGGAGAGCGTCCGGATGTCGACCGAGGGCGGGATGACGAGCGTCACGTCGAGCAGAGCACTTTGCACCGGCAGGCCTTTGGCGCAAGTCGAGTCTGCGCCTAACGAACCGGTGATCGTGCATTTATATGCGTCGCGCTCCAATACCTTAGATGGGCATGATGGGCGTCGAGCGGGGGGCACCGAGAGAGGGGACAAGGGGCTCACGAGAATTCTATTATCCTGATAGTCCGAATGGGCGGCACCCCTCCGAGTCCGCCGGCGGCGGCACCACCACCGGGCGAAGAAAGGGATGAGTCTCGGCCGCTCGACAACGACTGTCCTGCGGAAGCCTTGACTTTTTATTTTCATCATCATTTAGAAATAAAGGAGGAGAGAGAAAGGGAAAGAAAAAGGAGCTGGCGACGCGGCCAAAGGGTGAAGCGGAGGACGCACAGGCGCCGATAAAGGTGAATATGAACTTCTGCGCCAGGCGCGCGAGCGCCTGCTCGTCTGGGCAGCTGAGGATCCTCTTGCACACCCAGTCCCGTCCGCGCTCCGTGGGCGCCTCCAAGACCAGATGACCGAGCACGCGCGAGCACATGTCGTATGAGGCGGCTCCGGGCGGGGGCTGCCGGCCGACTGCCCAGAAGAAGAGCCGGGTGCAGCGCGCGTAGGCGTCGTGCCAGGAGGGGTGGGTCTGGCGGCTGAAGACGTTGTTGTCCGGGAGGGGCTCGAACGGCGGTGGGTCGTCCTTGTGCGCCGGTCCGCTGCTGCGGGTCATGGTGATGGGCTGGCTAGAGGAAGACTGTTGGAGACGGGTTTATGGGCGCTAGATAAGCGAGTGGGGCTTGCAGGAGACCGGTGGGTGTGGGGGATAGAACGTCTGCTAGCGGGGAGTGGGGAAGATGGGGACAACGTGGCCGGGAGAATGAGGACAATCTGCCAGTTGTCCGCGATACACAAGCTCGCGGTCACGTGCGCCGGGGCCTAGGCACGAACGCGTTGTCGCTATTTATACACATAGTCTAGTCCTGCCTTGTCCCTCTGATGGAAGATCGCCTCTGGACGATGAGGGAGAGGAATCGTCGAGCCAAGCAGCGTGAGTGGTGTTTGCACGGAAGAAACTGCGGGGATAGGCGTTCGCGGATAGACAAGGCATCATGTGAGCATCTTAGAAAGGTGATGGGACTCGGACCACGGAGCTGACGGAAACAGGGACGGAAATGGTTTTTCTGGACAATATGAAAAAGACTGTACTTGCGAAGAAGATTGACAGGCGGTCACATCTAGCCCCAATCGATGATCTCGCCAGTTACTAGCCTAGAGGAACGGTCTGGAACTTGAAGACCTTGTGGAAGACTGATGATACCCGTCTACCAGAATGCTCCTTCTTGCGCAAGACGACGCTAGGAGACCCATCCGGCTATGTTGCAGCACCTGGCCCGCTCAAATCCATATGCTAGCTGCAGCTGCAGCACACCTGTGCGACGTCCTTGCTAGAACATGAGAGTTTACGAGGGTGGGGGGGGCAACGTCAGCATCCATGAGATGATGGCCGCATTGATATATCCCGGGAAAGACCGTGCCATCGATCCCATCCCAACGCTCACTAGCGCTCACTCTCGACTGTATTATTTGCCCGCGGATCGACGGAAATGTCCCAGTCTGGCTTCAGCCCCTGATATAGGCCTGATACATGATGCATGACGCACGGGACCGAATCTCGTGGCCTTGTTGTCCTTTATTTGTAATCTGACACGCTTGTCCTTCTAGATTGCTATCAACTCGATGCATACATCGTACGGTATACGCGTCCTGACAGGCCTGACCGCTCTCGTGACAAACGTACGTCTGTGCAGTATCTGCAACTACTGCCAGTGCTGACCACGTGCTTCAGACCTCGAAACGATCAATAAACTTCCTAACGATGGTCTCCTACACATTTTAATTGTATTCGAATAAATGACTACTGTACCCGTGGTTCCAGTGTCCGTAGCATCGGCTGGTCCATGTTTGCCAAGGGTGGCGATCCATCATCTTTGCGTCCTCAAGCTTCCTCAATCTGAAACTTGTCTGCGAACCTATAGCCGTGCTCATGCACCGCGACCGCATATGCGCGATTCACCCCTGCTGTCCAAGAAGTTCCCGACTGGAGCGATTGGCCTCGACGATGCAGGAGCCATTTCCGGCGCAGACGCACCTCCTTCTTCGGGTCCGGAACTTCCCGATGTATTCTTAGGCGGATCTGCGCCACGAGTTGCATTCCATTCCATTTCCCGCGCTGCCTAGGTCCGCATCTGGGCATCCACCCTTCGGTCGATGCCGCGGTCTGGGTACATTTCACCCGAAATGATGGTCACGTGCCTGGTCACGGTTGACCAGCCTTAGAATGATAGGATCTCTTGATCCGTTACCACCAATCCCCGAGTTCTTGCCCCGATTGAATGATTCGACGTCCACCTCCTTTGACATGGCATGTCCTTCCCGCTCTCAAGGTGTTTCACTTTGTGGGCGTCAACGATTACTTGCAATAGAGGACGTCGTTTCCCAGATCTATAATCTTGTACTCGACACCTTCCACGTAGTGTTCTTTGACCAACTCATCTTTGACATCCCACACCTCTCGAAGATTATCTCGCGCCCAGAAATGTTAAACTCATACCGTCAGGCCTCGGTGTTCTTTGACAGCCATGCCGTCTTCATCACTCGGCGGACAGTTGGTTTCGAAAGTCTCAAGTTGCGAATATTATGTGAACCATCAGAGTTTTCGGCTGAAGAAGATATGTGGCCAGGCTTTGCCCCTCGCTCGTACTTCTCGTCACCGGCGTGGAATGGCTTGATATCGGCGAGGGTCGATCGAATTGGCAAGATGCCGCTGATAGAACGCAATGGTTGGAGCAGCCTCTCCATCCGTTTATTGCAGTGAGAAATTTACGTCTGTCGAGGAGGCTGGGCCCACTCACTTTGCCCGAGGAAGTCGTCCCAGAGATATTTCCCGCGCTTCACAATGTCTTTTCGAAGGGACTTGGGTCACATGGGTCATCCCAGTTTGTGCAGGAAGTAGAACCGTTCGTCGCCTCACGCCAGGTCTAAGGTATTCCTGTTAGTTTTCGGGAGTGGTGGAGATGGACTCGGCCATGAACAGTCGATAGACGTCGATTCTGCTGTCCTTGGTGTTTTTCACCCGTGGCATGATGATCTACCTATCTATGCCATCTTAGCTTCGCAGTTTTGTTCACCGGCAGGGTCCTCTTCTCAACTATCTGCATGGTTTAAGTGGTACTGTATGCACCGTCTATCTTGATAGACGTATGAGAAACTGTTCGGGATGCCATTCGATTTGTTATATGCACTGCCAGTGATAGTTTAGATAAAATAGGCTTTGAAGAGCGGTGTTGTGTAGCTGGCGTGATTGAGGATTTATAATTCGTGTGAACGAGTAAAGGGATGTCTCACAGGATGCTGTTAACAAAGCCTGTGATTGATAAATTCGCGATGGAAGCATGTGGAATGTAGGGCATTACAGGTTATGGATATACAGATACCAAATTATAAATGCAAAGTATGTATGGTATGGACGTGTTGGGTCACGTGAACCTTGGCGCACGGCACGTGAAGGCCCCCGAGAACGAGTTTGGGCAGAACCACAAATTAAACGGTGAGTAGAACAGTGCTGGTAGCATATCGCCGCTTGCTCTCTTCCACGTTGCTCTCCTGAGAGCTAACGGCCTGTTGTTCCTGGCCGCTCTGGCCGAGCCACTGCTCGCCCTGAACAAACATATCGCGGTCCGGGAACACCTCGACGATATCGCACAAGAAGCCGTCCGTCGAGAGCGTGTACCGGCGCCAGAGGACGCGCTTGCCCGCCTCGAACTTGCTGCCGCACTCGAGGAGCGCGAACTGGGGTGGCGTCTGCATCCTGCGGAACATCTGTCCGATCGCGAACTTCTCGTCGAGGAAGAGTCGCTCCACCTGCGGCGTCGTGATCGTGACCGTGCTCGTGGCTATGCATGCTGTCTTGCCGTTGCAGAGGAGGTGGACTTCGCGGCGCTGCGTTATGGGTTCTTCGGGAGATGCCGTGTGTGTGCGGGGCGATGTGTGGGCGAAGATGGTCTTGATGTTGATGCTGTGTGAAAAGAAGGCGCTAAAAGAGATAAGATGTTTTGAGACTTTTAAGGCAGATATGAGGACAGAGCGAAAACCAACCTAAGAAGGCGTTGGAGATCGCCGTGGGCTGAGAGCATAATGCGTTCAAGACCGCTCAGATCGGTGGGCCATGAGAACTGTAATGCAAATTATTAGCGAGATCATGTGGACTAAGGATGGCAAAAAAGGTACCTCTACGCTCGTCGTGTTAGCCTTGAAAGAATCGATGATGGCCATGTCGGTTTAGTAAGATAAGAGAGACGAGTAGATGAGAGGCGAAGGTGGTTCTGATAGTAGTTATAGGAGTGCGGGTTTGCAAAGGAGTTGATTGTGAGGAACTCTGAGCCAGGATTCCTGGACTTATTATACCGCTAGCCCCCCCGTCGCTTCTCTAATACGAAACCAGAACAGAGTTGGCCGGACAACACTCTGATGGTACACTCCTTGTGACATCATACCATTGCAAAGCACTGAATGACCGAAAACGTCCGAGATAGGATCCGAGTCAAGTTCAATGATAGAGTCCGGTAGTATGATGGCCAGAAAGGAGATCATGCCGTGCGTTACGGTTTTCGAAAGTAAGCGGTTGGCGCAGAGTTGCAGCATCATAGGCATCATTGGCAGAACGACAGACAGCACGCCCAGCCGGGATTTTAGTGCGTAATCAGTCTCGTCAAATAGTCTGTGGCGTGCGAAAATATCGAAACGGACTCAAACGGCCATAATTGGTGGTTGCTTTCCCAAATCTGGAAATGCTGTTTAGTCCGACCACTTGGTCATGGATGCTGCCTCAGCACTGAAACCGGAAGGATCATGTTTAAATGGCCCCTGGATGCGTGATACTCCCTGGCTAACCTTAGTAAGCGGTCGGGCACGGTACGGACCTTGCAATACTTGACATCCTAGTCATTGTACTGACGATGCTGTCAATATTTGTATGGTCAAATTCATGGATATAACTTACCTCTGGTTCGAGAATTAAGATCTACCTAGGACCTTTGCTGGTTCATACGATAGCCGGAACGCTAGACTTCAAGAGGAGTTCTGCGTCCCATTGTAGTACCAGGATGGTGCCAGTGATGGGGCGGTAATTGTAACGCGGAGTTTGACAAGACGTACTCCGGATTCGGTACTTCAAGGAACGAACTCCGAGGAGCTAGAACCCGTTGATAGGCTATCTTAGATACGTGTGACTCCACGCCACCGCGCCGATGATGCAATGCCATAGGACGAGTATACTCAAGGCGCTTATCACGTCTTGCGTAATAACCTTGCGAGTTTGGTAACATGCTTTCAGGGTTCCAGCGGACCTGGGCGCTCGTGCCCGCGACGACTATGACTCCTTTCTGTAGACATGTCATGTCAGGGGGTCCAGATGATCATTTTCGTTCAGAATCACGTTTATTCCTTACAATGTAGGATGGCATGTAGACAGGTTATCATGCATCATGAACGTAACCAGATTAAAGGGAACCTTCACCTCACCTGGGCTATGCAGCACGACAATCAGTTGTCTGGTAAACCCAATGACCGTCTGTTGTGCCCCTAAGGGGGCCGGAGTCAGCGTACGATGCACTCCGAAAACCCCAGCATAAACGAAGCGGTGGCACGGGTAAATGTCAGGGCCGCGCTAGTCGGAAAAAGGGAGTGTAGAGGTTTGCGTGGAGAGAGGGGAATCTACACGCACGCCATGTTGCGTTGGATATCTGAGTCACTAGAACACGCATCAGTGTGAGCATCAATGTAACCCAATGCGCAGTCTGAGAGTTTGACCAACAGGTTTCGGGGCATCCGGAGTTAAATCAAATTGACTATGTTGTAAAACGACTACAGTGTCATCGCAATCATATTGCCCATAGTAACACTCGGAGTGTCAGCAACGCTCTCCGAATGGATGTCGCTTATAAGAGAGAGAGGTCTAGACACGCACTGTAGATGACTAGAACAACCGACAGGTTTGTAGTATTCCGTAATTCACGGCTTACTGAAGCTTGGCGAAGGACCACGCTAAAGACAGGTCTAGGCCAACGGGGCAGAAACAACAGCATTATGATCTCTAAAATAGTGCCAGATAAAGCTGGACGACACCTTCACAAAAGCGAGCGTTCCTGGCAGCGGACACATTGGGTATTGTCATCAATGTCATGGGATGTGTGGAAGCTAAATAAAAAGAAGCAACGACCCACGGGGGACTCAGGTCAACCAGCAAGCACTGTGTTCCAGTCACGACAGCAACGACCGCCAGTTGTTTGATGTCTGTAATGCGCATTAATTTGGCCAATCTTCTAAAGGCATCTCTGTTCTGTAGCGGCCTGACGCACTAGGTAAGATCTCTGAATGAAACACCGCTGTCGAGCTGAACAAAGGCACTTGCCAGCGGAAAGAAAACTTGCTTCATGGAAATGCGTGTGACGATCAGGGGGCGTTCCATGCTATTATTTTTCCCATGGTAAAACATGAAGTACGACGGGAGACAAAAGGGTTGCGCTGAGAACGATGTCGCTGGGTGGTGGGTATCAGATTTGTGGAGTCTTTGACGTTGACGGTCGCTTGGATTACGTAGCACGTGATACGAGTTGCGGTCCGCACATTTCCGAATTGAACTCACTCCTTTCACTTGCAACAACGTTAAAATCGACATCATTTTCTCTTACATGCACTCATACACACGAAAAAAACACTGCTCAGATTGACATACGCCATCATAGGTAGCCGGTTTAAGTTGTGGCGACGCCTACAGTAGGCTCCTTTTGGCCCCGTTGCCCGTCGTAATACCCGCGCAGGTTCTAGTACTTTCACCACATCGGGGTTTTTTTAATCTTTCGCCAGGAATTCACTCAATTTCTTCTATTGCAAATGTGCTGAAGCTGAAGCTAGAAGCTTGAAGTCTTGGCGACCCACCCTCCCGTTTGTCTCCGTTGGATCGCTATTTCGCCCTAGGTCTCGCTCGGTCTCTGCGCTGGCTTATCAGGGTTACGAAGAGGTAGTTGAAGGATTGGCGTGGTATGGGTTTCTTATGAGTCTTGTCCCTCGGCGGGACCTTGGCTTATCGATTTAAAGAACACAATGCAAACATATAGCGCCACGAACAATGTCCAGGGGTGAGTACAACGAGAGAGAAGCCTAAACTGGCCCTAAACGCATACGACCCCAGCATAACCGTGACTTGAACCATCCCCGAATCCCCCTTCCTACATCGACCTATGTCGGCAGTTATTCCAAGCAATACTGCATTTAACTCAGTAACCAACGTGAATAAGAGCAAATGCGCTATAGGACATACGCCACTGTCACTACCCGAGGGTGTATAGCACTGAAGTCCGGTAATTGAGGTACAACAATCAGTATCCTCTGTGCTGATTGTGCACGTCGCATCGGGGAGGCAAAAGTCTTCGGAACGTATTGTCTGCTTTAGGGGGGAAACTGCTGCGTATGCTGCAGGGAGCGCAAAGAAGAGAGCGAAGAGAGAGAGACGCATAATTGTTGGAACAGTGGTGAGTGCACGATGTTGTTTCGCCTCTTCGTCTGATGAGCACTTCTTATATATCTTTACAGAATCACATGATTCATCCTGTCTGAAAACTTGTTACTGCAATTGGGTCACAAGCGATGCACAATGCGAAGCCTCAGACACCCATCTATGTCGAGTGCATTCTTCATTTACCCAACCCGGTCAAGCGGATTGCTGGAAGCTGTTTTGATGCCGGCGGTGAGTCCATGCACTCGTTTTGACGTCAGTGTCGTACACATGGAGATGATGGAATGGAGCGTGGACGGACCGAAACAGGGTAACAGGTCATCCCAACGATTTTGAGGCCGGGCGTCGATCAGGATCCTGAGATGATTTATACTACGGTGATTACAGTCAAGACTGGAATACAGTAAATTTCAGCTTATACATAGAGAGTGGTCTCAATCCCAGACATTGAGAGATTCCGGTGAACGCAGTACAGTACAGTAGTACAGATAGATGGCGATAAAAGCCGTATTGGACTTCTAGAAATTTTGCCTAAAACACCTTGCATATTCTCACCGGCGTGTTGACAGGATATCCATGTCTCGGCTACAATACGGTACGACATTGACGTCTGCATGTGGTGAATCGGTCTTGACATAATCCGACACCTCAGCAAACCGCCGGCCAGAACAATCTCATCTATCTCGTCATTATCCTCCATTAGATTCATATTCGGTATCATCAGCAATGATACTTTGTTTGTCTGCACGCGCAGGCACTGTCAAACCACTCTCTGTCATCTCTGTCATCCTCATGGCTTTCCAAGCTCTCAATGATATCACCGTGAAGAGCGTCAAGAGAATCGTTGACGCGCGCTGTTGGTGAAATTCAAGTTCCTGCAAGACAGCTTCGCCACTACGCTGTAGCGGCGAGGCTTCGTATTCAGAGTCTGGGCTCCAACTGTCACCCATTCAAATAGGCGTGCCAGCAGCCTCGTCCTAGATGTGCATACTGATCCCATTGAAGAGAAGAGGTGGATACGTTCGGTGACTCTCGTCTCTGTCTTTCACGATTGGCATCTCATTGTCCTCGCCACGTGACAGGTTCAGGGCCACTCTCTCGAGTATGCGCGTGTCGATAACGCGTCACCGTGACAGAATGTCTCTCAGAGGTTTGTAAGGAAGGCGGTGCCAGTGCGTCATGTCGATCCTGAACGTCGTCCGTCCTACAGTGGTCCACGATAGGACGTTCGTACGCTGCACGGCCCTTCAAAAAATGAAGTCGAAGCCATTCCTGATAAGACTTTTCTGTCTTCCACGATTGCCCTCTCCCTCTCCCTCTCGTTCGCCGTCTCGTCGTACATCTGCGTTGACACCACAGGTTTGAGGCATCAGGCATGCGCGTATCGATAACGTCTCAGAGCTCAGCGTTTCTGCATTCCTCGCTCTGGATTTTCAAGCTTGGACAATACACGCGGGAGTAAAGTGAAAGACGAGAAGATGTCCAAAAAAGGGGGGTGACACAAGGTCGTCAGAAGGCAATCCGCAAATTCATCAATCTCGGGAGTGACTCACCGTGGCTTAAAGAATGAAACGTTACGGGCCGCAATAGGAAATAGTGGAACCCCAAGGGCCCCAATAGACCGGTGACCGTCTCTCGGCGAATCCTGAAAGGGATATCTCGCTAGAGAGACCGGTCGATCTGAGTTTAAACCTGGCGGATACATGAGAATTCCGTATAAGGATAGGCCCAATAAGGGAATTTGTCATGTGATTAGTGATCATTAGTTGAATAGAGGACGCGTTTTGCACAAGAATGGCTCATCATCAGGTTTCTTTGCCTATGACTGAGCTCTAAAATATTCGAAACCTCACTGGGAACTCGCTGTCTTTAAGAATCCAAGAGATCTGCTCTAGTAAACAACCAGGATGCCAATTTATGTGACTGGCTCTAGCAAGATGTGTGTATAGTCCACGGGAAGTCCCGGAGTTCCCACACGGGTATGAGTTGCTATTGAGTACGCAAAGCCTGTATTCTACAACACTTTATCTACTGTACCACCATAAACATGGTACGCATCAGGTGCATGCAAGGGCACATGCTGCGTGCATTGAGGATGTGCGTATGCGCGTCGAGGTGCACGTCAACAGAGCGCAAGGCATCCAGTGTGTGTGTGTGCGAGGTCTCTGGTGTGCATGAGGTGTCTGGTGTGCGCGTGCGCGTAAGTTGTTGAGGGCGTGCGTGTGTGCATCGTGTGCGAAGGTGACGACACGCACGTGAACCAAGAGACTGGTGTCGAGGTCAAACACTGTTAGCAAAGACGAAATACTTGCTGGTGGCAATTACATACCTAATGGCACTGCGCAGGCGTGAACATGGACGAAAGCGACGGCGTCGGCGAGGAAAACCCTTTTGTCTCGTGGTTGGAGCAAGCGAGGGGTGTGGCAAAGAGGGAGAGGGTGCACCAGTGAGAGAGAATGAGAAGAACCCCCTCCATCTCGTGCCTGTGGCGAGGGAGGGGGTGGCGAGGTCGAGGTGGATGTCAAGGGGGGTGTGCACATGCGCGTGGGTGTGGGCATCGAGGGAGTGCGTGTGTGTATGAGTGTCAAGGCGTCCTGCATGCACGTGCAGGTGGATATCGAAGGCGCGCCCTTGGGTCCCGAAGGCACGCGCGTGGGTATTGAAGGTGCACGCGGTGTCAAGCGCATGTGCAAGAGCGTGAACATCGCAGACAAGGATATGGGCGAGAGCGACACGCTGACATCGAAGTTGAGGTCGAAAGGTGTCAGCAAAGGCAAAGTGGCTGTCGATGGCAATTACTTACCTAACATGGTGGCGTGTTCACATAGTAGCGCGTTGACGGTGGCACGTTCAAAGAGGGGGCACGTTGAAGGCACGTTGAGGGAGAGAGCGCGTTAAGAGTGAGGTGGCCGAGTGTGGTGCAAGTCGAGGGGGTGAGTTGTTGGGAGGTCAAGATGTTTAAAAGCCAGATTAGGGCCAGTAATGGGTTCAGTAGAAGTCGACCCGGACCCAATCCTATGGGTACTAGCTCTAACTGAGTCGAAAGGGGGGTGTAGCAACGCGTTCCAATGGTCTGCTGTTCGCCTTGCTCTGTCTTTCGGGATCACATGATTTTTTTCCTTACTAGGCATAACCATTTACGGAATCCTCAGGTAGCATAGGGATTCAAACTCAGATCTGCCAGGCTCTGCATCGTGGTATACCCTTCGCGGTTCACCCCATTGCGAGAGACTGGTTACGAGGCTAGGGCCCCAAGGGTCGCAATCAACTGCAAAAAGCAATGACAACGAAATGACAGAAATGGAAGGAATTTGGGCATGGTGTGCACTGTGCAGTAGCCGGGCCGACAGCCCGGGCTATGATGAACGCGACTCAGACTCGGCCCCAACCGGCGTCCTTCTCTCACCCTTGCTGCCTTCATTCACTCCATCGAGATTGTTTTCTTTCGCCACGCACGCACTTTTTCTGTTGTGTGAACCGAGAGGACGCGCTGAAGCTGAATATGAAAGCTTGAAGTCTTGACTATCAATGTCTCTCCCTCCTCTTTGTCTCCGTTGGATCCCAGTTTTGCCCTCGGTGTTATGCGTCATAAGCTCACCGGGGCCAGTACGGATTGGTAGTTGAACGATTGGCGTGGTATCTCTCTCAGCGGATCCACGGTTTATCTATCTATTGACTCCTGTCATGCGTGCATGGCTGTTTACGCAGCTTCGGGAATCGGGATGCACGACGAAGAGAGTGAGAACAGAGACGCATGGCGTTAGAAACAGTGGTTAGCGCACAGTGTTGTTTTGTCCTATCGTACGCCGAGCGTTTTTCTTTTTCTTTTTTTTACAGAATCGCGTTCATTCTGTGTGAAACTTGATGATCGATTACAGGTGACGTACAACGGGTGATCATGCTCGCCGCACGTCCATTTCTGCCGCAAATGATATTTCTCGAGTCGACGCACTCGGTTTGACGTTTGTGTTTGGAATGGAGTCACGGGGTAGACGGGCAGAACCAGGGTGGACCCCCAACCGCCTCAAATGTTTCGAGGTACTGTGTCGTTCAGGATCACGAGACGATACACACTATGGAGACGATTACTACTACATGTAAAATGGGAAGGTAAATTTCTGCTTATACGTAGAGAGTAGTCTCGTTCCCATTGAGAGATTGGGGGAAATGTAGTACACATAGGTGGCCATAAAAGGTCGTATTAGAGCGAGCCAAGACTTCCTCTTGCATAGTACGTGATGACAGACTGATCCAAGCGCCTCGGTGACAGTTCGGTTAGTCGTCGGTTATCACGGTATCTGTAGTGTGAACATGGACATCTCCGTTCAAGTAACTTACTTGTCCTGACGAGATCAATTGAACCTACTGTGTATCCGACACGACTACGTGCGGCACACCGCCCAAAGCAACCTCATTCACCGCATTCATCTTCGGAAGCACCAGAAATGATCTATTGCGGTCTGTGGGCACGCCACTGTTTCAGCCACTCGTGTAATCCTCGTGACTTTCTATGCTTTGAACATCGTATGGAGAACGCCATGGTACAAAGTTACCGACGAGCACTGTCGGTAAAGGTGTATTACGACTCGGACTTTCCAGGACAGCTTCTTCGCCAGTGGCGAGGGCCTCGTATTCCGAGTCCAAGCTCCGACTACTGTCACCCCCAACAGCACCCTATCCACTTATCTATGCCACTGAGGATTCCTGAGTTGCGAGAAAAGTGTCGTTGTCGTCGTCAAGACCCCTTCTAGCATTTGAGTCGTTTTTCAAGTTGCGGGGAGGGCAAGTTTGTGTTTCAAACTAGTTGGTTAGCTGGATGATACTGGCAATTTGCCATTTACACAATCGTGGGCGAAAGCGCGGCGAGAATTTGACATGAGGATGCGATGCAGGTGGCCTCTATCTGTGTGGGTTACAGTTGTGGTACTGGCGATGTGAGAGTTGAGAGGGATCGTCAGGGATAGACGCTCCATAGAAAGAGGGTTGCATGGCGGTCCGCTGTGTGACGTGTAGCCAGTTAAAGATAGATTATAATTTCCGGCTCGCGATGCTCGGGGGCGACGGCAGAGTGCCAATACTTAGCGCTACTCCTGGGCTCGACGCGACGACGTCTGGTTCTCTGGTTCCCTCCGATTTTTGCTAGGCAACTATGGAATTAGCTCATTGAAGACGCGCTTCTTATCCTTCATTTTTACCTAAATGCTCCATTCGCGGACCATGCGGTGAGTCTTGAGCTCAATCGCTTTGGCAGGCGTTAGAACTTGAAACGAGATGCCATCGATGCTATACTTGGCGATGAGCCATTTCAACGGATCTAACCTCCCAGAGTCTTGAACTTCAAGCTTCAAGCTTCAACGCTGGTGGCAGTGACCCGGGATCAAGACGCAGCGCGCGACGTTCGTTTCTGTTTGTATGGGTGACGAAGCAAAGTACAAGCACACGTGGTACAAATGTTGTAGTTGCCGGGCCGAAGCCCGAGGACACCGTTTCTCACACGCATTCACGTGAAAGAGTCGCTAAATCTTGCAGTTTCTACCTTCAAAAAGTTTACTAATCTTTAGCCAGTCAGCCATGTACTTCCTTCCGTCATGTAACTTCTGTGGAAGCCGAAGTCGAAGTCCATCAATGTCCCTCTCCTGCGATTCTCTCTGTTGTACTGTGTTACCCCCGGTCATGCGCCGTAGGCTCATCAAGGCAAAAAGTCTTATTAATAAAGCGGTAGTCGAGCGATTCATATGGCATGGGTCTCTTGTCCCTGGCCTCTCAGCGGATCCTCAGTTTATCGACATTGAGGAGACGATGCGAACATACAACTCCACGACCACATGACAGAGGCGAGCACGACAAGAGCGAAGGCCTAGGTATATGAACCCAACCCAGCATAAGCATGACCTGGACACTCCCTCCATCCCCATTCCTGCTTAGATTGTGTTCGGCGCTTCAAGCGCAAATCTGCGTTGGCTCAGTACCCAACGCGGATTAAAGCACATGCGTTACAATACATACCTTACCCGTTGTACAATCTATACGACAGCAACCATTACCATCAGGGCAGGTTTGTTCGTCTGAGGGGCACCTGACAATATCTATTGCCAGTGACTCCTTTCGGGGAGTCACAGCTGCATACGCTGCTGCAGGAAGCGCAATGAAGAGTGCGAGGATAGAGAGACGCATGATGGGTGGAACAGTACGATATTGTTTTTCCTCTTTGTCTGCCGAGCATTTCTTATAGATCCTTACAGGATCAAGTTCATTTGTATGAAACCTCGATAATTGATCCTGAACCCAATTTAGGTGGTTTGTTGACTGCATTGGCGCCAGCGGCGGGGAGACCATGCATTCGTTTTGACGTCTGTGTTGTACACGTGGAATTTAACGCAAACTGTGCGGCAAACTGTCAGAACCAGGGTGATTGGCCCCTAACGTCCGTGTCGATCGGAATCTTGAGATTTCCGCACTGTGCTAGTAATGAGTGGACAGCTTGAACGTCTGCTTATACGTAGAAAGTAGTCTCGGTCCAGAACCAGACTTGGAGAGATTTGGAGGGTGTAGTAGTATAGATACCAGTAGACCCGAATGGCAATATGAGGCCGTATTTGGAACGAAACGCTAAAAACCTCTTGCATGTTTCCATTGACGTGTTGACAAACTGATCGGTCGCTGTAGGGTAAAATTGCCCGTATGATTGACATTATTCATTCCAAGTATACGTGTTCTGGCCGCCCTGTACAAGGTTGATACTGTAAATTGAACCTTTACCATGATCTCAAATTTCGCACGGAGAACGTTGCGGAAGTCACCGATGACCGTTGGTAAAATTGCATTACGACTTGCAAGGACAGCATCATTGCTACTAGTGCCAGTGATGGGGGGCTCGTATTCGGATTCCGGGCTCCAACTGTTATCATTTGGGTTTATGTACCGCCGGCCCCGCGGCCCCGTCTTGCTACACTTTATGATGCCACTGAGGGGAGCATCAATTCCTGATCTGCGAACTTGAAATACATGAAAAGTGCCTGGGTGAGTCATTGTCGCCGTCAAGATCTATTCCGGCTATCGGTGTCATTTCCGAGTTGTTGGGAGAGGGCGAGTTGGACTGAGTTGTTCAGCTCGCTGTACTAGCGATCTTCACCTTAATGACACTATGGCCATTAACCTGAGCCAGTGGCGCAAGTGTGAGTGATATACAGCCTGAGCTGTCGGTCAATGCGAACTTTGTGGGGGGTAAAAAGTCCGCTAGGCCTAATTGATTCATAGAACTGTAAAAACGCCAGGACACCTTGATGCGGAGAGAGGCGAGATGGTCGTGAACCCACGAATCCATGATAAGGTCGTCTGTATGCTCTGCGGTACTGGGTGCGTGCTCGCAAAAAATAGCGGAGATAGAAGTACTCAGCGGTATAAGTTGTCGGGTACTAGTATGTGGTGGTTATTCATGTCTGCGTTCGAACTGGAGCCGGAGATGGAATCATGACGGATTTCTCCAGAAGTAACAGTGCCGTCGAGTGGTAACCTACTGGCAAAGGTCGAAGTGCCCAAATTGGCACTTGATCAGTACCAACACGGGGCGCATTCGAGTTATGGATCACGAACTGGATCACGGGAGCCGCCGAAACTGACTCCAAGTCGCCGGACGACATGATGAGAGATACGAGGCCTGGCGAGGGGCGGTCCCCATCAAACTGGTGCGGGTCTGAGGAACGACATGATAAAAATGTCAAGGCTGACCAATTCGGGTTTATCTTGGTCATCATCACACTTACAATCCTTCTCCGTTCCATCGACTTCGACCCCTCCTCCCTGCTCCCATTCCTATCAATTCTTCCCTCAACGAATGGATCCACGGGTTCCAGTGTCAAACGTAGTCAGAGAAAATAAGAGATCGTGTCACACGATTTGTGGCACAGCAAAGCCTCGCGTGACCAGTGTTGTCATGACCCGGGTCTGACGAGGTCAGACCCTGACCGGCCTGACCGTCAAGGGTGACCTTGACTGACCCTGTGTGATAGGTCAGGGTCGTGTGAGAATGTTTCTATTTAGGGTGATCACCGGTCCGCCACAGCCATCATTCGTCGATTTTGATGAGCGCCCACGGTCGATCGCTTCAAATGTGTGGCCTTATCTAGTCCCGCCTCGCATCCTCCTTTACATTCATTATTCGACTCCCAACTTACTAGGAACTAGGAAAACCTTTGGAGAAAATGGACCTATATTTCTAGGGCCTAGATTTTCCTGGTGGCTCAAGCTGAGCCGCCTGAGCGACGTCTGGACTCGGAATGAGATGCAAGATTAGTAGATTACTGATGCGGGCAGCCTGCAAGGATGCGGGTTACTGTAGGATAGGCACATGAGATTACCAGTCTGAGAACTCGCAAATACGCGTCCCTCCTCGTTCTCTGCCACAACGTCAAATTTAACAGCGTTTCTATACGATTCGGCATGAACTCGCGCTCACCAAAGTCACACCAAAGGGTTTTCAGTCGTCATGGGTGGCCAGTTGTAGCAACACTTAGACACTTTCCGCCCACTGTAACGACTTGGAATAGGAACTCAGGCTCACAATCGCTGCATCGGCATTATTTTAACTTCAGCCGGGTAGCGATGCACTTTCTTCACTCGCATGACTCGCGCGGACATGGCGCATGGTGAGTGGTGAAGCCGTTAACTCGGAGGTCTCGGCTACCGACGTCCCACCCTCTGTTTGTCTCCGCTGAATCACTGTTTCACCATCTGTCTTTGTGCCGTGCAGCCCGTGCCTGCTGTAGGCTCATCGCGGACACGAGGGGGTGGTTGAGAAACTGGCATGGTATGGGACTACTGTATTGTCCATCGGAACAGATCCACCGTTCGATGACATCGAGAAGACAACGCGATCATTAGAAGTGAGTAAAATGAGCGCGACGCCTGAAGGCATGTAAAACGCGGCACAATCGTGACATGAACCTCCCCCTTACGCCCTTCCTACTTTAATCGAGGTCGACGCCTCCAATTTAAATGCAAAGCTGCATTTAGATCAGTACCCGACTTGACTCAGAGCGAGTGCGCTATAATACGTACTCCATCAACGCAGGTGGAATCTGCACAGCAAGTTGGAAAAATGAGACAAGACTCTCCAGCGGGGTGCATGTGACCTGTCGGGTAGTCACAGCTGCGTACGCTGCAGCAGGAAGGGCAATGAAGAGTGCGAGGATAGAGAGACGCATGATTGTTGGAACAGTGGTAAGTGCGCTATGTTGTTCGTCTCTCGAGCACTTCTTATAGGTCCTCATTCATTGTGGAAAGAACTTTTTTGATAATTTGTTACAGGTGCTGCACCACATGAAACCATCCTGCCTGCCGCATGGTCATTTCAGATACAGAAGATAGAATCCATGCGATTTTTTCAGTTTCGACTCTTTTGTTGTACACATGGAACGGAACGTAGATCAACAAAATCAAGGTGATGAGTCCCTGACTCGGTTCCAACAGTTTCTAGGGTGTCTATCAGAATCCTGAGATGAAGCACACCACAGTGATGGTTACCGTTGAGAGTGGAAGACAGTGAACGTAGAGAGAACCATTCCTTGAGAGACTGGACGGGCAATACTAGTAGGAGGTCGCATTTAGAACGAAGCAAGACTTGTTGAAACTCCCACTAAAATTGCCCTCCATATTCCAGGTGTTCACTCCTTCAAGCTTCAGGTCCTGAGCATGGTCTGAGAGCTGTGCTTAAAGCGTGGATAATATTCTCCCTGTAGTCCGTAAATGCGAACTTGCGAGTGTGGTTGAAAGTTGGTTCCGCCTAACCGCCGAATGGATCGTAGAAGTGTCAGTCAAGGCAACGGAAACCTAGTGTGACTTCACGCCACCGTGCCGATGATGCAATGCCACAGGACGAGAATACTCAAGGCGCTTATCACGTCTTGCGTAATATCCTTGCGAGTTTTGTGGCATACTTTCAGGGTTCCGGCGGACCTGAGCGCTTGTGCCCGCGACGACCTGATGACTCATTTCCGTAGACATGTCATCATAAACGCAACCAGGTCAAAGGGAACTTGAACGTTAAAACTTCACCTCACCTGGGCTATGCAGCACGACAATCAGTTGTCTGGTAGACCTAATGACCGCCCTGTTGTGCCCCTTAAGGGGCCGGAGTCAGAATACGATGCACTCCGAAAACCCCAGCATAAACGAAGCGGTGGCACGGGCAAATGTCAGGGCCGCGCTGGTCGGAAAAAAGGAGTGTAGGGGTTTGCGTGGTTAGAAGGGAATCTTCACGCACGCAATGTTGCGTTGGATACTGTATCTCAGTCACTAGAACACATGTCTCACTGTGGGCATCAATGTAATCCAATGCGATGTCTGAAAGTTTGACCAACAGGTTTCGGGGCTTTCGGGGTTCAATCAGATTGACTACGTTGTAAAACGACTACAATGTCATCGCAATCATGTTGCCCATAGTCACACTCGGAGTGTCAGCAACTCTTTCCGAATGGATGTCGATTGTAAGAGAGAGAGGTCTAGACACGCACTGTAGATGACTAGAACAACCGACAGGTTTGTAGTATTCCGTAATTCACGGCTTACTGAAGCTTGGCGAAGGACCACGCTAAAGACAGGTCTAGGCCCACGGAGCAGAAGCAACAGCATTATGATCTCTCAAAAAGTGCCAGATAAAGCTGGACGACACCTTCACAAAAGTGAGCGTTCCTGGCGGCGGACACATTGGGTATTGTCATAAATGTCATGGGATGTGTGGAAGCTTAATAAAAAGAAGCAACGACCCACGGAAGACTCGGGGCAACCAGCAAGCACTATGTTCCCGTCACGACAGCAACGACCGCCGGTTGTTTGACGTCTGTAATGCGCATTACTTTGGCCAATTTTCTAAAGGCATCTCTGTTCTGTAGCGGCCTGTCGCACTAGGTAAGATCTCTGAATGAAATACCGCTGTCGAGCTGAACAAAGGCACTTGCCAGCGGAAAGAAAACTAGCTTCATATTCACGATGCAAATGCGTGTGACAATCGGGGGGAGTTCCCTGCTATTATTTTTCTCATGGTAGAACATGAAGTACGATGGAGGCAAAAGGGGCTGCGCTGAGAACGATGTCGCTGTGGTGGGTATCAGAGTCTTTGACGTTGACGCGTTGACGGCTGACAGTCGCTTGGATTTCGTAGCACGTGATACGGGTTGCGGCCCGCACACCGACTCCTTCGTTCACTTGCAACAACGTTAAAATCGACATCATTTTCTCTTACATGCACTCATACACGCGAAATTTTTTTTGCTCAGATTGAAGTAGGCCATCATAGGTAGCGGCTCAAGTTGTGGCGACACCTACGCTCCTTTGAGTTTGGTCCTTGTTGACCGTTATAATACCCTCGTAGGTTCTACCTTCGCTGCATCGGGATTGTTTTCTTTTTTCCCAGGAAGTCACGTACTTTCTTCTGTTGCGTGAGTTATGCCGCCGCGTTGAAGCTGAATCTTGAAGCTTGAAGCTCGAAGCTCGAAGTCTTGGCCATCGACGACCCCCCCTCCAGTTTGTCTTCTTCGGATCGCCATTTCGCCCCGGGCCTCGCTCGGTCCTGGAACCGTATGCTTATTGAGGCTACGAAGAAGTAATTGAAATATTGGCGCGGTATGGGTCTCTTATGGGTCTTGTCCTTCATCGGAACCAAAGCTTATCGATTTAGAGGACACAACTCGAACATATAATGCAACGAACAATTGTCCGGGGGTTAATACAACGAGGGAGACGCCTAAATGCATATAACCCTGGCGTTACCGTGACCCAAACCTTCCCCTTATCCTCCTTCCTACATCGATCTACTTCGCTGGTAGATAGTTGCAATACTGCGTTTAATTCAGTAACAAGCGTGAAGAATAGAAGATGCGTCATAAGACATACGCCAAAGGGTTCACCCGGGAGTACAAAGCACACGAATGAGCCACAGCAATCAGCAGTATTTGCGCACGCATCGAACAGGCCCCCCGACTCGGGGCCGCATGCCTCTTCGGAACGTATTGCCTGCTTTAGAGGGGGCACTGCTGCGTATGCTGCAGGAAGCGCAAAGAAGAGAGCGAAGAGAGAGAGACGCATGATTGTTGGAACAGTGGTGAGTGCACGATGTTGTTTCGCCTTTTCATCTGCTGAGCACTTCTTATATACCTTTACAGAATCACATTCATCCTGTCTGAAAACTTGTTACTGTAATTGTGTTACTGTAATTGGGTCACAAGTGATGCGCAATGCGTGCGAAGCCTCAGACACCCATCTATGTCGAGTGCGTTCTTCATTTACCCATCCCGGTCAAGCGGATTGCTGGAAGCTGTTTTGATGCCAGCTGTGAGTCCATGCACTCGTTTTGACGTCAGTGTTCACTGACGTACACATTGAAATGATGGAGTGGAGTGTAAACGAACCGAAACAGGGTGACAGGTCTTTTCAGCGATTTCGAGGCCGGGCATCGATCAGGATCCTGAGATGGTTCATACTACGGTGGTGATTAAAGGTGGAATACAGTCGATTTTAGTTTATACATAGAGAGTGGTCTTGTTTCCAGACCTTGAGAGATCGGAGTGAATGCGGTACATTACAGTAGAACAGATAGGTGGCAATAAGAAGTCGTATTGGACTTCCTGAACATTTGCCTAAAAACACCTGCATATTCCCATTGGCGTGTTGACAGGATATCCATGTCTCTGTCAGTACGGTATGACGTCTGCATGTGGTGAACTGGTCCTGATCTGACACCTCAGCACACCGGCCAGAACACTCTCATCTATCTCATCATTATTGGATTCATATTCGGAACCACTAGCAATGATACTTTATTTGTCTGCATGCACAGGCACTGTCAAACCACTCTGTGTCATCTCTGTCATCCTCGCGGTTTTACAAGCTCTCAATGATACAGTAATTGCGTGAAGAGCGTGAAGAGAGAGACACCGACAAGCGCTGTCAGTGAAATTCCTGCAAGGACGGTTTCACCACTACGCGTCACCCATCCAGATACGCGTGCTAGCAGCTGAAGGCAATCCGCAAATTCATCAATCTCGGGAGTACTCAAAGAGGCTTAAAAATACAACGTTACAAACCGCAACAGGAAATAGTGGAACCCGAAGGTCGCAATCAACGACAAGAAATGGAAGACATGTATCATGTGCGCACTGAAGTAGAGCCAGAGTCGGCATCGGCCGGCGTCCACGTTACTGTAAAATCAACATTATTTCCGACATGATGAGAGATAACGAGGCCTGGCGAGGTGGTCCCCATCAAACTGGTGCGTATGACAGTACATGTCACATGATACGTGTCAAGCTGACCAATTCGAGTTCATCATCACACGCTTTTCCGTTCCATCGACTTCGACCCCTCCTCTCTGCCCCCATTCTTATCAATTCTTCCCCCAACGAATGGATCCACGGGTTCCAGTGTCAAACACAGTGTCAAAAGAAAAAAATAGTAATCGTGTCACATGATTTGTGGCCACAGCATTGCCTCGCGCGTGACCATGTGCAGCACACTGCACTGTACCTGTGTGCTCTTAGCGTAGAAAACGACCCGTTCTCTGCGTTCTGATCCGGTGGTCGGAGGTGCCTTCAAGTTCCAACGTGGTGCGGCGACTGGTAAGCGACATGGCGCGTGTTTTCGGCAATCACCTTTCCGGCAGTCATCAATCAATCAATCGATTGATTGTCCATACCTGCTCTTTCAATTTTCACCCTGATGCGACTCACTTGGCTTGTTTGTGTTTGCGGGGAGGATTGGGTGAGGGCAAAAAGGCCACGGTGCGTAATCGAGACACTAGTCTAGAGTCGGTTGTAAAAAAATCTCTTGGGGTGTATGTAATTGTACACCGGGAACAAGGATGTAATAGGCCAACAGGAATTTAAATCCGCAAGCCGTTCATGGCGCCCCACTGCGAGGACCTCCCATCGAATAACAGAACAGAAACAGACAAGGAATACGGTAAGCATGTGGCGTGCAGTCCAACGTCGATTAGCGTCCATTGAACGTATGCTTCTTCGAGGATTCGGGATACTTCTCCTTGATGATCTGGGAGAAAGGAGCCTCGACATACTCCTCACCTGTACTCAAGAACTTCTGCAATCTCGCGACGAACTCGTCATGGATCCTCTGCGTCTCTCGGCGCGCCTCATCAGCCTTCGAGCTTGTGACGCTGAGGCACTCCGCGGGCGGATGCCCGCGGTGTCGCTTGAGCGAGTCGGTCCGTGCAAAAAAGTCCCTGCAGAAGTCGCAGAAGTCGATCGTCAGCGGGTGGTTCTCCGATGTGTCGCAGTGCCGCAGGAGTCGGCCAGAAAACTTGGCCGATATCCAACTCCAGTGGGGATCTGCAGACACTAGTAGTAGCGACGCTGGTTGCATGACAATTGCACATAAAAGATACTCACGTTGTAACCCCGTAGTGCAACGCGCCGTACTCCGGCGCAATCGGTATCCTTTTGTTGCTACCGCTGGTAGGCGAAAAAGATGTAGCGGGCGTGGATTGTCCTGCCCCGAAGAGCCAGGACAATTCATCCTGGGACGCCGGCGAAGTTGAGGAACTGCTAGAATCCACAACCTGTTGAAGGAATCTAGGTGAGTAGAGAGCTCTTCTGGTTGTGGCAGTCGCACTCACGTTGGGTGCTGCAGCCACAGCGATGCAAAGTAAGTTGGTTGTTTCATTGGGACGGCTGGAATTCGGATGCTGGTTGTTGAGGAAGCTTGGTTGACTGAAGGGTACCGTGACAATGTTGCATACTTCCGTTGGCGCGCTCCGGCAGCCGTTTCTGGAACACGATATTATTGCGTTGATTTTGATGAGTGCCGCTCACAGTCGATCGCTTCAAATATTTGGCGTCATCTAGTCCCGCCTCGCATCCTCCTTTACATTCATTATTCGACTCCCAACTACTAGGAACTAGGAAAGCCTTTGGACAAAAACAGACTTGCATTTCTAGGGTTTAGATTTTCTTGGTGGCTCAAGCTGAGCTGCCTGAGCAACGTCTGGACTCGGAATGAGACGCAAGATTAGTAGACTACTGATGCGGGCAAGCCTGCAAGGACGCGGGTTACTGTAGGATAAGCACATCGAGATTACCAGTCTGAGAACTCGCAACACGCGTCCCTCCTCGTTCTCTGGCAACAACGTCAAATTTAACAGCGTTTCTAGGTGAATCTCACACGATTCAGCATGAATTCACTCTCCCCAGAGTCACCACCAAAGGGTTGTTCAGTCGTCATGGGTGGCTACTTGCCGCCCATTGTAACAACCCGGAACAGGAACTCAGGCTCATAATCACTGCATCGACATTATTTTAGCTTTAGCCGGGCAGCGACGCACTTTCTTCACTCGCATGATTCGCGCGGACATGGCACATGATGAAGTGGTGAAGCCATTAACTCGGAAGTCTTGGCTACCGACGTCCCACCCTCTGTTTGTCTCCGCTGAATCACTGTTTCACCATCTGTCTTTGTGCCGTGCGGCCCGTACCTGCTGTAGGCTCATCGCGACACGAAGGGGTGGTTGAGCAATTGGCATGGTATGGGATCTTATTCATCGGAATTGATCCACAGTTCGATGACATCGAGAAGACAACACGATCATTAGAAGTGAGTAAAACGGGCGCGACGCCTGAAGGCATGTAAAACCCGCCACAATCGTGACATGAACCTCCCCCTTACGCCCCTCCTACTTTAATCGAGGTCGCCGCCTCCAATTTAAGTGCAAATCTGCATTTATCTCAGTACCATAACTCAGAGCGAGTGCGCTATAATACGTACTCCATCCAAGCAGGTGAGACCTGTACAGCAAGTTGTTAAAAAGAAACAAGGGTCTCCGAGTTGGCTGCATTCGAACTGTCGGGTGGTCACAGCTGCGTACGCTGCAGCAGGAAGCGCAATGAAGAGTGCGAGGATAGAGAGACGCATGATTGTTGGAACGATGGTGAGTGCGCTATGTTGTTCGTCTGTCGAGCACTTCTTATAGGTCCTCATTTATTGTGAGAAAAACTTTTTTGATAATTTGCTACAGGTGCTGCACCACATGAAACCACTCCTGCCTGCCGCATGGTCATTTCCAGATACAGAAGATAGAGTCCATGCGATCGTTTTCAATTTCGACGTCTTTTGTTGTACACATGGAACGGAACGTAGATCGACAAAATCAAGGTGATGAGTCCCTAACTCTGTCCCAACAGTTTCTAGGATGTCTATCAGAATCCTGAGATGAAACACACCACGATGATAGTTGCCGTTGAGAGTGGATTTAGTGGAAGACAGTAAATGTAGAGAGTACCATTTCTTGAAGGGCAATACTAGTAGGAGGTTGCATTTAGATTGAAGCAAGACTTGTTGAAACTCCCACTTAAAATGCCCTACATATTCCAGGTGTTCACGCCTTCAAGCTTCAGATCCTGACCATGGCCCTGAGAGCTGTGGTTAAAGCGTGGATAATATTCTCCCTGTAGTCCGTAAATGCAAACTTGCGAGTGTGGTGGAAACTTGGTTCCGCCTAACCGCCTGATGGATTCGTAGAAGGGTCAAGGCACCGGAACCTGAGTGGTGGAGAGACGTCAGGTCATCGCACCTCGGCCATGTGTACTTGATTTACTGTATCATAATTCATCTCTCACGAATTGAGAACTACGAGTCACACGTGTTGGGCTTGCGGGTGATGATCGGATCATTCGGATGGTGTTACCATGCTCCCACTGCTACTGTACCGTATATTTTCCTGAACGGATAAGTACGAAAGGCGAGGGCAACGAGCAATTCTGATTTGTTGGGAATATTCAGTGCCGACAGTTGGGGAAAAAATATCTCGATGCCTGCCAGTGGATCCTGATCATCGTGGTCCATCACGCGTCATGTGTCGTCCGCCATGTGTACCCACAAATGAAGGGGTTGGTGCACAGGTCAAACACATAGAAAATGCCGAATTCCCCGGCCGCATGAGGACCTATAAGAAGTGCTGAAGTGCTCGACAGACGAACAACATAGCCCACTTACCACTGTTTCAACAATCATGCGTCTCTCTATCCTCACACTCTTCATTGCCCTTCCTGCTGCAGCGTATGCAGCTGTGGCCACCCGACAGCTCGCATGCACCCAGCTCGGAGAGTCTTGTCTCATTTTTCCAACTTGCTGTGCAGATTCCACCTGTGTTGATGGAGTACGTATTATAGCGCATTCGCTCTGAGTCAAGTCGGGTACTGAGCTAAATGCAGCTTTGCATTTAAATTGGAGGCGTCGACCTCGATTAAAGTAGGAAGGGCGTAAGGGGGAGTTCATGTGACGATTATGGCGGTTTTACATGCCTTCAGGCGTCGCGCCCGTTTTACTCACTTTGATGATCGTGTTGTCTTCTCGATGTCATCGAACGATGGAACTGTTCCGATGAATAACAGTCTTATACCATGCCAATTGCTCAACCACCCCCTCGTGTCCGCGATGAGCCTACAGCAGGCACGGGCCGCACGGCACAAAGACAGATGGTGAAACAGTGATTCATCGGAGACAAACAGAGGGTGGGATGTCGGTAGCCAAGACTACCGAGTTAAGGGCTTCACCACTTCATCATGTGCCATGTCCGCGCGAGTCATGCGAGTGAAGACCCAACAATAATGCGTCTCTCTATCCTCGCTCTCTTCGTCGCGCTTCCTACAGTGGCGTATGCAGTATTGTCTCCCCAACAGCGCTCAGCTGAATCTGGATCTAACTGTGTCAGGATCCTCGAGCCTTGCATCAATGGTGCTCCTTGCTGTGGGAATTCCCAGTGCGTGGCTGAGGTACGTTTAAGTGCACTCACTCTGATTTACGTTGAGTACTGAGCTAAATGCAGGTTTGTGTTTGATTTTGAGCCGGCAAACTTGATTAAGTGGGAAGGCCCTAAGCCGAATACGAGGGAGGTTCAGTTACAGTTATGCCGGGTGTATATGCCTTCAGGCGTCGCTCTCGTTTTACTCACCTCTGGACAAGTGGTTGTGGTGTTGTATGATCGCGTTGTCTCTATTCCAATGAACCGCGGATTCGCAAAGAGGGACAAGAGACCCATGCCAATCACGTGATTACTTCTTCGTATTCTTGATGAGCCTACAGCACGAAGACAGTGAGGGATTCAAGGGAGACAAATACTGCAGAGGTTTTCGTGTCCAAGAATTCATATATTCATGCTCCAAGCTTCGGCATGTCCGCGCGAGCCACGCGACAGAAGAAAGTGCATGACTACCTAGCGAAAGATTCTTGGAAAGATTCGAATCAAGATTCGAATGTAGTGAAAGGTACGAACTGGAGATCTCATGTTTTCACGACTGGGAGCATATGTGTCGGATACAGCTTGCTTTTGGCAGTGCGCGTGAGTCATACTGTATAGAGAAGACTACTGAGTCTGCCTTGGTTGTTGAAGGAAATGAGGACGCGCTTGAGGACTTGCTTGAGGACGCGTCTAAATTCCGTGAACCCGGTATGTCGGCCCGGCAGCCAGCTACTCGCGCATCAATTCGCTCTCATATGGAAAGCCAGCTTGGCAGTCCCCAAATCCCTTGGGCCCACTGTGACATTGTCGACCATCTACCCCTTCTTCATCTGATGCATCCCGATTCCTATGAACTCATGGGCTCTCCAAGGATCCCAATCACCAAACCTCGTTCTTCAATTCGTGCCCCCATCTTTGTTCTCCTTTACCTGCTAATGAGAATTTACCTTCAGAAAACTCCCTCTTAATCCCCGTCGCCAGTACCACAACTGCAACCCCCATAGACAGTGTAGACCACCACCCACAATGTATTCTCGTGTTAACTTCACAAATGCCCCCTCGATATGCGCGCGCCCGCGCGTGCGAGTTTTTCCCTGTATCTGCACTCAGTTTGCCTCAGCGGGGAAATCGGCCTTCGCTATGTGTTTGACCTGTGCGCCGACCCGTTCATTTGTGGGTTCACATGGCGGACGCCACACGACGCGTGATTGACCACAACGATCACGATTCAGGCATCGAGATATTTTTTCCCTAACTGTCGGCGACACTGTATATTCCCAACACATCAGAATTACTCCTTGCCCTCGCGTTTTGTACCAGTCCGTTCAGGAAAATATACGTTACAGTAGCAGTCGGTGCATAGTAACACCATCTGAATGATCCGATCATCACACGCAAGCCCAACACGTGCGACTCGTAGTTCTCAATTCGCGAGAGATGAATTTTGATACAGCAAATCAAGAACACATGGCCCAGGTGCGATGACCTGACATCTCTCCACCACCCAGGTTTCCGATGCCTTGACCCTTCTACGAATCCATCAGGCGGTTAGGCGGAACCAAGTTTCCACCACACTCGCAAGTTCGCATTTACGGACTACAGGGAGAATATTATTCACGCTTTAACCACAGCTCTCAGGGCCATGGTCAGGACTTGAAACATGAAGGCGTGAACACCTGGAATATGGAGGGCATTTTGGTGTGAGTTTCAACAAGTCTTGCTTCGTTCTAAATGCGACCTCCTATTGCCCCTCCAGTCTCTCGAGGAATGGTACTCTCTACGTTCACTGTCTTCCACTCTCAACGGTAACCATCACCGTGGTGTGTTTCATATCAGGATTCTGATAGACACCCTAGAAACTGTTGGGGCTGAGTTAGGGACTCATCACCTTGATTTTGTCGATCTACGTTCCGTTCCATGCGTACCACAAGAAGACGTCGAGACTGAAAACGATCGCATGGACTCTATCTTCTGTATCTGAAATAACCATGCGGCAGGCAGGAGTGGTTTCGTGTGGTGCAGCACCTGTAACAAATTATCAGAGTTTTTCTCACAATAATGAGGACCTATAAGAAGTGCTCGACAGACGAACAACATAGTGTACTTACCACTGTTCCAACAATCATGCGTCTCTCTATCCTCGCACTCTTCATTGCCCTTCCTGCTGCAACGTACGCAGCTGTGACCACCCGAGACGTCGTGTGCAGCCAGTTCGGAGAGCCTTGTTTCGATTTAACGCCTTGCTGTGCAGGTCCCAACATCAACTGCTTGAATGGAGTACGTATTATAGCGCACTCGCTCTGAGTCACGTTGGGTACTGAGCTAAATGCAGGTTTGCCTTCGAATCGGAGTCGGCGTCCTCGATTAAAGTAGGAAGGGCGTAAGGGGAGGTTCATATCACGATTGTGGCGGGTTTTATGTGCCTTCAGGCGTCGCGCCCATTTTACTCACTTCTAATGATCGAGTTGTCTTCTCGATGTCATTGAACCGCGGATCTGTTCCGATGAATAAGAGTCCATACCATGCCAATTGCTCAACCACCCTTCGTGTCCGCGATGAGCCTACAGCAGGCACGGGCCGCACGGCACAAAGACAGAAGGTGAAACAGTGATTCAGCGGAGACAAACAGAGGGTGGGACGTCGGTAGCCGAGACTTCCGAGTTAATGGCTTCACCACTTCACCATGTGCCATGTCCGCACGAGTCATGCGAGTGAAGAAAGCGCGTCGCTCCCCGGCTGAAGTTAAAATAATGTCGATGCAGTGATTGTGAGCCTGAGTTCCTATTCCAAGTTGTTACAATGGCGGCAAGTGCCTAGGTGTGGCTACCCATGACGACTGAACAACCCTTTATTGGTGACTCTGGTGAGCGCGAGTTCATGCCGAATCGTGCGAGGGTCATATATAAACGCTGTTAAATTTGACGTTGTTGCCAGAAAACGAGACTGGTAATCTCGATGTGCTTATCCTACAGTAACCCGTGTCCTTGCAGGCTTGCCCGCATCAGTAATCTACTAATCTTGCGTCTCATTCCGAGTCCAAACGTTGCTCAGGCAGCTCAGCTTGAGCCACCAGGAAAATCTAAACCTTAGAAATGTAGGTCCATTTTTCTTCAATGTTTTTCGTGGTTCCTAGTAAGTTGGGAGTCAAATAATGAATGTAAAGGAGGATGCGAGGCGGGACTGGATGACGCAATATATTTGAAGCGATCGACTGTGAAGCGCACTCATCAAAATCGACGCAATAATGTCGTGTTCCAGAAACGGTTTGCCAGAGCGGGCCAACGGAAGTCTGCAACACTGTTACGGTACCCTTCAGTCAACCATGTGTTCCTCAACAACCAGCATCCAAATTCCAGCTGTCCCAATGAAACAACCAACTTACTTTGCGTCGCTGTGGCTGCAGCACCCAACGTGAGTGCGACTGCCACAACCAGAAACGCTCCCTACTCACCTAGATTCCTTCAACAGGTTGTGGATTCTAGCAGTTCCTCAACTTCGCCGGCGTCCCAGGATGAATTGTCCTGGCTCTTCGGGGCAGGGAAATTCACGCCCGCTATATCATTTTCGCCTACCAGCGGTAGCAACAAAGGGGGACAGATTGCGCCGAAGTACGGCGCGTTGCACTATAGGGTTACGACGTGAGTATCTTTTAGGTGCAATGGTGATGCAACCAGCGTCGCTAATACTAGTGTCTGCAGATCCCCACCGGAGTTGGATATCGGCCAAGTCTTCTGGCCGACTCCTGCAGCACCGGCAACATCCGCGCCGGTGTCGGCCTTTGGAAAACGCCGTCTAGAAGAGCCTCAAGGCGTCGGGGCCCCGATCGGCAACCCGCCCCAGAAACGGAGCAGGGGAAACCACGCAGAAGGGATCCTGAAGGCAACGCGGTCCGCGGATAGGACCCGCCACAAGCCCGTGGCCAGGATCCTAAACAAAAAGATCAATCATGAACCCAAGGAGGCTGTACGCGGAGCGGAGAGGCTCGCGGGCCCAAACGCGCAGGGAGTTCACCATCGACCCTTGCAGGGACCGAGTTTCCAGCAGGGGTGGGACAAACTGTGGACGGAGAGCAGTTTTGGGTCGAGGGTAGTGTGCAGAAGGAACCGGAGCAGCAGCAGCAGCAGGAACAACAACAACAACAAGTGGTCAAGTACTTTAAGTTCCTGAAAAGGTTCAAAATGGGGTGGGAGGCGCTCCTCGCTGCCACGAAAGCCGACAGGGAACGTGGCTCGGTTCGTGAGATCAAGGTCCGATGCTGTCCCGACATGATGTTCAAAACGTGGGACGACTACAAGCGGCACTGCGACACGTCGGAGAACCACCCGCTGACGATCGACTTCTGCGACTTCTGCGGGGACTTTTTTGCACGGACCGACTCGCTCAAGCGACACCGCGAGCATCCGCCCGCGGAGTGCCTCAGCGTCACACGCTCGAAGGCTGATGAGGAGTGCCGAGAGACGCAGAGGATCCATGACGAGTTCGTCGTGAGATTGCAGAAGTTCTTGAGGACAGGTGAGGAGTATGTCGAGGCTCCTTTCTCCCAGATCATCAAGGAGAAGTATCCCGAATCCTCGAAGAGGCATACGTTCAATGGACGCTAATCGACGTTGGACTGTACGCCACATGCTTACCGTATTCCTTGTCTGTTTCTGTTCTGTTATTCGATGGGAGGTCCTCGCAGTGGGGCGCCATAAACGGTTTGCAGATTTGGATCCCTGTTGGCCTATTACAACCTTGTTCCCGGTGTACTGTACAATTATATGTACCCAAGGCGATTTTTTTTCGATCGATCCACTCTAGACTAGTGTCTCGATTACGCACCGTGGTCTTTTTCTCCTCGCCCAATCCTCCCAGCAACTACGAACAAGCCAAGTGAGTCGCATCAGGGTGAAAATTGAAAGAGCAGGTATGGACAATCAATCAATTGATTGATTGATGACTGCCGGAAAGGTGATTGCCGAAAACACGAGCCACGTCACTTACGACGTCGCCGCACCACGTTGGAACTTGCAGGCACCTCCGACCACCGGATCAGAACGCAGAGAACGGGTCGTTTTCCACGCTAAGAGCACACAGGTACAGTGCAGTGTGCTGCACATGGTCACGCGCGAGGCTTTGCTGTGGCCACAAATCGCGTGACACGATCAATATTTTTTCTTTTGACACTGTGTTTGACACTGGGACCCGTGGATCCATTCGTTGGGGGAAGAATTGATAAGAATGGGGGCAGAGAGGAGGGGTCGAAGTCGATGGAACGGAAAAGTGTGTGATGATGGACCCGAATTGGTCAGCTTGACATGTATCATGTGACATGTACTGTCATACGCACCGGTTTGATGGGGACCACCCATCGCCAGGCCTCGTTATCTCTCATCATGTCGGAAATAATGTTGATTTTACAGTAACGTGGACGCCGGCCAATGCCGACTCTGGCTCTACTTCAGTGCGCACATGATACATGTCTTCCATTCCTTGTCGTTGATTGCGACCTTCGGGTTCCACTATTTCCTGTTGCGGTTTGTAACGTTGTATTTTTAAGCCTCTTTGAGTACTCCCGAGATTGATGAATTTGCGGATTGCCTTCAGCTGCTAGCACGCGTATCTGGATGGGTGACGCGTAGTGGTGAAACCGTCCTTGCAGGAATTTCACTGACAGCGCTTGTCGGTGTCTCTCTCTTCACGCTCTTCACGCAATTACTGTATCATTGAGAGCTTGGAAAACCGCGAGGATGACAGAGATGACACAGAGTGGTTTGACAGTGCCTGTGCATGCAGACAAATAAAGTATCATTGCTAGTGGTTCCGAATATGAATCCAATAATGATGAGATAGATGAGAGTGTTCTGGCCGGTGTGCTGAGGTGTCAGATCAGGACCAGTTCACCACATGCAGACGTCATACCGTACTGACAGAGACATGGATATCCTGTCAACACGCCAATGGGAATATGCAGGTGTTTTTAGGCAAATGTTCAGGAAGTCCAATACGACTTCTTATTGCCACCTATCTGTTCTACTGTAATGTACTGCATTCACTCCGATCTCTCAAGGTCTGGAAACGAGACCACTCTCTATGTATAAACTAAAATCGACTGTATTCCACCTTTAATCACCACCGTCGTATGAACCATCTCAGGATCCTGATCGATGCCCGGCCTCGAAATCGCTGGAAAGACCTGTCACCCTGTTTCGGTTCGTTTACACTCCACTCCATCATTTCAATGTGTACGTCAGTGAACACTGACGTCAAAACGAGTGCATGGACTCACAGCTGGCATCAAAACAGCTTCCAGCAATCCGCTTGACCGGGATGGGTAAATGAAGAACGCACTCGACATAGATGGGTGTCTGAGGCTTCGCACGCATTGCGCTACACTTGTGACCCAATTACAGTAACACAATTACAGTGACAAGTTTCAGACAGGATGAATGTGATTCTGTAAAGGTATATAAGAAGTGCTCAGCAGATGAAAAGGCGAAACAACATCGTGCACTCACCACTGTTCCAACAATCATGCGTCTCTCTCTCTTCGCTCTCTTCTTTGCGCTTCCTGCAGCATACGCAGCAGTGCCCCCTCTAAAGCAGGCAATACGTTCCGAAGAGGCATGCGGCCCCGAGTCGGGGGGCCTGTTCGATGCGTGCGCAAGTACTGCTGATTGCTGTGGCTCATTCGTGTGCTTTGTACTCCCGGGTGAACCCTTTGGCGTATGTCTTAAGACGCATCCTCTATTCTTCACGCTTGTTACTGAATTAAACGCAGTATTGCAACTATCTACCAGCGAAGTAGATCGATGTAGGAAGGAGGATAAGGGGAAGGTTTGGGTCACGGTAACGCCAGGGTTATATGCATTTAGGCGTCTCCCTCATTGTATTAACCCCGGACAATTGTTCGTTGCATTATATGTTCGAGTTGTGTCCTCTAAATCGATAAGCTTTGGTTCCGATGAAGGACAAGACCCATAAGAGACCCATACCGCGCCAATATTTCAATTACTTCTTCGTAGCCTCAATAAGCATACGGCTCCAGGACCGAGCGAGGCCCGGGGCGAAATGGCGATCCGAAGAAGACAAACTGGAGGGGGGGTCGTCGATGGCCAAGACTTCGAGCTTCGAGCTTCGAGCTTCAAGCTTCAAGATTCAGCTTCAACGCGGCGGCATAACTCACGCAACAGAAGAAAGTACGTGACTTCCTGGGAAAAAGAAAACAATCCCGATGCAGCGAAGGTAGAACCTACGAGGGTATTATAACGGTCAACAAGGACCAAACTTAAAGGAGCGTAGGTGTCGCCACAACTTGAGCCGCTACCTATGATGGCCTACTTCAATCTGAGCAAAAAAATTTCGCGTGTATGAGTGCATGTAAGAGAAAATGATGTCGATTTTAACGTTGTTGCAAGTGAACGAAGGAGTCGGATGGAGTTCGGAAATGTGCGGGCCGCAACCCGTATCACGTGCTACGAAATCCAAGCGACTGTCAGCCGTCAACGCTAGCCTCGTAACCAGGCTCGTGCAATGGGGTATACCACGATGCGAGATGGGGCAAACCACAATGCAGAGCCTGGGGGATCTGAGTTTAAACTTGGCTGGAAGCGTAAAGTTACCGTATATGGGTAACTGAAAAAGGAAAACAGTCATGTGATTGCAAAGTGAATACATGATTGCCTGCAGGCCACGAAATTTGGAACGCATTGATCATATTTCCTTCGATTCATCGTTCAGAATGAAGCGTTCGAACGTGATTATCATCCAAGTGAATCCCAACACCCCAAGAAATGAAGACGAAAGAATCTGGTCACTTGGACAAACATTGAGCTTCACTTCCGATAACTCCGACACTCTGAGATCCGTGCCTACCCAGGACGAAAATCAGCCCTATCGTCCGCTTAGCAGTCCCTGGACACTCAGAATCACCCAGTTTTCCGATGAACGCGTCTGTGAGTCGTTGACTAGGGGGATATCTTGATATCTTGATATCAGCTGGTCACCAGTAAGTGTCCTGATCATTTGTAGGTCATTTTCAGTGTACAACGCATCTGTAGTAGCCATATCATACACCTTCCAGCGACGAGGAAGGCCTCAACGCGTGATCACATGATTTATTTCCTTATTCGGGATAACCATATACAGTAAGTTTTTGCTTCCAGCCAAGTTTAAACTCAGATCGACCGGTCTCTCTAGCGAGATATCCACCCTTGGATTCGCCGAGAGACGGTCACCGGTCTACGTCAACGCGTCAACGTCAAAGACTCTGATACCCACCACAGCGACATCGTTCTCAGCGCAGCCCCTTTTGCCTCCTATCGTACTTCATGTTCTACCATGAGAAAAATAATAGCAGGGAACTCCCCCGATTGTCACACGCATTTGCATCGTGAATATGAAGCTAGTTTTCTTTCCGCTGGCAAGTGCCTTTGTTCAGCTCGACAGCGGTATTTCATTCAGAGATCTTACCTAGTGCGTCAGGCCGCTACAGAACAGAGATGCCTTTAGAAGATTGGCCAAAGTAATGCGCATTACAGACATCAAACAACTGGTGGTCGTTGCTGTCGTGACGGGAACATAGTGCTTGCTGGTTGCCCCGAGTCTTCCGTGGGTCGTTGCTTCTTTTTATTAAGCTTCCACACATCCCATGACATTTATGACAATACCCAATGTGTCCGCCGCCAGGAACGCTCACTTTTGTGAAGGTGTCGTCCAGCTTTATCTGGCACTTTTTGAGAGATCATAATGCTGTTGCTTCTGCTCCGTGGGCCTAGACCTGTCTTTAGCGTGGTCCTTCGCCAAGCTTCAGTAAGCCGTGAATTACGGAATACTACAAACCTGTCGGTTGTTCTAGTCATCTACAGTGCGTGTCTAGACCTCTCTCTCTTACAATCGACATCCATTCGGAAAGAGTTGCTGACACTCCGAGTGTGACTATGGGCAACATGATTGCGATGACATTGTAGTCGTTTTACAACGTAGTCAATCTGATTGAACCCCGAAAGCCCCGAAACCTGTTGGTCAAACTTTCAGACATCGCATTGGATTACATTGATGCCCACAGTGAGACATGTGTTCTAGTGACTGAGATACAGTATCCAACGCAACATTGCGTGCGTGAAGATTCCCTTCTAACCACGCAAACCCCTACACTCCTTTTTTCCGACCAGCGCGGCCCTGACATTTGCCCGTGCCACCGCTTCGTTTATGCTGGGGTTTTCGGAGTGCATCGTATTCTGACTCCGGCCCCTTAAGGGGCACAACAGGGCGGTCATTGGGTCTACCAGACAACTGATTGTCGTGCTGCATAGCCCAGGTGAGGTGAAGTTTTAACGTTCAAGTTCCCTTTGACCTGGTTGCATTTATGATGACATGTCTACGGAAATGAGTCATCAGGTCGTCGCGGGCACAAGCGCTCAGGTCCGCCGGAACCCTGAAAGTATGCCACAAAACTCGCAAGGATATTACGCAAGACGTGATAAGCGCCTTGAGTATACTCGTCCTGTAGCATTGCATCATCGGCACGGTGGCGTGGAGTCACACTAGGTTTCCGTTGCCTTGACTGACACTTCTACGAGTCCACTCGGCGGTTAGGCGGAACCAACTTTCAACCACACTCGCAAGTTCGCATTTATGGACTACAGGGAGAATATTATCCACGCTTTAAGCACAGCTCTCAGGACCATGCTCAGGACCTGAAGCTTGAAGGAGTGAACACCTGGAATATGGAGGGCAATTTTAGTGGGAGTTTCAACAAGTCTTGCTTCGTTTAAATGACCTCCTACTAGTATTGCCCTCCAGTCTCTCAAGGAATGGTTCTCTCTACGTTCACTGTCTTCCACTCTCAACGGTAACCATCACTGTGGTGTGCTTCATCTCAGGATTCTGATAGACACCCTAGAAACTGTTGGAACCGAGTCAGGGACTCATCACCTTGATTTTGTTGATCTACGTTCCGTTCCATGTGTACAACAAAAGACGTCGAAACTGAAAACAATCGCATGGATTCTATCTTCTGTATCTGAAATGACCATGTGGCAGGCAGGAGTGGTTTCGTGTGGTGCAGCACCTGTAACAAATTATCAAAAAAGTTTTTCTCACAATGAATGAGGACCTATAAGAAGTGCTCGAGAGACGAACAACATAGCGCACTTACCACTGTTCCAACAATCATGCGTCTCTCTATCCTCGCACTCTTCATTGCCCTTCCTGCTGCAGCGTACGCAGCTGTGACTACCCGACAGTCACATGCACCCGCTCGGAGAGTCTTGTCTCATTTTCCAACTTGCTGTGCAGTCCACCTGCGTTGATGGAGTACGTATTATAGCGCACTCGCTCTGAGTCAAGTCGGGTACTGATCTAAATGCAGCTTTGCATTAAATTGGAGGCGTCGACCTCGATTAAAGTAGGAAGGGCGTAAGGGGGAGGTTCATGTCACGATTGTGCC
>WTXL01000124.1:0-86611 GCA_022376525.1 Russula vinacea | reverse complement strand
TTGTCGATGGGGCTATCACAATAGCGTCTATCGAGAGGACAGAGGCATGAAGAGAAGGGTCAAGCCATCCCGCAACTCAACCCTGGGACTGGTAAGGTGTCAAATCATAACGTCTCATTTTCGGCAGCTACTTGGGGAAAAGCTACGCGTTCATGGACAAAGAATGCCCTCATCAATCTCAACGAGCCAGACAAAGTCGCGAAGGTAATCCAAGAGGCGAGGGTGTTTGAAAGGCAGCAGCTCGACGACTTGCAGGCGGAGAGAGTGGGTCTGATGATGACGAGCGAGTCCTGCTGTCGGACTTACCAATTTCTGATGATGATTAATTCTGCTACGTTTCCCGGCTTCCTCCCTCTTGTTTACCTCATACACATGCCCAATTCAACTTGGGTGCTTTTTTTTACTTAGATCATGTCGTCAAATGCATGTGGTTCGCATAACCTCATTTCTATTATCATGCTTTCTTAAATTTGCTTTGCGCTGACTTGGATTACGCTTTAATCTGACTTGGATTGGGCATTAGGCCTACTTGTTTTGTGCTTTGAGGATTGCTTGGCACACCTTGAGAATTACTTGGAGCTATTGTTTTTCAAATAAATGGCTCTTGATTGCTTGGAAAAATGGTCTGAAATGCCTGGAAAATGTCTTGAAATTGCCTTGAATTTAGGCTTGCATGCTACTGGAGGCCCACAAATTGATGTATATCAAGACACAATTAAGGAGAATTAAGTACACTTCAAGTCTCATTTGAGTCAAGACAAAATCAAGTCAAACAAGACAAGTCTCCGTCTTGATTTTGCCTTGATAGACATCAAGTCATATCAAGTACCCATTAAGTAATTTAAGTATGATTTACATTTTGCTGATGCTCCAGGAATGCTGGCCACCAACATGACCAACTCAACTTGAAGGACTAGTACTTACTATTGTATAAATGAGATATTAGTGTAATAGAATAGAGTGGACACCAAAAAAGACTGTACCTGTTTTGGACAAGGTTTCGAACTCGGATGCCGGAGCTATTCCAATTGATACCCTAACCTAAGGGCATCACGTGAGAGCGTCCGGGCTTGTTTTCCGCTCCTCAGTCTCTCAGTGTTCGCGCGAATGCACTTGTATAACTTGACCCTTCAAACGCCTACGGCGTCATTGCAGGCCATTGTCGGCAACTTCTCCGGTGCCAGGCAGCAGGAGATCATCATCTCTCATGGCACACGCCTCCAGCTTCTCCGCCCTGATATTCAGACGGGAAAGCTATCAACAATCATTGCAACCGATGTTTTCGGCTCCATTCGCACCCTAGCTTCCTTTCGGCTCACAGGAGGAACCAAGGGTAAGCCCTTGTGAGTATATGCCCTTCTCCTCTCACTCTTTTCCTCCCCTCAGACTACGCAATTGTAGGGTCAGATTCCGGCCGTATTGTGATCCTGGATTATGACCCTCGCACCAGCAGTTTCGTCAAAGTTCATCAAGAAACGTTTGGAAAGTCTGGCGCACGGAGGATTGTTCCCGGACAATACCTGGCTACCGACCCCAAGGGACGCGCCGTCATGATTGCCGCAGTAGAAAAATCCAAGCTCGTGTACATTCTCAATCGTGATCCCGCCGCCAATCTTACTATTTCTTCCCCCTGGAGGCTCATAGAAGCTCTTCTATCGTCCATCACATTGTTGGCGTCGATGTTGGCTTCGAAAACCCAATGTTCGCTGCTTTGGAAGTCGACTACACAGAGTCTGACCAAGATCCAACAGGAGAGGCTGCCGCCAAAGCTGGCAAGGTTCGTTTGTGGAATCGTTCTTTTCAGGCCAGGCGTTGACTACTTTTATAGATGTTAACCTATTATGAACTCGATTTGGGTCTCAACCACGTCGTACGAAAATGGAGTGAGCCCACAGATCCCAAGGCAAACTTCCTTGTACAAGTCCCAGGTGGTCAGCTTGCATCCTCTGAGCGATTTGATGGTCCCTCAGGTGTACTTGTGTGCACGGAAGACCATATTATCTATCGAAATGCCGATGCACCTCAACATCGCGTTCCTATTCCTCGGCGGAAGCACCCACTTGGAGACAGTGGACGGGGTATTATCATCATTGCAGCAGTAATGCATAAAATGAAGGTGAGTGAGGTTCGGCCGTTGTCTCCTCAAACTCTGACGACGTCCACGTAAGGGTGCTTTCTTCTTCCTACTACAAAGCGAGGAGGGAGATTTATATAAGATCACTATTGAACACGAGGACGAGGAGGTTAAGGCACTAAAAATCAAGTACTTTGATACTGTACCCGTCGCTTCTGGTCTGTGTATTCTAAAATCTGGTTTTCTTTTTGTCGCGTCCGAGTTCGGGAATCAGTGCGTGGTCTTTTTCTTCGTCGTTGCTAGCATATCAACCTGCAGGTCCACACAGACAACTCTATCAGTTCCAAAAACTTGGAGATGACGATGACGAGAAGGAGTTCAGTTCACGGGATTACCCCGCACAAGGCATGGCCCAACCCACCAATCCCTTCCTCGGGCCTATTTCCGACCGCGGCGCTCGAGAACTTGGCATTAGCAGACGAAATTGAATCTCTTAACCCAATTTTGGATGCCAAGGTCCTAAATCTACTTCCTAACTCTGACAGCCCTCAAATCTTTACCCTTAACGGTCGCGGTTCGCGGAGTATGCTTCGGACGCTGCGGCATGGGCTTGAAGTCGAGGAGACAGTAAGTTCTGATTTACCTGGTATTCCCAATGCTGTCTGGACTGTCAAGGTTAGAAGCGACGGTGAGTTCCGTTTATAAGTGTTACTTGGGGCCAACCTAACGTCTTGTTAGAGACCTACGACTCCTATATTATTCTTTCCTTCGTCAATGGTACTCTGGTCCTTTCTATTGGCGAAAACATAGAGGAGGTTCAAGACACCGGATTCCTTTCCTCTGCACCCACTCTTGCTGTACAACAAATTGGAGACGACGCGCTCCTACAAGTTCATCCACAGGGCATTCGACACGTCTTGGTCGACCGCAGAGTAAACGATGGCGTGTCCCTCGGGCAAGTCAATCGTTGCCGCGACGACCAATAAGCGGCAGGTCGTCGTGGCTCTTAATTCCGCAGAACTGGTTTACTTTGAGTTGGATTTGGACGGGCAGCTGAACGAATACCAAGATCGGAAAGCAATGGGAAGCACAGTCCTTGCGATGAGCATTGGAGAGGTGCCTGAAGTCGCAACGGACACCATATCTTGTATGCATCTCCTCATTACCGAGACATAAGCTGACGTTCCTCTGTATAGGCGGTCGGCTGTGAGATCAGACAGTTCGCATTATTCTTAGACCCGGACAGTACACTGGAGACATCAGTCTGCAAGCGCTAACCTCACCACCTTCCTCGATTTGCATCGTGGACATGCTCGATGCTGGAATCAACGGAATCAGCCGACCATGTTTGTCAACATTGGCTTGCAGACTGGCGTTCTTCTGAGAACCGTATTGGATCCAGTGAGTGGACAACTCACGGACACGCGGACAAGTGATTGTATCACCGCAGCAGTATATTCTCGCGTTAACCGCATCATATCCCTAGATTCCTGGGCACACGACCAGTCCGGCTCATTCGCGTGCAAATCAAGTCACAACCTGCGATCCTCGCTCTCTCCTCTAGAACATGGCTCAATTACACACACCAAAACCTTATGCATTTCACGCCGCTCATTTTTGACACCCTCGATTACGCCTGGGGCTTCTCTGCAGAACTGTGCCCCGAAGGCTTGATCGGGATTACGGGCAATGTACTACGGTGAGTCCCATGGCAGCCTGATAAAACTACGCGTCCGAGATGAAATAAACGGACCGGATGATTCAATGAATCCATGTCGTAACTAGTTTCTATTACCAATTGTTCCTACTGAACCCTTGTTTCGCTTTTGTTTTGCGTGCTTGCTGACGCCTTGGCGGTGTAGCATTTTCCAGATCTCCAAGCTTGGTACGAAGCTCAAGCAGGACGCACTCCAACTCTCATACACGCCACGCAAATTTACCACACATCCCGATCCTGGCAACAACTACTTCTATCTAATTGAATCTGATCACAGAGTATTAGGGGAGGTTGCCGCTGGCACGAAGCTGCAAGAACTGGTAAACCAATGATACACCTGAATATCGCCTAACATGATATTGACTTACATCTCAGCGATCACAAAAGAAGACGGTGGACGACGCAGTCCTCGAACTCCCATCAGAACAGTTTGGAAGACCGAAGGCACCAGCTGGTACTTGGGGCTCATGTATCCGCATTGTTGATCCCATCGAGGTAAGTTGCTTCCTTCGCCATTGTCACCAACCAGTTGACATGTGCTCGGATGTCCTAGAACAAGACAGTTCGAGTTGTTCACCTTGACAACAACGAAGCCGCGTTCTCCCTCGCTGTTGTACCCTTCGAGGCACGAGAAAATGAGCTGCACCTCGTTGTAGGAACAGCTCAGGACACATTGCTGTCACCGCGATCTTGCACAAGCGGTTTCTTGCGGGTGTATAAGTTCACCAATGATGGAGCAGAGTTGGAACTAGTTCATAAGGTGAATATTTCGATCCATACTACGTTGCAAGCTGACATTTCGTAGACGGAGTTAGATGACGTTCCCCTTGCGCTTCTTTCTTTCCAAGGGCGTTTGGTTGCGGGTGTGGGAAGGCCTTGAGATCTACGATATTGGCAAGAAAAAAATGCTGCGCAAAGTCGAGAACAAGGTTTGTGGTGGTAATAGCAATCATTCGAATCCTTTGCTTATATTTACCAGACTTTCGGTTCGGCTGTCGTTACTCTCAATACTCAAGGCTCCCGCATCCTTGTTGGCGACATGCAAGAGTCGGTTTACTTTGCCGTTTATAAGGCTCCTGAAAACCGTCTTCTCGTTTTCGCGGATGACGGTCAGCCGCGCTGGATCACGTGCTCGACGATGGTCGATTACACAACCGTCGCCGCCGGAGATCGCTTCGGCAACATATTCGTCAATAGACTGGATCCCAAGGTGTCCGACCAGGTGGATGATGATCCAACGGGCGCGGGCATCTTGCATGAAAAGGCCTGTTCATGGGTGCGCCGCACAAGACGCAGCTCCTGGCCCACATCCACATCGGAGACCTCATCACGAGCATCCACAAGGTACCGATGGTAGCCGGTGGCCGGGAGGTGCTGCTGTACACCTGCCTGCATGGTACGATCGGGGTGCTCGTGCCGCTTGCGTCGAAGGAGGATGTCGACTTATCTCGACCCTCGAGCAGCATATTCGCACAGAGCAGACGAGCCTTGTCGGCAGGGACCACCTTGCATGGCGGGCTATTACGTACCTGTGAAGGCGGTGGTCGATGGGACCTGTGCGAGACGTTCGCAAGGCTGCCGCCGGCGAAGCAGAGTGCCATAGCGGGGGAGCTGGACCGGACCGTCGGCGAAGTTCTGAAAAAGCTGGAGCAGCTACGTGTGACAACCAGTGGGTTCTGAGATGAGAAGAAGCAATTTGTCTCCTTTCATTTGTACCGTGTCCGTCGTATATAATATATATTGAAAATCGGCGCTTTTCGCCTTTACTTTCTAGAAGATGCCTATCATAGCCGCAAACATACTGCCACATGAGAGGTATAATACAAGACAAGGTCCCAAATGGACCCTACTTCGACACAGATGTAATATGGGGATACATGATAATTAATCGCACGAAGAACACGAGTATTTCTCACTACCAATATAATCTTCGGGAAGGAGGTCGGAGCATGACGCACTCCTCGCTCGCTAGAAGCAAACGCATACCACACGCATTGTCAAGTCACACGATGTCAAACTCAAGACAAGAACTCACATTTCATCTACGGCCACGACCAGGTCGTAGTTCATCTCCTTGTTCACGGCCGAGTCAAACTCGTACGAAGGATGGGAACGAACAAAGTCTCGAATCCAGGTTGCGTTAGTCTTCAACGAGCCATTTGCCCGACGCCGGACGAGATCCAGGTAGCTCGCGATTTTGCGCAGCTCCAAATCGGACAGGTCGAGCGTCCCGATGTACGTCTCGACGAGGCCTATGAGCCCCGGAACTCGTCACCCTGTCCAAAGCAAAAAAAAGGGCAGAATCAGCGAAATGGTTGGATGCATCTATGTGTAGCGTTTAGATATTACCCTGCCGTTGATGATTTCGTTCATCGTGTACTCCCCGTATTCCTCCTTCACACTACCACTCGCGAGTCCCTCTTCGGGAAGCGGAGGCGGCGGAAAGCAGTTCTCCATCACGCGCTGCTTTCGCCGCCGTTGCTTTGGTCGTTGTAAAATCCATTCGCCGTCCCGTTTGTCGTCGACGGATTTGAGCAAGAGCGGGAAACGGCGGCGATCTCGGGTGTCGTTGCGCCAGAGGCAGCCCGAGATGGGGCAGGCGTGAACACATTGCGCCGGAAATAGAACCGAGCTTGATTGACCGCATCACGCTGTTGGGCCCGGTGCATGTTCTGGTCAACCTGTCCCACAAGAGTCAGTTTCATGACGTGAATCGTGACGACCAGTGAGTGATGAATGCATGCCTTGGAGATGGGAATGTATAAATTTACGTTCATGCTCATGATTGCTCGTGACAGGAGCACGATGAACACTGCGAAGGCTGCATTCTCAAAGTCGGTCATTTGAACCTCCATGCTGCGAAACTCGACGCGCCACCCAATAGGTGAGTTCGGGGGCGGTGGCTTGAACCTCAAGGTTTGCCAGTTGGTAGATTGGATGTTCTGTACACGAGCACGTCAATATGTGGTTCGATAAATGCGAACGAAGTGGCTAAATTGAAGCAGACCTCGAAATGGTCCATGCTTTTGCTGTCATCTTGCTCAAGCATTTCGGAGAAAACAACAATAGGATCACGGATAAATAGGTGGGCAATATGCTTCGAAAGAAGCTCATCGATTCCTGCAGCACGATTCTGGTGAACAACGCGAAGAAAGAAAAACTAGCAACGTTTGGTGAGCTCACCATGCTCGCGCATGCGATCATAAATCCCCTGGTCTATTGGGAGAGGATTATCGTTTACTCGGGACGGTTCATCCAATTCTCGGAGATGTACAAGTCCACGCTATCATACCGGGATTTAGGAATTTGCATTCGGTTCTCTTTAAGGGGCTGAATGAAGTTGCGCAGTCAGCTCAACAGTCGACAAACATAGTAGCAATTCCCATGCCTTCAGCCCTCGCTCTTCCTCGGTGCGGTCATCTACGCTTCCAGCGATGACGTTCCACCGACAATCCACATCCGCGATGTACCCCCGCCACAGTGGGCTTGCGGCCGTCAAGGCCAACTACGAATAAGCGGGATCACGATGACTACAAACCGCGCGGTTGGGGTACACAACCATACGTACCATTATGGGTCCAACGGGGATGAGGGCATCATACATCCAGCGCGCGTCCTCGATATTACAACATTGGAACGTCAGTTGAAGACAGCAACAACCCATGCCGAAACCCATCGCATCCATGTAGATGTGGTCATTAAGAGCGGCACCATGCCTTGCCTCTAGGAGGACGGGGGAGTATATGTTAGGACGATCTTGGGCTTATCGTGCAATGAGGCCATGGATCCAAGAAACCCACCTGCATCTTCGGGAAACAAGTTCCGATGCCACGGGATGGTAGGGTCAACAAAGGGTCGGGGGGTGCGCCTGTCGATGTAGATGGGAAGATTGACGGCCACCTTTGACCCGCGCCGCCTCCTGATGTTCGCGGTCAGAGTCCTACAACGCACGGTGCACACATGTGAAACAGGTCGTCAGTTAGCATGCTTGTCAGCATTCAGGTGCGCAGAGAAACCGCAACGCACGGAAAGCGGGCGTGGGGATTCGTGATTTGCTCTGGAAGAAACAAGCTGTGGCTAGAGATGGCTCCGGCGGGATCGTAATGTGGCACCGTAAATCTCCCAGGGACCCCCAAGCGCGGGAACGACGTGAGTGTCATGGGAATCTGATTGCGCTTCAGTTTCGAACGTGCCAGCTGCCGCCTGTGGGAGAGAGTCTCATTAACCCTCACTGCCGCCGCTCAAATGAGTCGAGGTAAATGACGCTGTTACCTACCGAAGGCGCATATCGAACTCGACCAGGACGAGATCACGAACGGAGCCCGTGTAGGGCGCGCCGGGAGTGGATTCGAGCATGAACCTGCCATACTCTGGGTGGAACACAGGAGGAACGACACTGAGGGCGCAAAGTTAGAAAAAGGTGAGATTAAACCCAGGGACCAGGGGGTGTGGAAACGAAAAAAAAGAATTACAAAGCCTAAAACTCACTCGGCGCCTATCTTTGCGTCCATACCACTTGTTGGGTTCTGTAACTTGGCGAGAATGTCGGTTTGACACAGAGAGAGCACGGCATCTTTGCTGTCCGAGTCGAGTTGTACTATCATGTACTCGATCTATGGTGGGCGGGAGTAAGTGGTCCATGGCAAGAACGTGTCAAGTGAGCATGACTACCTCATCGCCCCAAAGAAGCTCATCACCGAACCTGCCCTTTAGACGGTCCCATGTGTTCAGAAACTGGGTGATGCCATGGCTTCGTACATGTTCTGCGAACGGCTTTGCTTGTTCCCAGTCGAGAGGTGTTCCGAGAGACAGGAGGCCCATGATTGAGGGATTGCGATGAGAGCCTACCTTTTTATAACTTCCAGTCAGGTCAATTATCAACCAACTCGGCGACCTTACATCACCGCCACCGAACTAATCACTAAGCAACTGTATGGTACATTCCTACGTCCCCTCTTACAAAACACCTCTCATTAGCCATTATTCCCACTTGTAGTCCACTTGAGCAAGATCTTAAGTGCAAGCAAAACGTGCCTTAATGCTCGGGTCCATGTTTCCTCTTGATTGAACTGCAACTTTACGGAGGAATCACCAATCTTGTCTTTGATGATCCTGGATCGATAACATCAGAAGGAATCAGATTTACAGACTAGTCCACTCACTGGTGTGGGAACTCGACACTCATATCCTGTGACTGAACCCAGTCCATAATTTGCTTCAAACAATCCAATACGGCCACCATCGCAATATCAAATCGCCGATTATGCAACAATCGTCCAAAGTGGAGGTCACCAGATCCATATAGCTCATACGTGGCCTTATCGCCAGTGGTCCTTTCTACCCGGGAGAAGGATCCCATGGGAACCAAGCGATAACTATACGGAACCGTGAGTGACTCATGACCTGACGCCCGTATTGGTGAGACAAACTTCTCAAATACGAAATCTAATTTTCGGGCGACCGTGTACAGTAAAAGTAACGTTTGTCCCCACGCGGCATTGATCTCGGCCCATTCAACCTGATCCGGGCTTGTCAGTCTTTGAGGCAAGATAACATAACATCCGACGCACAGGCACACCAGGAACTCGGCCAAGACGCAAATTGTTGATAGTTCCAAAGACACCATCGTGCCCAATGCAGAAGGCATCATTGTACACATTCGTGCGCTCGAGCCGTTCTAGGGTAGCAGAATCCGCGGCGTATGTTGCGCGGAGCGATGCCAGATGGGAGCTTTGATCGGCCGACCTCAGTATGTGGGCATTGTAAGAACGCCAAAATCTGTGTAAAAGCGTTTTGGGCACAAGCCCAAGATAATATTATAAAGACGCACTCTTCTTCCTCCTCTTCAAGGGTCTTCTCTTCGAGCTCTAGTGACCGTAGCTCCTCGGCGAGCTGTTCACGCTCGCGCTCGGCTTCACGCAGTTGCTCGATTGCAGACCGTTCGTCTTCCTTTAGCCTCGCGATTTTCCGCTGTGCTTCTTGTGGGGTCAAGCCCTCCTTCTCCCTCTCCTTCTCTTTCTTGGCCTCCCTCTCAAACGCAATGTATCCGTCACGCTCTTTCTTGATCTCATCTAGCTGTCGCGTGAGCGTTGAGAGTAGGATGTGCGTGCACTCTGCGCACAATGGGTGATCTACATCTGTTCGGCTGGAGAGTAGATTCAAAAGTCGCTGCGTAGAACGGAGGTGATGGGACAACGGGGGAGGGTTCACGTGATCAACGTCGTCGGGCGGCATATCGTTCCTCGGGGTTATTGCGCCCGACTCCGTAGATGGAGAGTTCCGCATCTGTGACGGGAAGGACACGTGTGAGGGGATGTTATTGATGACACTGTCCTGTAAGATGACAAAGGACTCGTTTGGGAGAAGCGGAGACCGTTGAGGGAGCTTTCCCTGCGCCCGGGGCGAGAGTGGAGCATGTGAAGGGAGAGCTGTCTGCCTTGTGGATTTCCATGCAGCCTTTGCTGATGATGGGGCAGGCAATTGAGCGAGCTTCTCGTCTTCAGACACGGGAAGTGGCTGAACGTTGGGTTTGGGTGGCAAAGAGCCCACGATCATGTCTACGCAGAGGGAGTAAGATCTACGAGAGAAGCATCGAGCTAGATGACTGTGTTGTGAATGAAATATAGAGCGAGAAAGCAAATGAGCTCACCTGAAGTGGCTGCTTGCACTGTTGACAGATGAATGCCATCCCCAAGAGCACACGGCCCGTCAATCCCGTCTTGGCTTCATTCATACCATCCTCCTCTTGGGCCAGGGGCTACCCTTCACGCCCCGACCATGACAGAGGGTCTCGACCAAGGAATGCACGGACACCTTGGCGTGTAGCCCTCATGTGCCTCCTGTCTCCAAACATTGCCTGAATGGCCTTCTATTCGTCTTCAATCACTTCCGTAAAGAGAACCCTCGTGTTTTTCGCGCCGGACCCATATTCAGTTATCCGACGAGGATGCACTCAGCTTAACTGGGGAGAGCATTTTCGATACTGTATTTCCTGCGCATACATCCCTTTCCTCTGAAAGGTAATTTCCTCATTGTGGTATAGGGTGAACAGGATTGGCTCACAGATGTTAGCCCCTGGTGCTTTTATATGCCAATAGCCGACGAGACTCGTTGAGGACACGAGATTAGTTACCCTTGCCAAGATTTGTGAAAGCTCTGGTAGCGTAAGGCTGCTAGCTGCAGCTGGTTCCGTGAAATTGAAAACACCGACTCGCCACCTCAAAAGAAGGGACAAGCCAGTCCGCATCCCCACCTACCTTCTTCCACCAATCTCCAGAGTACGCCACTCATATTGATACCCAAATAGCGTTTTACTGATCATACTCTGTAGGATGGCGCCCTCTGTTTTCGCCCTCATTATCGGGATTGACCAATATAAATCCAGCAAGATTTGGAATCTGTCGTCGTGTGTCGATGACGCCTTCAAAATGAGGCGGTGGCTCATGAATGATCTCCACGTCCCTCGCGACCACATCTGCATGCTCACAGATAGCAAGGCCACAAAGGGCGCCATCGAAGATGCATTCATGTCTCATCTTGTCAACAATCCCTCCATCATGACGGGCGACTCCATTATCATTTACTTCGCTGGCCACGGCAGCAGCTCCATTGCACCAGACAGATGGTAGAACCGCAACCCTTTGCACGTAGAGATGTTATGTCCATATGATCATGGCATGCGTGTACGAGGGGGACGAGTCGCTGGCCTCACCGATTGGTCCGTATATGCAATGATAAGCGAACTAAGCGAGGTGAAAGGTGACAATATAACTCTCATCCTGGACTGTTGTTTCTCCCTCTCTCGCAATCGCTCTCGTGCCAGTGCGCGACCGAATACACGCTGGACACCAGCAGGAACGAGCCTTACATCGGATGACTTATATGCAGGTCTCTGGCGCGGTGCACTGGGTCGCAAGCTTCCTTCCGAGGGTCACGGATTTTATCAAAAGGCGACTGGCTCTCACGTCACCATCCTAGCATGCGGCCAGGGCGAGAGTGCCATCGAAGATAAGGCGGGCGGGCGGTTTACTATGGCGTTTCTCGCGGCGAAGGATACCAAACCGTTTCATCGAACCTCATACGGACAACTTATTCGCGACCTCACTATCCACGGCGGGGACCAACATCCCGTCTGTCTTGGCGAGCACAAGAACCGCATCATTTTTGGTGGAACCGCATTTACTCCCGACACCCGTTACGTTGAAGCCATCTGCGTCGATAGAGACGTTCGTATTGCTGCTGGCGCCATCCATGGCGTTGTGGAAGGCACCGAATTTAGCATGCACGAGTACAACGTGCACGGCTCTCCGAACCCCGTCCTCGCTACTCTACAGGTATCCGCTGTGTATCCAACATGGTGTCTGTCAAAAGTAAAGTTTCAATCCCAAATTCCTATCAAGGAAGGATGGGCTCGTGTTACGCGATGGAACAATAGGACACCGTTCAAAATCCACCTCAAGCGAACGTGTCTGTCTCTCAGAAGATGGTGGAACTTGCGCCGGAAACTACCTGAGAGGTCGCAACAAGAGTCATCCCCAGGAGGGTGCTGCATAATGAGGGTGGCAGAGGCTAAGCAAGCCCACATCTCATTGCGGAGTCGCCCCAACTGCTTATCCATAGAGCGTCACGACACACTCATCAGCGATAACTGCCCGCAGACAGTCACAGTCGCAACGCGCCAGCCCCTTGACGATGTGAGGGTGATCGATGCAGCCGCAAACTTCCACCTCCACCTCCACCGTAGGAATCCAACGGTGCCACTGCACAAGGTGGTCATGGGGCTCCACCGGCTCGATAGCGAGTCGTGGTCGCCCGTGGAGGAGAACCTGCTCGAGGACGGAAAAGTGACGCTAACGCACAACGACAGCTTCATTTACTCCGTCTCACTACAGAACCGCACCGACGTCGACCTCTGGCCGTACCTCTTCTGGATGGACGCAACTGGATATGCCATCCGCCTGTGTACCTACCCGACCCAGTGGCCGCCATGCCCCCCTCCCCCGGGGCTCGAGGATGACTATCGGCACGGGCACAGTGGGGTCCGAGGCTCTCGCTTTCGCACTTCACGACGGCGAGCCGTACAATTCTGGGTTCCTTAAGCTCTTTCTCTCCACCGCGTATGCGCCCATGAACCTCGTCGAACAGGGCTCGCCCACTTCAGCGCAGCAGCCGCTATTCGACGTGTCCCCGTCGGTTGGGAAATCGGAGGTAACTCCCCCAAGGAACTTTGGGATACGATGATGGCTTGTGTGACAGTTGTCCGTGGCGGTGTGAAATCCAACTGATGGGTTATACAGTGTTCACGATTTGCTCTCCCCCTTTTATTGAAAGACTTTGATGGACCTTTTGTTTTCTATTACTCGGTACCAATAACTTATTACAACATCTTCGGGTCATATCCCCGTTAGTTTATTTGGACGCTGCTTGTGGTGTAGTTGTTACTCAATTTGACACAATGTTTATTCAGTATATTGGGACTATCTGTGCAATGGTGTACTGATGCTCGGACCCCCTGTATTCCCGCGTACTCAGCACTGAGCAAAAAAGCCACTGCAAGGAGAATGTTTCCAGTGAAAAATGCTGTCCGGATAGGCCCTAGCCGCCGCACGCAATCCACGGCCCAGTGCAGCTTGACGTTTCTTGGGTAGGGGCCCGAATGTCCTCTCGAGGACGAAGGCGTTGTGCGGTGGAGGTGGCGAAGAAGCCGCGCTCGGCATCTTCCGCTCCTTGCGCTACTTTGGAGTAACCAAAATGTCATCCTCACAAACATCGGGATGAGGCGTTATCGTTGCCTCAGACAAATGACCGGGAACAAGGCGCTAGCTAGGTTGACGTGTCAAATAGGGTGGAGTGAAGTTACAATTAATGCGCGGGGCAACTAAGCTGGGCAACATCTAGGCAGTAGCGCGCTCGGGCCGACAGCCAAACACAACACTTGCCCGTCCTGTTTACTCCTATTGCTACGTTAATTATATGGATATGATGTCAACACGTCTATAAACTACAGTAGAGCAAGGCCACGGTTAAGGTGCAGTTTTAAGAACCACGCGTCCGAATATTCAGACGAGGGCCATGCAGTATGGTACGGTATCAATCGTCGTCAGCAGCCCGGAATACGCCCGTCTTGCTCCGGGGCTTCGTTGCAGCTTTCTTTCCCCCTCTCCCGCGTCCTCTCGAGCCCCCGCGCGTCGAGCTGGAGCCGCGCGAGAACGACGCCTTTCGACCCAAGCCACGACCTCTGCCTGATCCGGTGGAGACCCAGGGATCAGGACAGTCTGATCGAGTTAAAGTCAGCACGAGGTGACGAACGGGCCACATCTCCTGACCACCACTCGCCTTTGCTATAGTGCCCATTCTCACCACACTTGAAGCACTCGGCACCTGTTGTATCCGCTGTGTTCCTAGGCTTGGGTGCAGTTGTTCTTGACCGTTTCAGACCGTCTCTCTGATTGCGCGCAGGGCAGGCTGTGTGCAGAAAAGACAAATGATAAAAGAGGGCCGTCAGCGATAGAGCAAGATAATTAGCGCCGAGAATCCGGGGGGGGGGGTGCGACATACCGCTGGCCCAGTGTCCAGGTTGCCCACACTGTTCGGCCCCCATTCAGAACAACGAATGTCAAGATGGTCGTGTGGCGCTTACGTTGAAACACTCTCCCGTCTGCTGACTTCCTGCACTGTGGGTTCGAACGCTGAGGTGTGCGGTTGCCCCGAGTTGCTCGTCATCCCATTCGAAAAAGTTGCAAGCCGCAGTCTGAGAATTAGGGCAGCTCCAGTACAATTTTCCTTGGTTTGGACCCTCCTTCTTGACGGTTTTGAGTACGGCTGTCAGATCACATTGACAATACTTCTTTGAAGCCTATGGAATTCTTTCAAAGTTCATATGAGCATAAAGCTGATTATATGAAACACGTACGGCATCATCTGTGCGGGACCTCTTCGCGGGAATAGAAGGGAGGTTCGGGGGTCTGCTGAGCTTCGCTTTACCTTCTTGCGGAAGCTCATCAGCCCATTCGAAAAAATTACAGTCCTCAGGCTGTCCGCATCGCCGGAACCTACGACCTTTGTTCTCAGACTCTTTCCTGACCGTCCGCTCCACGGAGGGTTGCCGCAGAAGCAGTCAATTTGTGGCGCTGATGTGCTGGGCCAGCGACTGGTCCCGGTCGTTGTACCATCTGCGGCGCACGAGGCGGTGAAGGATGTCGATGTGCCACGGCTGGACCAGGCTCTGGGACTACGTCTGGAGGGAGCGGGGAGACAGCACCCCAGAGGTCTAGTCAAAACAAATCCATAGCATAAGGTAGGTTTTTGAACAAAACGATCATCGCACGAATGAGACGTACCGTCATCACTGTCGGGACCTCGTCCTAACCTGGGCCAGGAGTGGTTTGATTTGACCCCGCTGGAGCGTTCGACCGTCTAGGGACTACAGCATTCCGAGAGTTTCGTGTTATCGAAGGCCCTCTTCGGCCATTTCCGTTGCTTCCACCAGGAGGGCCGCCACCGTTCCCACCGAAAGGGCCACCACCATTCCCACCAGGAGGGCCACCACCATTTCCGCGAGGAGGGCCACCACCATTCCCACCAGGAGGGCCACCACCATTTCCACCAGGCGGAGGACCGCCCTGCCCGTTATTCCGCCCCGTCTGGCCTACCATCCCCTTCAATATGTTCTCGAACACTCTGATATGCGTCAGTCCCAATTAGCGTTCCATGCAATAAACATTCATCATTACCGAGATGACTTTTGCGAAATTTGTCCTTGCCCTGATGTACATGTCTTTGTATTGCTCGACTGCTTCGACGATCATATCGTTCTTCGACTTGTACCTTGACAAACCGCGACCATATTGCGTTCTGTCTGGTAAACAAGCTTAGCTCATAGGTTGTGTCAACGTGCAATCCGACGTACCTCTCGCCTGAGCTGCGGCTTGCTCAAACTCTTGTCGAAGCCGATATCGTTGTAGCCATTTACAAGGCCTTTTCCAAATGTTGATGGAACCAAGTACTTGACTGATCCTTCCATGCGTGGGATGACATATTCGCGATTGATGATTGTCTCAATGTGTTGAGCAATCGTTGCATCCGTTCCATTCCATTTTTATCCATGATACCAACAAGATCGGCCTCCGTAAGAAGGGAAGGCTTGCTTGTGGTACCATCCCGAAGTTCGCAGACCGATGGCACAAAAGTTGCCCCTTCCTCGAAATCTGGCAACTCTTTACCATTCCATTTGTCATAAGGATAAACGTCCAAGTAATTGCGTTCCAGGACAATGAGACCTACGGAGTAATTAGGCCATGATGTGCAGGACAAAATCATTTGCTATACACGCCTTTAGCAAAAAAGTCTTCACCCCCGTATACGACTTCAACGGTGGTCTCAAATCCAAGTGCATCCTTCGAGCAGCAAGCGAGAAATCTTCGAGTGATAAACTCGTAAATGCGCTTCTCGTCACCAGCCAGGTTGCCAGCATGCGCTGTCGGGTGGATGGGAGGGTGCGCTTGGTCATTATTCTTGCCTCTGCGGGGCTGGGAGAATCCACCACCATCATCGAGACTAGATAACTCAGAAAAAAAACTATGAAACAGCTAACGCAGATCTTACTTGGAAGCAAAGGCACCCCAGGCTGGATCGACGACTTGTTTGGCAATCAAAGTCGTGAAATCAAATTGTGGGTCATATTGATCCGTCTCTGTTCTCGGATAAGAAAGGAATCCTTGTTGATAGAGATGCTCGGCGACCTTTCAATCATAGCTATTGAGGCGAGCCCAATCAAATAGCCAGAAGAGACTACATACGTCCAGAATCTTTTTCGGTGAAAGTTTGAGCAAACGGGAACCGCTCTTTTGTAGTTCTACAGTGGTAAGAGGGAGTGGCTTCCTAGCTCACTAGGTTAACAACAGCGGCCCAAACAGGTATGCACTCACCATTTCTTTGTGTTTTTCTTTATGACTTTCGTTACACGCGCCATATTATCCTCAAGCACGCCCTCGTATATCGCATAGGCAACGGGAAAATCAAAAAGATGACCCCTTTTCCAGGTAAACGGCGTTTCTTCTCGGCTTCCGGTCACATCGTGACACAGCGCCAAGTAAATGTACCAGAACTTCTCCGGCTTGAACGCCTGAACTTGATCAAAACGCGACACAACAAAACCAAGCGTAGGAAATTGACACGGGCCTGCATAGACGCATTGAGACGAGCCAAAGAAAGATTCGAGTAATGCTCACCATAAGAAACCACCCCGCTGATCTGCTGGAAAAGAGGTTGTAATGTGCAAGTCTGCATTCGGGTAAATGCGGCGCCAATACGAAGGTCCAAAACGATTCTGGCCTCAACGGCCAATGCTTGGGAAAAGTCCAAATTGTGCGGATTCTGGGCAGCATTGTGTATTTGCCTATCTGTACAGTCTGCACGTCTGGGGAGCTTGAAAAAGATGAGTGCACCCACTGAGCGATAATAGCACTGAAGCGTGCACGTTTCACCACGATGTTTGGCTTTGCCTTGCGACATACTTTCACGATCTCGGCCCCAATATTCTCTCCTTCTCTATCGCAGTCCGTCCAGATCATGAGCTGCTGAGCTTTTCGTGCTTCCGATGACAAGTTATCGACAATCGCCTTCTTATCAGGAGCGACTTGCGTTTCAATAGGCGCATCGAAGAGTTCAAAAGGGTCACAAGATTGCCATTTACGATGGGTCTGTGCAAAGTCGTACTGCAATATATGACCAGCAACGCATGTAACCGTAAATTTGGCTCTACTCTGAGGGTAGTCAAAGTCATAGTTCTTGACGAAATTACTCCGCGTACTTCTCTAATATCATAAGGTGGGTACTGAATTTGGACATTATATGCCACTCACGGTTCGAAATTGACCATCGGAGAGAATGTTTGTGATAGATTTTGAGATAGAGGGTTTCTCCGCAACGCAAAGGACAATCATTGGCTCTAAGCTGTAAACGCCGGAGGTCAGGACATCTAATGGCCAAGGAGGGAACGGACCTAACGCTGCAATCCTTGTACCCACAGTACACTATGCCGCCGATAGTGGACTGTGCTGTAAACTCTGTGCTTCAACAGAGTTTATGGATTCCTGGTATAATATAACAAGAGCTGAGCGTGCTGAGGGGCAGCAGACGTGCGTGGCAATGATGGTCATGGAAATGCCAACATTTTCCGCGAGACGCGTTGGAATCACTCATCGCGCCAGTCACGTGCCATGTCTTTTTACCGTTAATTTGCTTTTGCTTACAGTCAAAGCTGAGCGCTGAGCCTGCACACATGGATCTGGATGACTGGAACTCACCAACAACGAAACTTCTTACCCTTCTCAATGTTTCCGCAGCCAAATCCTTGAGGCGGAAAGTCTTTGATCATCAGGGTTCGCCGACTAAGAAGCAGAAGCTTAATAAACGTCGTGTAGAGATCGTTTCCCCGGATTCAGCTGTCCAGGTAAATGATGAAATGGAAACCACCGAGCCTGAGGTAGGAGATGCAGAGCAAGGTGATAGCTCGGGCGATGTGGGTGTCAGTGAAGCAGCCGACCTATCGGACACTGAAGGTGTGTTACATCTTTTGTCAAGAAAGTTATTTGCCTGACTGGACAAAGAGTCTACGTATGAGCAGCACTTTGGAACCGCGCCATCGTTGCTCAATAAACCCGCGATTGAGTCTGTGAACAAATGCCTCTGGTCGATAACCGACTCGTCTCTCCCAAAACTCGGTTGTGTGGCCATATCAAAAGTAGAAGGGTCGACCAGCTCTAGGAAGATGGAGGCTGGCTCTTCACAGGTATGTAGAATATGTAGGGACTGTCGTCCTTTCAGGACTGAAGGCCTGTAGATTTTCCCTCGACTGCGAACCCCATTTGTGAAGCGACAAGCCAGCTTGTCCCCAGGTGAGCCTTTCCCCCCTGTATCACCCATGTATATTCACGATTTTGCCGGGAACAGACTTGCGCCTACTTCAGGACGAGATCCTGTCTGTGTTAGTTAGCCATCGTGACTTTTATCACACGCACGCATCACAAGACACAGCGCATGTCCTTCGAGATTCAATTTCTCTGCACATCCTAGACCATATAACCAAGTGCGTCCTGCTAACTTATTGCGGGTCAGATATTTACGTCTGTCTGCCTACAGAAAGCGACGTCGCGTTTTAAAGAATAACGAGCGTCTTACGCATGCCACCAAAGCCGGCAATCCTACACCGGAGGATGTGCAAGACCAAGGATTCACCAGACCGTCGATCCTCATCCTACTCCCGTTCCGCTCCTCTGCCATGAAGTGGTTGGAATCACTGACTGCTCACACCCCCCCTCCATCTTTCCAAGTAGAAAATGTGACTCGCTTCCGAAAGGAGTTTGGACTCCCAGAGGGTGTCATGGACAAATTTGCCTCGGCAGAACTTGATGCATATCCCCGTGATCATGTCGAAACTTTTGAGGGCAACTCGGACGACGACTTTCGAGTAGGCCTGAAACTGACGAGGAAGAGTGTTCGCTTGTTCACTGAATTTTACGGGTCAGACATTATCATGGCTAGCCCACTGGGCTTGCGAATGTCCATTGAGAAAGAAAAGTACGTTGTTTTCAGCTGATCCTCCCAACATAATCAACTCAGATGCGGGCAGAAACTCTGATTTTCTGTCTTCCATAGAGATTCTAGTTGCCGACCAACTTGACTCTCTGACAATGCAGAACTGGGAGCACACTCAGGTACGTGTTCGGTCACATACCTGTCAGACTGTCGTGACCACCGTACCGTTAGTTTGTCTTTTCCCACCTCAATCAACTTCCAAAAGAGTCGCACGATACAGACTTTTCTCGCATTAAACCCTGGTACTTGGATGGGCAGTACGTGTGTAGGTGTTGGAAGGGTCACAGAAATTAAACACTTTGCAGCTCTGCCTACCTTCGGCAGACAGTTTTACTGTCTGCATATGAGGCCCCAGAGATCCGCAGCCTTTTCAATCAGTCTCTGAAGAACTTGGAAGGTAGAGTGCGTACGTCCCGGCGCTGGGCACCGGTGCAAGTACCTGAGGGTCTCGACCAGGTATGTGGATCGCTACTCAAATCGCTACTCATCCAGTTATTAGCAAGCTCACGTCAATGCGCAGAACTTCATTGAGTTTGACTGTTCCAGCGCCAAGGACGAGTTGGATAAGCGGTTTTCGCACTTCACGAACCAGATTCTTCCGCCTGTGCTGAAGTCGGCTGTCCAGAGTGCCAACACTGTCATCTTCGTGCCTTCATCTCTGGACTTCATTCGGATCCAAAATCACTTCCGGAGGCAGCAGTTGTCATTTGCTGTGTTGTCAGAGTAAGGAAAAATTCGCCTTCTACAGAATATCTAGGGTTTAACTCCACTTACCACAGATACTCAACGAATCAAGACATTTCCCGTGCCAGACAAGCTTTTTTCTCTGGAAAGAAATCTTTCCTGATCATTACTGAGCGATTTCACTTTTATCGAAGGTTAGCCGTTCAGAGACTAGGAATTCACACTACTTTGGGTCTAACCCGCCGCGCAGATACAAAATCAGAGGCATTCGAAACCTCATCTTTTTTGGCCCACCGGACCATGCCGCATTCTATACAGAGTTTTTATCCTATCCCTTCTTGGATGACGGTGTCGAGCCATCGGATGTAACATGCCGCGTGCTGTATTCACGGTATGATTGGTTCAGAATGGAGCGGATCGCAGGTACCAAGGGCGCGAGCCAGTTGATAACAAGTAGTGGCCCGTAAGGTGGTGTACACCTTGCATTGATTCGGGCGTAACTCCAAATAACAGAAACCCTGTCGTGGAAACACGAGGATGACTGTATCGCGCGCACACCAAGTGATCCTTTCAAAAGGACTCATCCCTGTGCAGAAAGCCCTCTCATTTCCAGAAATGAATGACAATGAACAAAATTGCATACCTTCGTTTGCTGTTCTGCACCCGAATGAATAGCCAGTCGACGATAGCACGAACCCCTGTTCTGAACTCGAACGTCAGTCTCGTTGGCGGAGAGCCAACTGGTCAGTAGTAGGGAGTACAGAGCCCTCGCACCCTTCCAACGCAGACAAGCCCATGACGTCCAAACTGGCGATACGCTCCCTCCTCTGCTCGCTGTCCATCTCATTGCCCTGCCTCCGCCGCGCGCATTCGATCTTGTGTTGGTACCACACCTCATAGTCGTGCCGGATCTCTGCAACGGAGAGGGAGTCGGGGTTGTCCTGCTTGTTCGCCAGCAGGAGGAGCGGGACACCAAGGATCTTTGGAGCCGATAGGACCGTGTCTAGAGTACGCGTGTGGAGTTCAGCCCTCGATTGCGTTGGGAAATGGCGGGACCAGGTCACAAGGACGGGGACGGGGAGTGGAAAACGTGGAAAAAGGAACGTACCGAACACTTCCCAGCCCTCGCTGAGGCGCTCATGGTCAACGGCATCTACTACGTAGACGACGGCATGGCAGTCATCGTAGTATTTCGGCCAGATGGACCGGATCCCGCGCTGGCCTCCGAGATCCCAGAATTGGAGCACGGCCGAAGGCAGGGCTATCTTACCAGCTGCGTGGAGAGGAAAAAAGAGGTTGATGGTCTATGAGAGACAACGAGGGTGACAGAGGAGGCGGAGGTGCGTACTGTTCTGGCCCACCGTGGGGGCAATCTTGTCTGGTGACAAGCCCGGCGTGTCATTATATATGGTTTTGATCTTCTCGAGGAGAGTCTGTGTGGGACCAGAAAAGAAATGAGAAGAGAATTGGTCTGCCATGCGTAGTAATGTGCATACTGTCTTGCCCGCGCCGTCGAGGCCGATGATAATGACGGAAAACTCGTCTTTTCTATGAGTCGGAGTATTGGTATTTCAACGGCGAAGAAAGGTGTGAGCATGTTTCAAACCTGGTCAAGTATTCATGGAGGCCTTGAGGAGATGGTACATCGTTGCGCGTGCAAGACGACAGAGGAAGAATGACCTCACTTTCGAGGTCGGCGCGCGTTCCACCGCCGAGCTGCGTACGGTCACTTCATGGGTTTCTTCTATCTCTATTATGCCCTCGGGCTCCCCACTTTTCTCTCCATAATTATCGCTCTCTATCTTCTCTTCACAGGTGCGAACTCATCCTGCTATGACCCTTTCTGTTGTTGTTTCTGACTGGTACTTTGTGTGTGTGCGCAGGCTCTGGAGAGGCGTTCAACGTTGGCCAGTTCCTTGAAGAGTCGAGTCCATACTTGTGGGCATCGACGGGAATTGGTCTCTGCATAGGATTTAGCGTCCTTGGGGCAGGATGGTGCGAGCACCACATACCATCACTGCTGTGCGCGGCGCGGTTTTGTTCACTCGTCCTAACGTCTGTCTCTCTAGGGGCATCTTCGTCACTGGCTCGTCAATCCTCGGCGGCGGTGTCAGGGCTCCCCGCATACGAACCAAGAATCTCATCAGGTCTGCATAGATACGTGCCCTTCCTCGAAACACGACCGGCTAAGCTGCCCGCATATAGTATCATCTTCTGCGAAGTCGTGGCAATCTATGGTGTCGTGCGTCTCCCCCCCTCTATTCCCCAGCTTTCTCGAGCCTGTTTTTCTCATCGTCTATCAGATTATAGGAATCGTATACTCGGCAAAGCTTGTCCCCATTGATGAAAACCTGCTTTACACAAGGGAGAACCACTTCACTGGTTCGTATCCACGTTATCCCTCTGAGCTCCGCATGCATCATGACCATACCCGTCAGGCTACGCGCTCTTCTGGGGTGGCCTCACTGTGGGCATCTGTAACCTGCTTTGCGGTATCTCCGTGGGCATCACGGGCTCGACGGCAGCATTGGCTGATGCCGCGGACCCTGCATTGTTCGTGAAGATTCTTATCGTGGAGGTGTTTGGTAGCATTTTAGGTCTGTTCGGTTTGATCGGTGAGCTTTCCTGCATGCCCTCTTCCTCTTCTTGATTGATGACTGTGGTTTGCGCACAGTGGGGCTGCTCATGATTGGCAAGGCCCCAGAGTTCAAGGCTGCTTCTCTCAGTGGGGCTGCGCAGCTACCCCTCATGTCGCTCCATGCCTAGTTGCCCCTTTTAGTATCGGGAAGGTACACGTACGTAGTTTGGACTACTCATCACGCATCGGATATAGTTTTGTCAGATTTGGGGATGACAGAAATCAACGCATACACTACTTATAGCCGGTTCTTGAAATGGTTCTGTTACACGGAGGTTTCGCCGAAAAAGAACCGCGGTCGCGCACGTTACCACGAGTAGACTAACCTAACTGTACTTTCCCTCCTCGAACGGATTCTCGACGTACTCGAGCTCTTCCTCCTCTTCGTCGTGCGCGTGGCTCGGTTGTGACTCTGCGTTCACCAGTGACACGGGCCGCTTCGGGAGCAGACCAATCTTGCCTGCGGGGGAATGTGACCGTCAGCATCAATGCAAGCGAATTCGTAGCAGCCGAACCAGGATCAATATTCGATGCGGGGGGCCCACCACTGTTCGCAGGCACCGGTGGAGTACTAGCCGAATCCCTGTCGAATGACAAGGGCGCAAGTGGCGGATCTGAAAAGTGTGGATATCGGTAAGGCCTCAACGGAGGTGCGGAAGCAAGGGACAAATCGGCCCAACTGACTATCGAAACTATTGTCAATTGCACCCGGCCGGGGGTTGGGGGAGACTCTTGGCGCGTAATATGCCTGCTGCGCATGTCGGTCCAGTGCGGGCGAGGGGGCTGGGCATCGTAGCCGGTGCCTGTGCTAGTGCTGGATGTTGAGATGTTTGGGGTGTTCCTGTAAAATGTTCGCATGACAGTAAATGAGCAGTGCGTAAACGTTATCTTCCCTTCCTCCTGGCCCGCGGAAGCGTGGAGAGGAAGGAAAGGCGGATGTAACACGCGAAGGGGGCACGAAACTATGCGTACCTCGTCTGATCATATTCTTGGACTTTGGCCTTCACTTTCGACACGAAGGAGCTGATCGTGCGCTTGCTAGCTACAAGGAGGGGATAAGTAAATGATGTGAGTGTGCGTGCGGCTGAGACAACTGGATCGCTATGGGCGAAGCGAACGTACTTTCCGCGAATTTACTAATTTGCTCCTGCACGTCCGTCATCGTATCCCGCTGCGGCGGTGGCTGCAACTCTTCCTGCGCAGCATCGCCGCGATTGGCCTGCTGCGGGTGGTGGATGGGGGTGCGCTGCGCATAGGGGAACTGGCGCATCTGCTGCTGCTGTTGCTGCCGCAGCGCGTTCTGGTCCTGCGCATACTGCTGTTCGTCCTCGAGCAGCAGCCGGCGCGCGAGCTCCTCGTCCAGCTGGGTCTGTTCGGCCTTTTTGGGAGGGAGGCGATATGCGGTGCGAGTTGTTAGGTCGGTTAGTTGGGGTGGGAAGGTGGGTGGAGAGTAATGACATCATGACGTACTACGGAGGGCTGCTGCGTTGCTGCGTGGTGCGCCGCCGGGACGTGATCGGGATCGCTCATGGCGAGGAGAGCATCGACCGCGCGCTCCTGGTCGCCACCCACCGAGTCGACGACGGAGTACCTATCAGATACGAACAGGGAAAGATAGACCACATCAGTCGTTCATCACGGAAGTGTGTAAATGATGGAGGTGTCGTTTATATAAGCTCACAGAATGGCCGCATCGAAATCAGGAAAGATCGCGTGCAGTTGGGATATCTTGGGATCTGCAAACTCATCGACGGCCAACTCTGAAGGGGAGGGTAGTAGTGATAGCAGCTGTAGATACAGCTGGATGCTCCTCCTCCCGTTCCTGCTGGTTCGGAGGTGTTTGCCTGGACTGCGTTGATATCTGTGGAGTTTGGGAGGGGACGGTGGCCACGGAAGCGACAGCACTGGCAGCCAACACCGGGTCGTCTGCGCGTACTGGTTCGGCGGTTACGGTATCGTTATGTGCGTCATCCTTATCGTCATGGGTGTCATCGTCGACGTTATAGCCAGGTAGTTGCATCGTTGGTGGAGATGGCAAGCAAGAGGCAACAAGTACATCAAGCACGTACTACTAGCTGCGTAAAAGTGGCATTCGCCTCTCGCTGCTGCGTAAGCACCACCCTCTATCGCTTCCCAGCCCTTCCTCCGTCCGCGCCTGCCAATTCTGCCTTGCGTTTCTTGCTCCCACCACCAGACTGAGATCCAGTCTGGTTACCCTCCAGCCGGGCGGCCACCGCCCGCAGCAGGCTGTGCAAGATGCGCTTTTCGCCCAGTCGTACTACTACCGCATTCTTCAGATTCAACGGGATGGGCTTCTCCTTTTCGGATCCGAGTAGAGCTTCGTCGTCCTGAAACGCAGCGCGTAAATTGAAAACATGAGAAAAGCCTAGGGAAAACCTGCCTCGATGGTAGTTGGGTAATCTGACAACCGCCTTCTCACGACGTCAGCAACGACCGACAGCACAACACATCGACCTTAGGTTTTGGCAATTTCGACTTGGGCTTCGTTTTTGCCCATTCTGGTGCTGACATCATCAAAAGGCGGACAAAAGATGTTATCTCTTCTGGCAATTCATTTGAAAAGTCCACGACGAAGACACTGCAGAGCAAGTCAGAACACTCAAATGGCACGTGGAGAGGGCTATGCACTCGTCACCACCCTCTTCCAACCACCAGCTGACACGCTCCGAGCTCCACGAGCCTGACTGCTGAGGAAGTCTTTGTTCAGCAGTTGCCATAACAAGATCAGCGCGAATTTCGACAATATCGGCAGGGTTCCCAAGACCGCCACTGGGTAGCGGGACCTGATCGACGTGCCCATAGCGGCGAAGCAAGTCCGAGTTGGGGGGTCACCATATGTGTTCCACTATTTCGTATAAGCACGCGAGGACCCCGGTTAGACCAGCGTGAACGCGAACCCACGATTTGTTCACCTTGACGAATAGATCGGGTCGTGGCCATTCGGAGATGGTGCTCTTCGTAGAAAAGCTTGGCCTGAAAGAATTATTACTACCAAATCCTTCAAGGGCGGTGTACACGCACATTGTTGCACCCATACCGTGCATTCAGCATATCGGCCAGAGGGACCATAGCCACATTCGCAGGGTCATCACCATCATCACTATCGTCGTCGTCTTCGGTCTCATCTGAGTCATTGTCATTGACTGCGTGTGGTGAGGGATCGTCTAAGCTCATCTCCGCGTCTTCATCTGCCGGAGTTTGGCTCGAGTCAACGCCGTCAATTGTCGACTGGGCCTCAACTTGGAAGCTTCTGGAGAGAATGCGGCTTCCCATGATGTGATAAGCTTCCAAAGAATAATGTTCCTCGCCGAACAAGTCCGTTCTGCTCTAAGACAAACATCGATCTACTGTAAACCTTAGAGTTGCTCAGCAACGGGAATACGGACCTTGAGTAAAGGTACGACTTTATTGAAATAGTCACTCTCGGCCTGGTCTTTCCCTATCTTGTCTACAATGTGTCATCAGCACTCGAGACCGTCTGTCTGAACAGGGACACTGGCCTAAGACGGTTGTGCCTCGCAACTGTTCAAGATCTTCGGAACTCCAAAACATGGGTGTGTCAAAGGCGATCGGGAGTGACGCTATGATCGTCAGTTCAATGGGTGGTCAAGTATTTGTGGAGCGCATACATCCATACCAAGATACGTCGACCACTTTGAGGAGGTACCCTGAGCTGCCTCCCACATGAGGCAAAGAATGAGACCGGCCCAGCCGATGTGGAGCCCATGCTTCTTCCAGTCCGCGTCGCCGAGTAGAGAGGGGAGAGAGGAGGTACGCGTTGAGAGAGTGAGATGGCGGGGCAGGGTGAACAGGGTGTGGCCTTGCTGTCGGCGGGTTGAGTTGACCGTGTTTCCAGCAGAAGCGAGAGAAAAAAAAAAGATGGATGCTGTACCTGGAGATCGCGAAGGGCGAACGCACCCCGTCCGAGGGAGTCAGTCTGCGCGAACGTCAAAGCAGAGCGGTCAAATGTTCCGTTGTGGGCGGTGCACCAGTCCACCAAGTCCAAGTCCGAGGCCATAGTGATCAAAGTACAGGGGAGCCAATCGCTTGGGCTCGCCTACCATGTCCGCTCACTCCTCCCTCTCCGTCTCCCAGGCCATCCGCGCTCACAACGCCGCTTTGACCAATCTTTACTATCACCACAGGGAAACAGTGCTGCACATTCAGAACACGTTGCTCACGCAGATCCTTCCCAACGAACTCGACGAACTCGCGCTTGGCCATCGTGCACACGCCTGGGCGCAGGAATGGCTCCAGGACGAACGTGAGTCCCCCCTGGCTCGGTGTTCAGACCGCGAGTTTCTCATTATCTCTAAACATCAAAGTGTCTATATTCCGCACCCTCAAGGTGAGAGTTGGTCGCCACTTGCGGAACCCTATTTGACCTGGCCTCTTACTCCAGAGGCATGAATTCACAAAGGCGTTTGCCCTAGAGGCACTTAGGACAATCCTCACCTGGCGTCTGACTCACTTGGGGGGCCAAGATCAGACTGTAGTTCTGCCGTCCCCGCTCCACATCCTCCCACCACCAGCGTGTGACATTCTTGGGCGCCCGATACTGATTCTGAGACTTGCAAAACTGGCCACGCTACAGAAAGACCCCCGAGAACATATCTTGCACTCTGTCGAGGGACTCCGACTTAACCTTCACCATATCAATTCTTCGTCATCACCATCAGAAAGTCCCACCCCTGGCCCAGTGTTTCAATACGTGCTTCTAGTCGATATGGAGGGCGTATCAATGAGTAAATCTGTGCGTCTCACCCCGAACCCACCTTTAATGACCGAATATTCCCCTTTGCTGATTTGAATACCCTCCGAGGATAGAACCTCGACCTGCTGACTTGGTACGCCCATGAAGTTGCGCCTCGCTACCCTGGGCTGTTCGGTACAGGTCTGCCTTCTCATCGACAAGATGTTATCTGTCTCTTCTAACGTCACGTCATGCCACCCTCAGTCTTCATCATCAACTTCTCATGGACACATTCCGGCATTTGGAGTGTCATCAGGTTCGTATTCTCATGTTTCGAACAGTCCACGCATGCACCCCTGAACCCTTCGCGTGGGCTAGGCATGCTCTCCCTGAGTCAGTTCATTATAGGATCTTCTTTCCGTCGAGAGAAGTCCTCTACGAGTGCATTTCTCCCTCGAGTCTTCCCCAGGGTACGCTCTTCGGCCCCCGACTGTGTCCGCTTCCATTTATCTCCTTTCAGATTATGGAGGGAATCTCCCTCGGCTCCCGGAGGTTCCCAACCTCTTGGATACCACCCAACACGTAATTCGGTCTCCTTCGCGCTCGCCATCACGCCCATCTTCGAAGGACCAAGATAGTAGCGCATCACTCACACATCTTCCTGAGGGGTGCACTGCTGACCATGCGAGGCGCCGCAAGATCACATCATTTGCGCATGTCTCTTCGCGTTCTCAGTTTAATCCCTTCTACGGCTACCCAATCAACCCCGAGCTTTATTCATCGGCTCCTTTCTCATTACCTCCCCTACGCTATGGCCGTCGGCGAAAGCGTGATCTCATTCGAACCCTCGTGGCTTTATGGTGGGAAAAGTGGAGGTCGAGGGTTTCGTGGACCTTTTCTCTCCTTTTCATCTTCTTTTGCGCACGGTGGTGGTGGCGCCAACGAAGGAAGAGCATGTTTTTCATCCGGAGTCGCCCGAATGAAGTTTGATGACACGCAGGTAGAAAGAAGGTCTTCGATGAGCATTACGACACGCGGCCATCAGACATACACCTGTTCCAGGTCCCAAATCAGAAAGCTTGCGGCGCGAACCCTCGAGGCAACGCAATTCAAGACGCTTGCGAAAGAATCAGGCTTATCTCGTGACCCAGGTGGCAAATTAGGGTTACAGGCGCTTTTCTGATCGCTTGTGTGCCATCCCTCGCAGGGCAAACAAAGTCGTCATCTCTCGTAAAAAAAGACACGGTGTTTGTATATGTAATGCTACAAAAAGTATTCCGGAAGCTTCAACGGTGAAGAAGTGGCGTTAAGCATCGACGTTTATGATTGAGTTGATGCAGGGGGTGGCTAACCTTTCCTCCAGCGTTCTGTGCCGCCTGTTGGGGAGGCCCGTCCCGTTCGTTTTCGGGTGCAGCATCGAACACGTTGAAGTACATCTTTCCTCCTGGCGAGACTTCTAGTATGCTTGCGGAATTTCCACATCGATAACAGTAGTTCGGCGCGGACCACACAGTGGATAAGTGGTTGTCAAAGAGCGATGCGTAGCCCTCCATGCATAATTGATGCGCGCGCAGAATATGAATCATGCCGTTCGTTTCTAAGAATTTGTGCACGACGCCCGACCCAAACGTGTACCCTGCGCCACTGTGAACCATCCAGATTGAGTCAGTGGAAAGATCCGGGCAAAAGAAGGGTGGGTGAGCATTTTACCGAGGTGATATTGCAAAATCCTCTTTTTCGGGATCTGGATCTGACCAAACAAGGTCTGCCATGGGTCCTTCGTGCGGTATTTCTGACACGGGAAATGGGTAAATAGATCACACGTGCAGGGATGTAAAGCATGGCAAACCTCGGAATCGGTCGACGACCTTGATTTGGTCAATGGAGTGAATAGACGGAGAGAGACCTTGAAGGAGAACAAGGGTGCATAAACGGGCTGGTAAAAGTGATAAACCGCGTGGCCAGGCGGACTAACCCCCATGAACACAAAAGATCTTGTCATCAATGACAACCGATAGGGTCAAGAAGTCAAACATGTCGGTAAAATATGTCCAGACACGCGACGATCCGTATTTTCGGACACATTCTGTGTAGAATCCATATGTCTAGAGCCTTGGTAAAAGACGGGCGGAGGGTTACCGTGAGGTGGTACAGAAACGTACTTGTGTCACTGCTCGTGATTCGTGATTCCCTCGAATGAGTTGTACACGATCAGGGTATCGAAGTTTGAGGCATGTGAGCAGAGATATTGTTTCAACACTAAAGAGCCCCCTATCCACGTAGTCACCTAAAGCCGCAGAGAAGGGTGATGAAGGCGCTTGAGTGAATGCCTCGGTCAGACAAAGGCGCACCGAGGAACAAGTAGTTAGTATACGGGGCGTAACCACCTATACGAAATATTTCTATGAGATCATAAAACTGGCTTGAAAGAAAAGATTAAGCGTCACCAGACGCAATGATGGATTCGAGGAAGCGCGCACCCATGTATGTCACCGACCACGGTCACCGGGGCACTAACATGCACGACGTTGGATTCTCGCATAAGGACCTCCTTTGTCTTCTCGCATATTTCGCGCAAGAGAGCTTCGTGGAGTAATTGTTTGTGCAGGAGTTGCTGAATACAGGCATCGAGGTCAAAGGGAGCCATAGAGCCATATGACTCGGGTGTGAGTGCCACGCGCTCGCTTGTCGACGCGCATATACTCACACGTGATCTTTCAATAGCAACCGTTCAATCGCCGCCGATAATCGCACATCCCCCCCACAACCCTCGTCCATCAGCCATCAACATTGCCCGGAGCCCGCTGAGCTAATTTTTTTTGCGTAGCTCGTCTCTTACTCTAACTTTCTCGCCCTAATTTTTTTGGATCTTGTCTTGATTGCGCACGCCCCGGGCCATGCACCTTACCTCGGCACTCTCCAACGGCCCCTCCCATCTGTCCGACATTCGGCTGATGCCCGTGCTCCGTTTCATAATGAGCATACATATGTGAATCACCATCAATTCTTGGTCGTCTTCGGTAAGCTTTTAACTCCCGATTTTGAATTTCCACTCAGCCACACTACTTGTCGCATGGGAAGCGTATTTCTCCCCCTCTGATTTTTTGATCTTGACATATCTTCTATAAACTCGGCGGATGAGATCCATTTCTCGCGATCCTTGCCGTTGAGCGTGTCGCATGGTGCGTATCTATGTTGTCGTCAGTGGTCCCCTTCGCGACAGCATTCTTGTTCACTCGTGTTGTAAGCGGTTCCATCCATTAGCTTCGTACAAACATCAGCACAAATACCTTGCTGCGTTCTATTTCCGTATTTCTCGAGATGATACTCCCGAGTTCGTTTCCCACGACCCTACTGGATGCTAGTCATTCCTCACATTGTTTCGGAGGTTATCACCCATGTCAAATTCATTTGTGTAAAAATTTGAGCGACTAATTATGAGGGCCCTCTGGACGTCACCGGTCATTTCTTCAGTTACGAAGGAACGAGGCCCGTGGAACTCTTGCCCCATTTTCTCGACACACTTGTTTCACTCCGAGTCGCCAGCCAGTTATTGCGATCATCCCTTCGGCATCCATTGCCCGGCAGCCTCACTGGCCTCTTACACTTTTTACAATAATGTTTATTTCTCAAGCGGGGTTTTCACATCCATTAGTTGCTGACGCGATACCCGCGCATGTCGATGTGATAATCACCACTTTCTTTCCAGCGTTCTCATATCCCAAGACTGTCAGGTGTTCTGTGGCACGTCCTCTCTGCGCTCCCACGATTTTGGGACCCGATCTTGATATTCATCGGTTACACAAGATTGATGATTTCGCATATCTGCGCAACCTTACCTCGGCGCTACTTGAGCGTTCCCGCTTAAAGCTGAAAGGCGCCCGATTGTCAGATCAAATCGAATCGCTACATTTTTTTTTCGAGGTAACGTCAGACTGCGGTGCAAGATGACAAGCTCCAAGAGGCGGTTGTGAAGAGACAGGCGATGTTTATGATGACACTCGCTTGCAAAGGTTCGTTCTTCTGAATATCAAATACGGGGACCCGGTCGCACCGATGGTATGAAAACGAAGGCGAATTGCCTTTCCCGGGCAATGAGAGGACCATCTCTTGATCGTGCAACGGTGCGGCTCGAAACCATAAGTTCTTTCGACTTCGGTCCCAAAATGGTTTTTGCCTCACCCTCTTTGGCACCCACTTGCCCTTTCCCCTGGCCTAGGTTTCTACTGGGCCAATTTTCCGGCACCGCTCCTCGCCGGTCACTGTATGCACTTGGCCGTATTCAACAAATCTGATGCCGTTCAAACTTCGCCATTTCTTCTAAATCGCACCAAGACTATAAAGTCTCTTACTGCTTTGCGTATTCCGACTCTCCAACACGTTTCCTCCAACATGCAGTCGCCCCCCCATGACACCTCCCGTGGCTACCCGTACCAGCGTCATCATCAACCTTCACTACCGTCTACTCACTCCCCTAACTATATGGACCACGCTGCTCAGCCAGTGGGCTACCATCCTGTCGTACAGAATGCCCAGGTACAGAGATCGTCCTATGGGCACCCCCAAGATCACCATCACCCAGGCATGTCCCTTTCCCCCTGTCCCAGTTGATCTCCACTCACATGAATCCAAATAGCAATGGTCGCCGGCAACCCCGCCGGTATGCAAAGTCTCCCCATGGCCCAGCAATCGGGGTCATCCGTGAATCCTCAATACTCCCCTCAGCACTACCCACCCGATGCACATCATACGAGAGTGTTATTGAACCCGGGTGTTCCTGGCCGGTTTCAAAATTACCGCCCTATAGAACAAGGGCAGCCTATTGTGCCATCACAACATCAAGTGCACTTTTTCGCCCAGCAGAAACCTTATCCAAACCCAGCGATGCAGACACAAGGTAGCCATGCACAATATTCGAACCCCGCCAAGGTTCCCTCCTCACCTCCTATTGGGTATGGCTCACCGTCCCCACCGTCTTCATCTTCTTCTTCGCCTCACGCTTGTGGCGTATGTGGGGCCACATTCACCCGTCCACACGACCGCAAGCGTCATTATGAAAGCCAACACACGACGATCGAACATGTTTGCCAGTACTGTCGGAAGAGTTATGCGCGGGTCGATTCGTTGAAACGACATTTAGATAGGCCCTGTGACAAGATGCCTCAATCTGCACAGAAGGGCGCATGACCTGCTGGAATTTTCGTTGTGAATCTGAATGCTCTGATTGTTGCAATAGACGTCTATGTTGTAATTATTATTGTTAGGACATTCTTGCTCCTTATCTATACAGTCCTCCTTTTCTTGTTGTCGCAAAAATATTATATACGTTCTCCTATATTACATCGTTCCCTATCAATTGAACTGCAGCGAGAAGCGTCGAACGTTATAGTAAATCGACTGAAACGCGCTCTGAATGCTACTTCGGCCGCGTGTTCGCAGCGCTGGCTGGCAGCAACTCTTGAATCCATTACACGGGCTTGTCTCGACGCGGCCCTGGAATGCATTTATCGTCGGTCAGCAATTCGCCTCGGGTGGACGCAGATCCTATCCAGGGAATAATGCGAATCAATCGAGATCAAGATTAAGATCAGAAGGCGAACACTAGCTTGGCTTGGATTCGTGGACCCGGGCAGCTGTCACCACTGTGGCACCCGTGATCTAATCATGGCCGTTCCAAAGCAAGCGCGCGGGGGCACTCGGTGACTCGGAGAGGGCCCCCCTCTCCTCTCCAACGCAAAAGCAGTACTGTTTCAGGGATCAGCAAAAGTTTATGTTATCCCCGTTTGCGCGGAGAGAACCCGCTCCGACGGACTCGGTTCTTGTGACAAATGCGGTATCGCAGCTTCTACAAAGAGAGTGGTTTTTCTGTGATGAAACCACAAGACAAAGAGGCTGTGGAGGGGTGAGCCAGGTAGGGGATGAGACAGACTACTACTATCGGTCGTCGTCAGCTTCTTTGTCGTTCTCTCGTCGCGTTCGCGTCGCATCATCGAGATTTAGGGGGAGAGTTTTTGGCACGACGCTACGCAACATGCAAAGGCAAAAAGCCCGATTTCCACTGCGATCGTCACCCCGATTTTGATGACGGAGAAACGTCCGTTACATCAGCCCCACTACTACCGTTTACTCATGCTAGACGACGACGAACTGGGCAACCGAACCTGTGGGGTTTCTCTCACTCACTCAGGTCGGTGAAAAAAATAGAGCCCCCTCGGAACTTTTTTTTTTACGACTACAGCGCCCATTGTCAGAAACATTTGACAAGACATCATGCATCATCTGTGGGCCAGTGGTGTTTTATTGACCGACCGGTCTTACCGCTTTTGCCTGCCTGCCTTTTTTTTTTTCATTCGTCTAAATTCACGGGTACGTTCTTTTCCGAGTTCCTGGGCGTTGTGGATCGTCAGCCAGTCAGACATACAGAAACACAGTGGAAATTGCAATTGCCGTTGTATCTGGGCATATCTCCGTTGCTTCGGTGTTCCAACTGGTCACTCTGACGAAGTACTACTACGGTATAGTGCCAAGAATCACGCATTTGTCCTATGTTGCTGTTGTGGGGTCTTTGTTTCTGACTACTACGAATGGTAGGATCACCGATGCATCTCCGTCACTCGTCGCAGGATCGCATCTATCCCGGATTGTCGATCGAGCTTCCACTTCCTTTTCCCCTCCCCCCCTGTCCGAGTCACAGGTCAATCGACGTTTTTTACGTACTCCTTATACGACGCTCAGAGCTAACTTAGTAAGTGGCGACCAGGATGGGCCTGGTTTTTTTTTCCATTCTCGAACACTTGCATGACGCGTGACTGACTAGTACAATATTGGCTTCCCCGTACGGGGGCGGGGAACGGGGAGACACTTCACATCTCTTTCCAGTGTTGCACTCACTCGCGCGCGTAGGCCCCCCCCCCCCCTCCCCGCTTGTCATCAACGCACCCATCTTCGGGGATTTCCCTAGCTCGGTGATGGGAGGCTCGCGGCGCTTCAACGGGGTAAGAAAAAAAAGGGAGATTGGTAGCATGCTACCCTAGTTCTGCTCATGCGCGAGCACAGCTGGCAAGGGGGGCCCGGGGAAGATGGAATGATTGATGATCATCCATCAAGTTCAGGTTGTGCCAATGCGCGGCATATTCATCCCGTCGGTCAGTCGTCACCTTGCCGACTTCAGATCAGCAGCAGTAGCAGCAAACAGTGTTGCCCCCCAGTGATGTGTGTGTGTGTGTGAAGAGAGACGCGGGGGACATGTAGTATGCAACGATAGACTTCGCGCTTGACGCATTGATGCGGCGTGTGTCTCTCGTTGGCGATCGTTTTCTTTTCGTCGGGTTCTAGTGCAATAATGGGCACACACACCTGTCGCCGCTTCTCGCCTCGATGCTTCCGTTTTGCGCATCTGCTGTTCTAGACCCAACTATAGCCTATAGGGTCCCCTGCCCCCTGCCGCCGGCGTTGGTGCAGAGAATATTCCGTTCGATCCAATTCACTTGGGCCGGCCTCTTTCCTGTCTTTTTCTATTCTCGTTGTAGCTCCCCATGTCCGGCGGTGGCGCAATGTGTGAGGCAGATCTTAAAGAAAGTTCTTTACGAGTATCATTCTCAAGAATAAAAAAAAGTGGGAGGGGACGACAGCATTGCTTCCACCCTGGAAATCTTTTGGATATAACGGGCAGCGGCGCAGTCACAGCGCGCAGTGCCAACGCCGGGTGTACAGCGTCGTAGAGGTCAAAACTCTCGGATCAAGTGGCAGCTAAATGGAGTCACGGACAGTCTGGAACGAGTATTTGCGGAGATAAATTAGGGGGTGCGGGGTACATCTACTTTATCAATCCTCCTGATCCGAATCACTATGTTCGCGGTCACTTCCGTCGAGCCCCTCAATCTGCGCGCTCGTCGGTACGTTCTCTTCACCTTCACCGCGTGACTCTTCCTCCGCTTGCGTCTTCTTCATCTTTGTTATGACTTTATCTGCGCGATTGAAGATCCCACCCGTAGGCGCTCCGCAGGCCGCGCACTTCGGCGTCTTCGCAAATCGCTTGATTGCGCAAGATGAACAAAAGTAGTGACCGCATCGAGTGACGATTGGGTCTGTGAAGGGGTGCCGCCCGATAAGACAGGCGAATGGAATGTCGTCGTCAGAATCAGCATCCGATGCATCTTCTGCTTGCTTTTGGGGGTTGTCCGCCAGCTTATCTAGTTGCCATCCTGCGAGATCTGTAGTTGTGGTCAGCTACTCAGCCCACGCATGACCAAGCATGTGTGACTTACAAGTTCCTCGGTCGTGAAGGAATTTACACGTATCTCCAAAACCGCAGAACCCGGTTTCTGGAAAAGGCATGTCTGTAAGAACCCGTTCCACGAAAGAAAAGGTGCAAGATGTACCTTTATAGTCCTTACACACATCTGGTTGATAATCCACAATCGTCACGGTCCGAATCGTACTATTGTTGCTACGCACGGGTCCTGTGCGCATCGACTTTGGTATTTCCTGGCTCTTCTTTATGTGCGTCTTGTACGACTTTTGTCCATGATACAACCCGTCGTCGGGTACGTCATCATCGAGGGCATGATCCTTCCTAGCACGCTTCGCTAGCATCTCCTCTGCTTCGTCGCCTTCCAGGATTTCCAGTACTTTGTTGAGGTGACCACCGGCGGATGTCCAATTGATCCCAACCCCGTCTCGTGTGCCTTCCTCATCCTCATCCTCATCAAGGCCACCGTTGCGTCGTTGAGACGACGTTCGCTTTGTCCCAGCGGTGAGCAGATTCCCTCCCGCTTTTCGGGGTGGGAGGACAACCTGAGACTTTGAAGATGAAGCAGACGCTGGATCTGCTATTGGTGGAGAAGGCGTACGCTGGCGAGTGGTGCTGGGCCTGGCTCTCTTTTTCTTGAAAAAGGGGACTGATACTGCCTCTGAAGCCATGGCGGTTGTGGTGAGATGATGTAAGGAAAGAGTAATGCTGTAGGGCCCTGACTAAAAGCCGGATGGAGAAAAGAGAGCGGGTCTCAGTCATCCATTGAGCATGTGACTAAGCGGCAAGTGAAAAATGCACACGCTCAGACCATCTTATCGTCCTTCGCCCTTTCTCCCACACACTCGGCCTCTTAGGCCATAATTCGTGATTTCCACACAACATGAGTCCCACCAATCTTCAAGGTCTCGATCTCATACCGCCAACCCAACCCACCGACTCATTCCCTGCTGACTCACACGACTCGCAAGATCTCCTCAATCTCTCGTATTTTCCTGAGCTTAGCGCCCAACTCGACATATGGACAAATCTAGCTTTCCAGTCAGATGAACCTCTTGTCCATCTAAATGACAAGAAAACGGGTGGAGATGAAGCAACACACTCCACTCAATCGGTGGAGGATGACGAAGAAGATGACCCCGATGATGGTCAGCCAGCGCAAGCTGACAACCATGACAATGTAGCAATGGCCAACCCTGATCCTGTTCCTCCCCGACCCACCCAACCCCGTACGGCCACGCGTCCTTTGACTGCGTTCGATATTGGCAGTCTCTTGGCCGGTTTTGGCGTTGACCCCTTCGTGGCACCTCCTGTGCAATCCACGACCGCCACTCCTTCTCTCGCCCAGATCTTGTCGCTATATCCCAACGCCACATATCCTCCCCCACCGTCCTCCGCTTCCGGAGAACATGGTTCTCAGACTTCCAAGCGAGCTCGTGTGCGCAGACCATCTGCAAGCGATCATGGGAACGATGGTGGATCTCCTGCCAGCGAGCCGTTGAACAATAATCCGCTCACCCCGGCCGAGGACAAGCGCCGGCGCAACACGGCGGCGTCGGCCCGATTCCGGCTGAAGAAAAAGGAGCGGGAGGCTGCGTTGGAGAAGAAATCCAAAGAGCTCGAGATTCGCGTTAACGAACTCGAGCGTGAATGCGAAGGTCTCAGGAGAGAGAACGGCTGGTTGAAGGGTCTTGTCGTTGGCGTCACCGGCGTCGGTGCATCACAGCAACCAACCTCAGCGACTGCAGGAGTCAAGAGGCCGAGGGACGAAGTTGATGGTGTCGGAAAATGATGACATGATTGACACTATGATTTTCTTGATATCTTGTTGTATTCTCCTTGTTAGGGGGCGACGAGAGCAGAGTAGTTTGTAAACAAGCTATATTTTTATGGACCGATTTATGGTTGATGTCAGGCACTGGGAGAGTGACAGCTTTACAAGGTCGGCTCTAAATCGCTCTCCATCCCTCTCGACGATGCTCTCTCCTCACCCGTAACACACTCAGGGAATGTCGCCCAGAGTCAGTCTTGACACTTCACCACGGGCTTCAAGGCAGATTATTAATTCCGACCATCATCATGGCGGTGCTGCCGCCGACAACTCATTTACTTCCGCTCTTGACGTCCCCCCTCAACGACCAACAGCTCTGCGCAGGCGAGGCTCAGATGGAGATTGCCCCAGATACCGGGCCAGTCCGACTCATCACGCCAAATACCCATCCATGGACAGCCCGAGCCCCACCGACCCCCACCCTCTGCGCAGGGTTCACACCACCGCCAGGTCAGTGCGCTACGACACAGGCAGCACACGACCGCGCCTGTCTCGCGTCCTTTCTCCAAAGCCAAACACGTCCACCGTCCTCGCTAGGCCACCATCTCCGCCTGCAGATTTCCCAGCACAAGCGGAATCCCATCGGACTGTGCTTGCTCACGAGGTACCATTGATTGCCTTCTTTCACCTACTGCTCGTAGGAAATAAAAAAGCGTTTTCCTTACCCTACGTTGTCTATCCTGTAGGTCTCGCCGAATGACACGCTCGCGGGTGTCGCCCTGAAATACGGGATCTCGGTCACGGAGCTGCGCCGTGCTAATCAGCTCTGGGCGTCCGACTCGATTCACCTCCGTCGCATCCTCTATGTTCCCCTGGACAAGGCACACCACGCGGACCTGGAGACCGTGGCTTCGTTGCTGGCGCAGAGAAGTGAGAGCGACGAGTCAGTAGTCCGCGCACGCGCACCTGGGTCCCATCATGTTGACCCACACGCTTCCGATTCCTCGCCGGTCGTTCAAAGAATACCCAGCACGAGCCTCTCCTTTTTTCCACCACCGTCGTCACGCCCTAACACGCCGCCGCCGGGCATACACTTCACGTCCTCCGTGTCATCCACTACCCCTTTTCACTCTCGTTCCCATTCACCCGCGACCTTCGCCACCCCTCCGAGGGTGCCAAGCCTGGCTTCTAATCTTCGCTCCACCGCGATCTCTTCCATTTTTCCATCTTGCCCCTAAATGCATCCACGCGCGACGAGATCATGTCGCGTCTATCAATAGACAGCATATCGAATTCCACTACTGGCACGGCCAGTGACGAAGATGAACATGAACTAACCACCGTCCCTACAACCCCCAAACGCAACACCAATGGTTCGGCTTTAATTTCTGCCGCTCCTTTAGCCATGGGCTCGCGGAGGAAGAGCCCCGCGCCCACATGGCTTTCCCAGCCGAGCGACCCCAATGGCTACCGGGAGCCGAGCTCACGCAATGTAGAGCAGATTGCGCTCGCGTCGAGCCCAATACATACCACGCAAATGCAGCCGGCGCCCACCATGCAGCTTCCTGAGTCCATGACGCGAAGCCCTCCAAAGGAGCCCCTCCTAACGATCCGCACAACGGTGATTGGCGCCTTTCAGACGGAGATCGTGGGCGAATGCGGTAGCTCGTTGCAAGGCGTTCTCTCCCTCTCATTCACTTTGCCCCAACCATATACCCCTCGGATAAATGCGCAAGTCACATCCACACGCTGCAAGTCCAGGAGCGAGGACTCCACGCCTTTGCATCCAACTCCATCCCATTTTGTGCAGCATCGGCAACCTCTTGTGAGTCCGAATCACCACGCTGGGCTGCTGGGAACAAAGGCAGACGTGCTTGCGAGCTGGAGGCAATGGGGGGGCCCATCCTAGACCGAGCGAGCAGTTGGAAGGCCTCGCCCTGCGTCTAGGTGAGAGAAGCATGTGTGAAGCTGGTTACGAGGGGGTGATCGGTCGGACATTATCAGAAGAGTAGGCGGCTGCGGGAAATCGGCCCAGATTTTCAGACGCTCGGCAGGTGTTGCGTTCTCGTGGGCCATTGAAAAAGAAGCAGAGGCAGCATGGGCCCTCTGTCGGCGTCGGCCGGTTACCCTCAAACCTGCAGGGCTTCCACGCGGTCCCTTGATGCAGATTGGACTTGATTGTCGTGCGTGATGGTTTTTTTTCTTGTTCCTTTGTGGTGGCAGGCAGTGAGTCACTTTTGTTTGTTTTGCACCCAATAGCTACCCCTGCACCCTCGAAAAGTTTGACTGCGATCGACCGTCAGCCTCGTTGTACTTTACATGTCATATATCGCTCTCGTCAATCTGTGCAATAATCAAGAGAAAAAAAAACTTGTCTTCTCCCGGTGCGGTATTGGTATCGATCGTGAGCGCCTGCGTGTTGGGTCGAGCGAACGACGGACGTATCTCAGTGCTCCCCACCCCCAACGCCTCGGGTCGGACACTTTGTCTGCGCCGGCCTCGTGCGCTCTATCTCGCAGCCCCTAGTGCGGCCAAGAGATGGCAACCCTGGAATGGAGATTCCACTTCCACTTTCGCAACGCTTATCAAGACCGACTCGTCGGGCAAACCAACTTCCGGAAATTCAATCAATTGGCTTCTTCCACGCATTTCTCACCCGGCAACAGACCTCGTCACTCTCCCCTTCTTTCCTTCCCTCCTTCTCGATATCCTGCCATCCGAGGAGCGGCGAGGCGAGGCGAGGTGAGGCGCGGTTCTCGAATGCACCCTTGAAGGGGGAAGGGAAGAAAAAAAAACTAGAATGATGGTTGTCAGTTCTTTTTTTTGGTTCCGACAGTCCCATGGCAAAGAAGAAGAGCTCCGCCGGCCACCAACGAGAAGCAAGAAGAAGAGGGAGGAATGCGTTTTACACCCTACCACCACCTCCCTCCCCACCTCGCCTCCATCCACATTACCCCCTTCCCCCCAGTTTCTGATTGGAATTCCGCTGTTGAAACCATGGTCATTTTGGCAGGTGTCCACTCACTGGGCCTCGGACGACAGACAAAACCATATTGCACGGCTTAGTTTCGTCCGATTGACAGGCCTGCCCACGCACTATGCACGTGGAGGGGTCCTCCACCTTGACGATCAGTGACTCAAGCCGTAATCTGTGTACGCGTCATCTGCCAAAACGACATTGTCAGATTCATCACTCGATCGCATTTACGGTGATACTGGTAGAGTGCAAGCATGTCCGGTGAGAGTTAACCTCCGAGACCCCCGTCGTCTCATCCCCTGGTCCCTGCGTCAAAAAGTCGCCACATGTTTCCTTGCGTGCGGGTGTCACTGGTAATGATGATGGTGATGACGGTGTGGTGGTGGTGGTGGTGGTGGTGTGGTGATTCAGGGACTGCCCGCAACCCAGAACCCCACTACCCTGTTTCATAGATGCGACCATCTAGCCAGGAGGCCAGGTGGAATGTCGAAGCGCTGGTCTTCGGTTGAGGCTGAATGAGGGGCTTTGTTGGCCGTGTTGGCCCTGACGCAATTAACATTCGCTCGCGCGGAGGCAGAAGGTACGTACGTACGTACCACCCTCTCCCGAGTCTAGGTGGACTTCATGGGCCGTGCCCGCGGGCTTTCACAGCCGTCATCGACATGACATGTCGAGAAAAAAATTTGACGGGATCACTAAAGTCGCAAATTTAAACTGGAGGACTTGGACGTGTCATCGCAAAGCGTTGATCGCCAGCTGGCCTCCATCTCCAAAACGTGCCTCACGTTTGAAGGGGGCAGTGCGTTAACGTATGTTTAATTGCTGCATCACCCTGTTTTTTTCTCTTGTTTTTCACAAACCTTTCTGTGCAATAATAGGAATGATGAGTGCCACTACTACTATAGCCTAGACCATAACATAAGACCTGGAAGCACGGCGCAGCACCGCCCTTGGCCCGACACGAAATAATCGACGGGTTGCACAGCTATCGTCCCTAAACGTCGGCGTAAAACACTCAAACTCACCGGAGCTGCCCTTTCATTTAGACTGTCCGACGACAACCGGGGGTAGACCGCCCTGAGTTCAGTCTACGCCGAAAAAGACCAGAAGCCATCGATCTTGGGACAGTCGATTTCTTGGGAGAATGAAAGAAAAGGAGAGAAAGAGAAGGAGGGAAAGATCGCTTAGAACGCGCGCCTGTGTTCTCGTGGTTGCCCAGATCAGCCGGGGCGAATGCCTATCTTATAGTTTTACCGCGCGCCCACGCCCAGGCCGACCACCACCCTCTACATATCACTATCATCACAGAAACCCAATGTTTTCCAAGTTGCTCTTCCTTCTGGTCGAGAGTGTTCTGGCTGGCTGGCTGGAGAAGGGGGGGAGAGGGGACGGTTACAGTACCTTGCGACCTTCCGGAACGCCGCGGATTCAGGGGGGGAGAGGGGCATTCCCGTCTTTGATTGAGCGTTTTTCTTTTTCGTCAGACACTTACTAGTGATGCTTAAACATGTGCTCGGATAGAGTAAGGAAGGACCCAGCGTACGGGTGGAGTGGCACGCCCACCCTCCAACGCACGTTGCGGAACTCTGATGCGCGTGTGTGGAGAATATAAAGTTACAGTAAAGGTCTCGGGTACGACCGTGACGCGTGGAGTGTCAGAAGTCAGAAAAGGACTACAGTACGTTTTGAGGGGGTTACGCCCTGCCCCTTGTTGGAGCAACAAACCGACACACACAAGAGTGCATTTGTCATTAGCTGGGGCTGTGGTTGGCACGACGCGACACTGTCCGTGTCCCGTCCCGCCGCCGCGCAAACAATAATAACGTCAAATCGAGACTGGGTCGCATTCATCGGCCCCCGGAGGTCGCTGAGCACCAACTCCGGGGCCGCTGGCATCAACGATACGATCTTTTCTTCATTATATTTCTCCGAAAGTCTACAGACATTTTACACTTCATTTCACGCTGTGAAAAAGCCGAAATTATACAATACAGTCACTGTAGTAAGCAACGACAATTGGTTTCACATCGCACCGCCCCATCGGGCTCTCTCTCCTTTTTGAGTCCCGATCTCACTTTGTCCTCGGCGGGGGTCTTATGAAAATCCACCATTGACTTACGTATGGGGATAAGTCGGCGGAGAGGAGAGGTTGCCTGGGCGGGGACGCGAGGCGAGAATGAAAAGCCACCAGCTCCGAAGTCTCATGACCTTTGACTCTGACAAAGTCATCCGGGTGGATGGACAATCGTCATTTAAACTGGACAGTCAGACTGAACTGACTCGGATTCGTTCTTACTAGTGGGAAACGCTGTTTTTGAAGAGGGAAAAGAAATTGGGAAGCCAAGCCAGGTTTGACGATTGGCTGTCGCAATCGCTATCACACTCAGGGCGGATTCAAAGTTGGTGCGCAAGGCAAAGGGGTATCAAACCTTAAGGGAGTCGTGCCCCAAGTTCCAAGACCAAAAACGCGCAACACGCAACCTACCCCCCCGTCCTGTTTGCTTGCGCCCAAGTGGTGGTCTTTTTTTGTTGTCGTGTGTCTAGACTCTCTAGACCCGTCTTTTCATTTTTGCCATGAGTCAGGGAAGCAGCCAGCCACCGACCGCCATACATTTTCCATGCGGACAGGAATTCTCGAAAAACGTCTCCCCCCCACCTTCTCCCGGCCGTTCCGTTCCTAGAAAGCATTAGTCCCGTCCAGCTGTTTTGCCTTGCCCAACCGGGTTTGATAAGTGGCCGGACTGGAACCGGTGGGGGGAAAGGAAGGATAAGGATAATAATAATGGGGGTGGTGTGTGGTGTGTAGTGTCTCAAGGAACGAGGGGACCAGAATGTTGTTTTCCTAAACGAAATAACGTTTGCGAAAAACCCAACTTTGCTGCCGTATTTTCTCGATTATACTCTTGCGCCCCGTGTTCGTCACTTCTTTACGGCCGGGCAGACAGACGCCTTTCATGGGAACTGGGAGCAAGAAAATTCAGTGACCAACGATTTGCGAATGCTATAATACAGAAGTCGATCGTGTGATGGTAAGAATGGGAGGTGTACACTGCAAGAGAGAAAGCGAGAAAAGCATTTGCAACTTGGAAACAACAGCGAATGCAAAAATGAGAGCAACTTGGGAGCTCCACGGCCAGCCGGAGCATCTGTGGGGGTCGCAGTCGATAGCTAGTCAGAAATCGTGTCTGGTTCGATGATAGGACGATGTAGGTAACAACACAATAGATGCATTTTTACGTTGAATTGAAAGATCTAAGGATCCCCTCGTCGGTGGGATCACGTCGTAACCGCCGACACTCCTCGAGCATCTCGAGAGGGGCCAAGGCAAGCCCTCCTTGACCTTGAGCGCAAATACGAGGTGATATCATCACCCGACTCCCGGAATGGCTAGTAACTGAAGAAGCCGGAGAGAGGGGCGAGGATGGAGAACGCTCATCGGAACGACGCTGATATGGATATGGCGCAAATGTAGGAGACGCAGAGGGTGATGGAATTGCGATGCCCTCGGAGAACAAGCTTCTTGCTGATCGCGAGACCGCCTCTCGCATCCGGTTCGTACGGGCACAAAGGTAAGTGCCAGGCGGTACCTCGAGCATGCGCAACTCGGGGATATCATCGACGGTCAGCAGTCGATCGAGAGTTTCTTGCGTCCAATATGCATCTAGAAACAGTGAGATTACAATGCTGCTATGAACGTGAATCAGGACGAACTGAGATGCCACTTCTTCATTCCATCCCCTGTCTGCACATAGACAGAGTATGTTTGCTTGATCATATGCTCGCCTCGTCGCCGCGGACGCATAGCAGATGCGCCAACGGGATCTTCCTGGTACCTACTCAGTCCCAATATCTTGTTAGGTACACTTGCGATGGACACCATAGAGAGGCACCTACCGTATCGCCCTAGTTCTCTCGACCATCAAGGATTTTGGTGCTGTATCCTTCTCATGATAGAAAAGAAAGTCCTGGTTCACAAAGTTTGCAAGCCTCAGTTGCGCAGAGACGGGGATTTAGGAGGTAATAGCTCACATCCCGAGCCCTAAAGGTCGTCGTACACAGTTAGCTGAAAGTTGTTTCATAGACCATCAAACGTAGCGATACCTCGAAGGACCCCAACTCCTTCCCTCAGTGAAGCGCTCAATGCCCTGTTCCATAGACTCGGAAAGACTGCCACTTCGCTCTTCCCAGACGTATACACAGCCAGTGCATAGGGCCATGCGCTCTTCACTTCCAGACGTTGCATGACCATAGGGAGTATCCCAAGACGAACAGCATGGAAGATGATTTCGGCATCCCGGGCAGTACGGACGCGAATGTTTGTGCATGTAGGAGGCATCATATGTCAATGAGGAAAAAGAGGAGAGTTGCAGTCGGCAGGGATGTGAAGTACAAATAGTGGACTCTGCGCCACAACTTGGGAGAGGAAAAATAAGGCTGGTGGCAGGTTCTGGCAGACGCCGTGCTCTAGAAGCAGTTTTGAATGGTCGAGTGCGATGGAAATTGCGACTGACCAACCCATACAAGTATAAGAGCGCGTCCTACCTCCCGGAAAGTTCGAGCACCCGAATTGAAAGGCTGTTTCTTTAACTGCAAAACATGATTGAACCTTATCTGGGGGGCATGAAATCGCATGAAATTGAGGGGACTCGTCAATGAGAAAGGGCGGAGATTCTCCTGAATCGATGGGAAGGATCTGGGACTGTTCGCGCAGAAGCCTTCCAAACGGTTCCCTGACTGACCTTTACCCACATGGAGAATCGGAAGTAAATCAGAATTCCGTAATACAAATGAAGTTGACAAACGACCCTGAGGGATGGGTGGCAGAGGAATCCCTGAGGTCATAGAGCAGAAACCGAACAATTGCCCCTGCGCGCGCGAAGACTTTCCGTTTGCAGACAATGAACCACCCACGGGTTGATGAATAAATACATCCGGCCTAAGCGGGTTGAGACGGAGGGCCACCGCCGAGCTCGCTTGGGCGTTCTCAAGGTTCGCCATTCAAAGGAACGATGGACCACAAGCTCGAATTCTGGAAAGAAGGGCACGCACGCCGTAAGCTTGGCGATTCTAGCCAGCGCTGCGCGGTTGTAGTTGTTTGCCTCGATTGTTATTTTCTGGACCCAAAGTGCTATTCATCGCGGAGCCTCAACCAGTCCATATGATAATTTATTTTGCCCTGCTTCCTTTCTTGCCCACGCTGACGGCTAACGGCGGGGAGTTGAAGATCAATAAATGACTCTTTTCTGCCGTAATCGGGAAAGTAATTAACTTCTGGCGTTCGCCGGGGGTGGTGGTGGTAGTGGTGGTAGTGGTGAAATGGCTTACCTGATCGTTTTCTCCGAGTCGGCTAAAGTTACAGACGACAGGTACGGAAAAAAAACATCATACCACCCAGTTTGGCAGGAGCGTGCCAATTAACTGCACAGCGCTTGATGGTATTTTGGCATGCGAGTGACGATGACATAGTGGCTGGTGGGAGACGAGTGCCTCGAGACCTGCCCAGCCCTCCACGCGGTCAAAAGTTATCAGGGTCTGATGCTCTCGCCTTGTCACTCACGCTCTCACTCTCTGTCTCCCCCATCCAGGAGGGTATTGGCACACGAAGGGGACAGTCCGATCGATGACGCAAGAGGGGGGAGAGGGGTAACACTATACCATCAGGAGCTCCGCTTCCAGACAAGGTCAACTCAATGAGTGCCGTACAAGAGGCCACTCACAATGCAGTAAGTGAAGTGCGTAATGACACGGAGAGCCCGGAATGGTTTCCAGGTGGCTTGCCAGGCGCCAGGGAGATCGCGGGTACGGCATAGCGCATACCCCTTACGGTCTTGGATGTACGTCACAATGACAATGATATGAGGACCTGAAGGCTGCGTGCTCCTAGACCTGCTGATTTTGACGGTCGGCGGGGCCCTGGGTGGTTCGAATGCGTAACTGGATCCGTCATTTCCGACCAGCACGACGTAACTCTCACCCCTCCTCCCCTCATGGACGCCACCCGTCGGCTTTGCCGCAGTCATGCCGATTGGACTCTCCTGAGGTCGTCCCTCCCCCCACCCACACCTGGTCCAGAATCCGTGCATCTATTAGGGCATGTGGACAGCGTCCTCTGGTAGTGACAAGCCCGGGATGATCGAGTGAACCATTTAAGCTGTGGCCCCGGCCATTGGTGCATTCGATCATGCGCCTCACAACGCCACGTCTTAACGTAAGTGCTAGGAACGATGGGCTCATAATTAATATTCATCCTGCTCTTGGGGTTACGCTGCCAGCCCTGATAGCAAATCTGAGGTAAAAGTACGGCAGTCGCCGCAGCCTCGAGGTGGAGTTGTTTAAATGGCGATTTGTCTCCACGCCGCGCAGTAGCACCCGTACGGGAAAAGACTGTGCTGGGATTCGGACCAGGGGGCCACGTTGCTCAACTGAGAGGGTCCCTTCTGATCGTTTGTAAGACGTTACGTCCCGAACCCGAACTTGTAACCATTACATTCATTTGCCAGGAAAACAAAGTAACAATTTGCCTTGAGTGATTCAAGTGCCACAGTCGTCCTCAAAGAAAGACGCCCCTTGTAACCCAGACTAGAACCCCTTGTCGTGCCCCCCAGCCTTGTAAAAGGTCTGCAGCCGGGTCACAATGCCGTCAAGCGCGGCGAGCCATCGGTTGAGCCCCTCATTCAGATGATCATCCGAAGCAGGAGGACCACCCGCGGGATCAGCCTTCAATTTTCCAAAGAAATCCGCGCGATAAGGGCATGCTTTCATCGCGACCTGGACAAAAAATGAACGTTTGCTGGACCTGAAGGTGAAATAGAACCAACAGAGAAGACCCCCTTCACCAAGAAATTGTGGAAAGCCTTCAGAGTGACTTCATAGGATTTCGTGAACGCTTTGTCCAGCTCTTCCGACGCATCAGCCTGGGCATTCTGGAGCGCCTTGCAGGTAAATTGAAGACCACGGAGGAGCCACATCAGCCCCTCTGTCGCCTTCCTCTTCTTCTCGCCCTTCTCATTCTCTACCAGGTTTTCTAGGGTATTCGAAAGGGTGGGTGTCTCGTCGTACCGTGCACGGACTTTCTACATAGGCATAGGTCAGACACGTGGACATCCGGCGCTATATCCCACACTCACCGCAATGTTTCCCTTCAGGTCAGACTGGACGACGCCAAATGCGGTGGAGCCAAGGATATCTCAAGCAGGCGCTTACTCGATGGGAGAGGGGAAAGATATGCAAAGGTAGACACACCGAAAAGGCCTACGAGGCCTTCAGAAGCACTCAAGAAGGCAAGGGTGTCGACGCCTGCATCGGTGATGGGGACGTCTGCGAAAGACTGATAAGGGGGTCAGAGAGACGAATAGACACATCGAAGGGGCAAGACGGACGGTAACAGTGTCAAGATAGGGTGCCATCGTGTCAAAACGTGTCGTCGTCCAAGTTTGTCCGCCAGTGTCTGCTTACATTAGTTACGTAATTTAATTTGGTACGATCTTATCAGCGGAATGATTATCGTGCTGACTGCCATCATGCCGCACCACGCAGATTCATATTTGCTCCCGACCTCCATCCGTACAAAGTCGCAATTTTGGGAACATGTCATATCGAACCTCGTTCCTCTCCTTGACGGCCAGAGACATTGGGTAAACCACGTCCCCCTACTTTGTCATGCCCTCTCATTCATATCTTCCGCAATATATTCAGGTGACCAATCTGGCCAACACATCTTCTCTCGTTTATCATTCTTTGCTGTCATATCCCACGTTTGGAGATGGTCCTTCCTCCGTAAATTGGTGTGGTGAGCTCTCTCCTTTATTCGTCTTCGTCACACACGCGCCCCGCGCCGCACCTGGCTTCTCGTGGACCGCGGGTTGCCAACTCGAAAAAAAAAATAGATCCCAACCCCCTTCGAAATAACTTACTCTTCTCTCAGGATTCTACATCGTCTCCTCCTTATTTCCGACTCCAAAGATTCGTATGGACCACTGCGCTGCTTCCAACCTCACCGACCGGTTGCTCCTGGGGCCGTTTTGCGGCAAGCCTGCTTGTCAGTCCATTGACACTGCCCCCGGACGGGGCCAGGGTGTTTGCGCAGATGCCTTCATGTCTCGTAGGACCATCGTCGTACCCGACGTTGAGACGTATCCGGGACACATTGCCTGCGACGGCAACACGAAGAGTGAGATCGTCTGTCCCTTGATCCTCAGGTCGTCGGGAAACGAAGTGGGTCTCGGCGTATTTGATCTGGACTGCCTGGCACAAGGCAGCTTCGACGAAGACGATAGGACCGGCTTGGAGAAGATAGCTCAGCTAGTCGTCGACGCTTGTGATTGGTAAGATGGTCATGTAGATTGACGCAGGAATAGACGGCAGCTGCCGCTCTTTGATTACTCTACAAAAACGGTGGCGATCCGAAAACGTGTCGAAGATAACCGTCAGTATGTCATTGCACTTCCTTTTTCCATGCTAAGTACTCCTCGTGGAGCTTTTTCTGTGTTGCCCACTCCTTCTGTACCTTCTTCGTCTGATTCTTGCTAAGTTCTTTTCCCTCACCATCCGTCAACGGCAGTCCTCGGTCATCCCAACTGCCATAAACTCCCTCGGGGACATTGGGTGGCTTGAAGAGTCGTTCAGGCGGGACACTTCCTCTCTCCAGCTTCTGTAATTTCTTCTGCCGCTCTAATTCCTGTCCCGCGGCTTTCTTCGCTGCCTTGGCCTCCACTTGCGCCCGCTTTTCTTCGCGTGTCCTAATGAGTTCGGCGGGATCGACCAACTTTACCAGCGCTTTGCCATCTAAGAGAAACGCATAATTAGTTGAACCCGATCAGAGCCAAGGCACGATTTACCTTCTTGGTCATCTAGGGCAACGCCCAAGGGCACCAGATCGGAGTCACGCAGCTTGTCACATAATGTCAGGATCTCCTTCGCTGCGCCGTCCCCTTTCGATATGGCTAGCTGCCGGATGCTATCCCTGAAAGATGACAAAACCCTTAGATACGGCATCACAGCTTCTTCACGCTACGCGTGTCAGGGTTGCTCAGTTGACAGAAGAAGCGATTATGGCGTGCATGGCTCACGTTCACGGAGTTGGTGCCATCCTGGGAAAGCTGGCCCCATCCAAGCTCCGATGGGTCCCCTTCCCCAAGACCGAACATCCTAAGCATATTTCCAACCCATCGTGCTATACGCTCCACGACCTTGACGTCCAGTTCGTTTGCACGCGAGCTAATATACACGTTGGTGCGAGAGACCAGGTCCCGCAGGACGTTAACCGCACTCGGCGTATCAAAGGAATCGCAAAGCGCTTCTCGGAATCTATCTTGGGCTTGATATAATCTTTTTGCGAAGTTTTGATAAGAACGAAATTAGAATACATAAAATATTACGCACTCATCTGTCAAGGCACGTTCAGGACCATGATGCTGGTGGTTCCCATCCGGAATTCCTTGCTCAGACTGAGCTTGATTAATCAAAGCTTTAGCTAGCGTGAAAAAATTCTTCCGGGTCGTCAGCCTCACGAGATTAGGCGTAGAGTGGTACCTCGTACATTCATAGTCGTCTCACACTCTTCACTTCTCCAGTCATGAGCGACTCCGAGAAATCCATTTTCGAACTCCACAACTGCGTTAGAAAGGCTAGGCGTAATTGACGTGCCGAATGCTTCTGCAGCATTTCCTAGGTAGGGTCATGCATCATGCTCACCAAATGCGTTTACGACCAGACACTTACATCTATGGTGATAAAATTTTTGAGGGACTTACTCATCTTCAAACCCTCGATATGTAGGTGACCAGTGTGAAGGAAATAATTGACCCAGGCATTGCATTCGTGATAAGCCTACATACGAAAACTGAACATGAGTTCGGGGTGATCGAATCGGACCGGTTTACCTCCGCCTGTGCGATCTCATTGTCATGATGTGGGAAAGCAAGATCAATTCCCCCCGAATGGATGTCTATATTGTCCCCGAGGATGGCAGACGCCATAACGGAGCATTCAATATGCCATCCAGGACGTCCCTGGCCCCATGGAGATGACCAGAACGGCTCCCCTGGTTTGGATGCTTTCCAGAGTGCGAAATCGGCCGCGGATCTGCGACCGGTGCTACTTGAAAGGGCGCCTGAAAGAGGGCTTAGAAGCGAAGCTATGGGAGGCTGATGAGCGTATCTACCTTCACCTTCCTCCAATAATTCTTTGTTCTCTTTACTCCACGGTTCTAATTTGGCGTAGGTGTGCTTCTCGGTCGTGTCGAATTTGTTCGTGTCGAAGTAGACACTTCCCGCGACCTCGTAAGCGTACCCATTCTGGATAATGCGTTCCACGAATGCCACAATCTCGGGTACATATTCGGTCACGCGAGTAAGTGTATCTGGTTCCTTGACACGCAGGCGAGCCATATCCTCGAAAAATTTTGCTTCCCAAAACCGGGCCAGTGAACGGGATAGTGATGGATCAGTCACTGATGCGCCGTTCTAATAATCATTAGAATGTACAAAAATGGGAGAGACGAGGTACCTTCGTATCAAGGGACAGTGCGAGGATGTCGGCAGAATCATCCACAAGCCCCCTGGCCAACTCTGTATCAGTCTGGCCAGCTTTCAAGTATTGCTCGCTGCTTGAATGGCCTCATAAGAACGGGACTAAGGCGGCGGCATCAAGTCATAAATCCGATCGGCAAGGAAGGGAACGCACAGCAGCAGTGAAATGCATATCGAATTTCTCATCCCTCTTTAGGGCATCATTCTTCCATGCCTTGTTGGCAGCTTTGATGGACAGTTCGCCCCAGGCTTGCCACTCTGACCCGAAGGGAGGAACTTCCTCGCTGGGTAGGCCCTTGCTTACTTTGGACCGCACATATGAGTCCCAAGAGGTCCGGACCTCGTCCAGCAATCCTTGTGTGAGAGACGTGGCCTCTGATCTAAAGTCATTGAAGAGATACGACTGTCTTGCCCTCAAGATAATCTGCAGTACATTTGGCTTCAAGGAAGAATGGTATTGGAAGAAATGTCAACCTTGTCATCTATGTCGGTGATGTTCATCACAAAATGGATGTCGTAGCCAAAGTAATCCGACAAAATTCTACGCAGAATGTCTTGTGTGACGTAGTTTCTGGGCTTGGATGAGTACGTAGCCTCGTGCGCTCATGCTCAGAGACGCTGAGAGAGCACACCTTGCATGGCCCATGTGAGAAGCATCGTATACAGTAGGTCCACAATTGTACCATTTGATGCGTCTCCCGTCTCGCGGAATAAAGTCATTCTAAAGATCGAAGAGAAAGTTTAGTGGGACTGAACACGGTTGAAATGATCGCACTTTGGTTCTTGTCAATGTATTATACACTTTGAGGACCGGCCCTGCAGTACGACGCAACGGGGGCTCCCAATTGGGTCTGTCATGGGTCATACTTTGGAATAGGCGGGTAGGATAGCGAATACAGCCAAAGTGGAGGATGGGAAAGGTGGCCCTCGCCGCGAGCATCCGAGTCAAGAGATATATGCACCCACGTGATCCCATTTGCCAAAAAATTACTTTCACCTCCCAGGCACGAGACCCTCATCGATGCCTTAAATTCTCAGCCATCGCGTCTATCGATGAACGTGAGGGAAACTTGTTTTGCCAGCCACTGTGCTCTCACACTTGTGTTGAAGAGGTATACAATTCTGACCGTTGTATCGCGCGATGCATGTCCAATCCTCTCTGTGCTCATTGAGCATGCCTTGTTGTTGTCAGGTCTGCAGATCGCCGATCTCTGTAGTCATCCAGTGCACAACACATGCGTTGTATCACTCTAAGCATCTCCGTCGATGTGACACGAAGTTCTGGGCCAAGAAGCAGCGAACCGACCTTTGCGTCCAAATATGCATTCTTTGGTTGGTAGTGCAATGGATGCTTTTCTCGTCGGCCGACATGGCTGGGAAGCACGTTGACGTAATTGTTTCCTTCCTCGTGAGGCTGTGGTGAAAGCCCGTGTATTATGTTCGAAGTGGGAACGTTGGAAAGTGGGGTGCCATGATAAAGTATCGGCAGGGCTCGGATCTGCAGCACTGCCCTGAATTTGCCTAATGGTGGTACAATAGGTGGGTTTCTAAGGATCGGGGCAGTCGGAAAGCCGCATGACGGAAGCTGATTAAAGGTATAGAGTTTGATTCGCAGCAGCGGCAGCGGTGCAAACGATGATGGGACTTTCCAGACACGATGTTTTTCTTTCCAGTGATGGTAACTTGCCATATCTCCTGTCTGGGGCTGCCAATACATCATTCATCGAACGCCCCTCTTATCCGGGACGATAGCCACCCAAGCGCCTTTTCCCGCTTACCGTAAACGCCTTCAGAAATATGTACTTAAACCTTCCTCTGCCGCTCTACACTGCTTCTTTCCCCCGCCTTGCCTACCTCTGCTCCTCCTCCCCTTCTTCACCTCCCGCTGTAGTTTTTTCCCCTCCTACCGATACCCTTTACTAGTCATACCTTATGCAGCGGCCAACTTGCACCGATATCCGTATTCGATCAGTCGCAGACGCTCTCATCATTTTTTTTGCAGTATCTAAGGGCACATTGCCCATAGTATCACGGCGGTTGGACAGTGAAGAGAGGCGATGTATTCGGTCCGGCTCGGTGTATGTTTGGGAGGAGAGAGGTCCTGACGCAGAAGCTACTGGTGTGAGCCTTCTGTATACACTCCCATTCTCGGTGTCATTGAAAATTTCCGTTTCAAGCTTGGCATCGAGCGATGGACAGATGGCATACGCTGGGGGCCATCTCGTGTCAGGTACTGGGGATATCCCTGCCGTTGCCTTCAGACACTAACGCCGACCATATCTTCAAGGGACGAATTTTTGTTCTATAGCGAGAGGGAGCTCGACGTGGAACTAGACGTTATCGGTCAACCGTGAGTTCTCCCCGTCTTCTTGACTATATGCGCCAAATCACACTTGTCTTCTTAGTTTCAGCTTGCATCTCCCTCCCGGTTCATACTATGGACGTCCTCGAGAACGTCTCGTCAAACAGACGTACTCTGTATATGTAGACCTTGCTGGCAGGGGTAGAAGAAAATGGCATCTTAGTGCGTTTGAGTTTTGTATCACTGCTCTTGCAGGCAATTCATGCTCGCCTATAGTCGCTTATTTTACTCAAGAGACCATCGACAATCTCTACACTGTAGATGATTTTCCCGAGTTAGCCAATCTTCAAGTTCCCGGTGGGAAATTCCGTAGTGCGCGTTGCGTCAAAGGGCGACCCAAGGATACTTCAGAGAACACTGGCCCGTACTCTTCTCAACAATCCCGTTCACCCAAATATGCGCCATACCCTGCATCCACTGTACAGCCTCCCTCACCTTTAGACCCCCCAGCATGGCCAAAGGCCGCTCACGATTTGGCACATGGAAAACATGGGCATAGTCGTTTTTCAAGTACTCCTGACGGCGCACAGGTTCTTGCGCCACTAGCATTTCTCGAAACAACCCATATACCCAAGAGGCATCCCATCGATGACCGTGCTTTGCGTTCTTTCACGGTTTCGTGATGATTACCACCCCAGCCTTTGTTTGCTCTTCGTTCTTATCCACACATCCTTTCTGGACATCTATACCGATTGGTCTCAAACCTACTGCTCCGCTCGCTCGCTCATTCCCCATCCTCTCCCATTCCCGCTCTGTATGTCACTGTTGTTGCTGCTGCTATTTGATACGATGAAAAAAAAAATCGACATCTTCATCTTTCCCACACCGCCCACGAATTCCACGTCCGCTCCATGTGCTTTCTCTATACATCTGGCTTTGGCGAAGCCGTGTAGCTAGTATGTATAATAATAAACCCTTGTGTGTCCAATGCTCACCCCATTCTGGAGCGCATTCCGTGGTCCGGATTCGTAATCTCCCGAGGTTTAAGCACGGATCAACAATTCTCGCCCATAAAGTGTTGCACTTCGCAAATGGTATTGATGCATCGATGCCTGGTAGTCATAGTCATATAGTCATGGGTTAACTCCGTGGCACTCTCACGCAGAGATGAAGAAGATGAGAGATATGGCGGCCGAAAATGGGGGGGTCACATGGCATATGACATTATGTTTTTTTTTGACCTGCATCACCTGATCTTCCCTTAATGCACGGCGTAGTGCATGCGCCGAAAGGTACGCCCAGGAGCACGCCCAACCTATTTAGAAATTTCAAAATTGAGGCGACAAATCAAGATACAATATAATTTGGAATTTTTGGAAAAGACTGTATACTGTACGACACTATCTGACACACGCAGCCCCAAAAGGAGAACCAGTAATTTTTACTGTAAAGCTACAGTAACCCCTTGACTACGATTCGTTCGTATATGACGCCAGCTTGCCTGCCGTGCCTATGCCCTCATCACACGTACTAGCCCTGCCGCGGCCCATGTGCTGCATGAAGACGGGATGTCCTGTCCTGACTCAGTCGCTGGCGAATGGGATGGCGTCGCAATTTTGCGCCGACTTGACCATGCTTGCTCACACAATGACACATACTGCAAGGGCCAAAAAAAACGCTTCCGAACGTCGCGCAATTACCCATCAGCCATAACTTTCCGGGAGCAATTATGCAACCGAACAAGTGACACTAGTGACAGCCCTGTCGACACAAAAAGAAAAAGGCTGCAAATATGTATGTGTTTACACATGCTAGACACACAGTTCAGGGTGTGAACTGTGTGCCCTAACGTCTTTGGTTGACGTAATTGCGTGCCCCCGTCCACGCAAGGTACTGTAACTACGGCTGAGGCCGCCATCCGTCAGGGTATGTTCCAAAATACGACGTGAGTGAGGAGGTAATGACAGAACTTTGTTAACACGTCCCTCGACGCTAACGTGTGAAAAAAGAGCCTGTGTGAGTGTAGCGTGTATTCAGATCGAGTCGATTGCCACTGTCACGAATCACGCACAGCGCAATTAAGGGTCTTGTATGTGCCGCCGTGTGAAAGTGTAACAATGTCTGCGAGACAACACCAGCCGCCGCGGACCTGGGCAAAGACGGATCTGCGGCGTACGAAGGTGCTTTATGGGTCGCTGGCAGTGGAACTTTTTAGCTGATGCCATCATGGATCACCAAGGTTGCCTTTCGGAGGTAAAAAGGGATAAGGGAGGAGGAAATGAAGAAGGGAGAAACTCGAGCGACGATCCTGGTTGCCAATGACCCCCAAACACATGCAACGTCCTCGATCAAACGGAACAATGCGAAGACGTGTAGGAAGACCTGCGAGAGGACCGGTTCTGTCGACGTCGGCCCGTTTGCTACAACAACGGTCCCAATGTGCATGGAACCCCCTCAATCTTCGAGGGAAGCGGGGCTAGACCGGGTCCTATTGCTGCGGAACAGCACTCTCACCTCATGTTCCCATTCAATCACAGTATCAACGCTAGCATTTGGGGATATTCCATCTTTTGCCACTGGACGAAACGCTGGGCATCGTTTCACATGCGAGAAAAATTCGTGAGCTTCAACACCGAGCGTCGGGAGCGCTTCGTGGTGAGAAGAAGAAGCGCGGTTGGTACCGGCTGGTTAGGGGACCATCCGGATGTGCGCGGCTGCAGCGATTTCTGGGTTGGAAACCCATTGAGAGTGATCATAGGGTCGCATGGTTCAAGCCCAGAGGTCGAGTATACGACTTTGGCTTAGACCTGAAAGCATCCGTGATGCTTATTTGGGATGCCGACATCTTTCTGACATTCATTCATGAGGTATCCAGGGACTCGAGTAATAGAAGATGTGACAATGAACCATAATAGGTGGCTGGGTCTGGGCTAGTGTATAAACGGAGGATAAGATAGATGAAGCGGAAGGCTCGGAATGACTGCGGGGAAACAGGCGAGATGGCAGAGGAGTGGATGAAGAAAGTTTAGAGTCGTGGCCATACGGCCGGGTTAGGAAAGGGAAGAGGGAAATCGATTAGAAGCTGAGGTAAGCTAAGAGAACCGAGGATCCGGCATGTCTCGTGGACTGGGTCCGGAATAAGGTCCCTCCTGGGGGTTTGATGGTGGCGCGTCATATGAGGACCTGCCGAGGCTCGGGGTCAGTGTGCTGACAGCATCTGACCAGTCTCGGTTCTGGAAGCAGACCGCCCATGTGCCAGGGGGTGCGTTAATGGCCAGAGAAAAGGATAGGTCTGCGGAGTAACAGCTCCAGCTCAACATATGGGGGATCGATCATGTAATTGTAGGATGCTTGTTATCAGGCATTTTCACCCTCGATTTTGGGCGGGAATAGACAGGATTGAGGCAATCGGGCCTTTGCGGGGAAAGTGGTTGTGACCGCGGCGATGGATGGAGGGGAAGGAATGGGTAGGTTACCGCGGGAGACGTTTGGTGTGCACATGGTAAGGTGGGCGATTGAGAGATTTAAATCTCGATAGTATAGAGTGAGCGAGAGAGACCGAAAGAATGGCTCTGCCAGCGATAAATGGACAGAATTAATGGATAAGTGAATGGCGGGGATTGAACCACTTGCTCGGATTCAAATTGCACAGATCAGGTATTATTTATAATTCCCTCCATGGTGAGCATGTTCCTTTCCCTTCCCTCGTCCCGCCACGACACTTTCACTGACAATGCAGGTCCCTTCCTGTACAAATGTCCGCATCAGAAGCACCGCAGATGTGCACAAAATATTTTATGCCGTGTATCTCGGCCTTTTGCCAATGATTACCAGACGCCTGGACGCCAAGGAACGCGAAGCACTGTCTTCAGGTTATTGCTATGCTTGGGAAGACAGAGGTCCACATGCGATCACCGGGATCGGTATCGAGCGCTTTACCGAAGGTCGCCATTGGTCTGCCTCGCGCGTCCGCGATGTATGTCGTTGATCACTTACATCCTCCATCATCCCCGATGCTTACCCTCGTCCTAGGAGTTCCTATTCTACTATGAGAAGTGGGAGCCTCCCAAGAGCAAGAACGGAGAGAGGACCAGGTAGGTCACTCGTAATTGTGCAAGTCGCAAACGCGGTTCAACCCAACAGCCACTTTTCAAAGTGATGGACAACCTCCACGGGACTGGGACCCCTATGTGAAGCAGACCTACTCCGTTTATCTGAACGAGAGCGAAGGAAACAAGCGCAAATGGCATCTGAGTGCATATTTTTTGTCGCCTTCCCCCATCCCTGTCTTATGTGTCTAGCTGCATACTTTACCCAGGCCACTGTCGACAGTCTCGGCACTGTAGACGACATTCCTGTCTTGAAAGATCTCGCCGTTCCCGAGGGTCTGTTCAAGAGCTCGCGCAGAACGAAGTCGAGGTCATCTAGAGCTAGCGCGGCTGCTCATGCGGTAGACGCTGCTCCTGCTACCTCACCTCCGGCGGGTTCCAGCAGTAAGTCGGGGAAGCAGATCGCCTCCGTCGCTGGCCCCAGCTCAACCGCGAATCGCCCCCCTCCACAAGTTGCGGCACAGTTGCCTGCACCTCAACAAAATCAGGGTTTACCTCCGAGTGCATACTCTCAAGATTTCTTCAATGCCAAGTCACCTACTTATTCAGAATTGCCAACAAATCCAGTACCTCCTCCCTCTGCGCAACAACCCGACGCATATGCGCGCATATATGCCGCAAATGCATATACCCCACCCCAACCTCCTGAAGGCTACCATGTACCACCTTCCCCGAATGTGCAAACTCATGTGGCGCCCTTCGGATACAATTGGGCAGCACCACCAACACCAGTAACGGACAATGCTTGCCAATCCGGATACCCATACCCGGTGCTCGTCGACTCTCCAAAGGGGGATCCAGCATTCCATCATTCTCCCGTCCAGTCACAGCTTTATGTATATGGATCGGGGTTCCAAGCATCGTTACACTACCGGACGGTTTCTCCTGCGCTGTCACATGCTCCCAGTCAATTCTCCGCCTCATCCCAATCTCAGTCCTCCTCAGAGAGCGACTCACCAGCTCCTGGACCCGTCCCTCTCCGGACATCGGTCTTTTCTCCAGATCGGCTTTCCGTAGTTCTTCCGACAGACGGGGAAACCAAATACGAGATCCATGGCATTCGTGACCCCGGCGGCACGATTGACTCGAAAGTGGGCCTTGCGTCCTTGGAATCGCTCAACCGCTACCATCCATATAGGCGAGAGCCTTTGGACGATCGAGTCGTACAAAGATTCTTGCAACGACCCTTCTGAGAAGCGGAACTTGCAGATTCCTTCCTGTAGACGCACTGTATTGGTGACACCGTGGGTCGTCCGCACGTGTACACGTATGTCTAGACTAGCGGACGGTTCCCCACATGTACATAATTCATTGGCCTGTATCATTGACCCCTCCTAGCTTAGGACGCCGGCCATCCTCCGTGGGGTGCAAAAAGAGCTGTATGTTTAGGGTCTTACGTGCAAACACTGGCTAAAACCGTAAACCACATTATTCGTAGAACATGGATTCGAGGGACACAGTGGAACGGAAAGAGTTACTAAAAATGTTACTTTGCCAGAGGTGAATATGATGAGTAATAATAGTTCGAACGCGATCGTGGGAACACAAAGATGAAATGAAAAAAACGATAAACCAACAAGCAAAGACACGCAGAGAGGGCAGCGAGCACGACAGATTCAATCACCACTCAAATTCACTTGACAAGACGTCAGCCGCATCTTTGCAATGATGGAGAACAAACAGACCCTGTACACTTTGCGAAAAGGTAATCCTTGCCGTTGATGTGGATCATGCCATCCTTCAGTATGCACTTCCACTTGTTCTTAACCCGAGCAACCTGGAGATCAAAAAATCAGAACAAACACCTTACCACGCCATGCAACTCCAAATACCTTGTCGTAGGTGCAAAAGACGATGTCGCTCACGCCCGGGCCCTCATCCGGGTCTTCCTCGCCTTCAGAGTCTGAATCGTCCAAATCGCTGTTGATGGCTTCGTCATCTGCACTGACGGCAGAGCCTTGCGAGGGCTGCGGTAGAGATGGGTGCGACGAGTGGGGCGCATACTGCTGTGGGGGTGGTGATGACGAGTCCGAGCTCGAGGACGAGGGACCATCGACCTGCGGGATTCGCGTCGGCTGGGATTGGGATGGCGGCTGAGGCGGCGGTGGCTGCGCCGGTTTCGCGGGTTGGACTGTCGGGGGAGGATGGGCAGCAGGCACCGGCACTGCAACCGGGACTGAGGGCCGACTCGGACCTGCCGGGAAGGTCAATAACGAGTTTGGTGGAGGGCGCAGCGCGGGGAGTTGCGGGCTGGCCATCGGTGGTACGTATTGACCACTCATGATATATCGACTGTCCACCGGTTCTTTTTTGATCAGGTTTGCTGATGTGGGAGGCGGTTGGGGAACAAATGCGTGGTGGTTCGGTGAATAATGCTGTGGCATGACATGCATGGGATGCGGAGGATACTGGGGAGGTGCTTGTGCGGGTGGGGCCTCGAACTCAGCGACGTGGGACGCTATTACCTTTGCCTCCCATTTCTAAAGTGAGAATAGCGCAATGAGATTCGCACTAGAGAACACTCGACATGAGCAAGGAGAAAGAAACATACTCTCTGAAGGTCAGCCAAAACGTCCTCGCTGACACCGTACTCGTCAAAGTCACTTTTAATGGAGGCGATAACCTCATCTATGACTGAGCGATAGATACCAGGCTCATTGACGGAGAGTGGGCGTCATCCTTTGTACTAGTCAAGCACGAATGGCATTGACTGGCTCACCACTATCTTATTTGACATTTTCAAGTAAGAAAACGGTGCTGAATAGGACGGGCACTATGGAGGCGACGTCCGGCTTGATGACGGGGGGTGCGGAAAGCTTTTATAGATGATGTGTCCTCAGGAAAGGCCGTCCATTCAAACTCCGCCTTGACTCAGTAAAGTTCCCACGCACGGACCACGACCTGCTGAGCTCCTGTGTGCCGCTCTCACTGGGCCACAGCCCCTCGTCTACTGACCTCAATATGTATTTGACCGCAAGAACCTCGGGTTATGGGTTCAAAACGCGCATCGACACGTCATCTTTCTCTAACTGAAAGTACCGCTGTTCTTCCCCCTCCACCACAATACGTCACCCCATCACAGCCGCGGGATACTGTTACTGATACTGACTTTCTAGTTCTATGGGTGATGCCGAAGACCATTCTGTTCCTGTCCGGTTCCAGTTCTTCTACAGTACCGGTTCTGCCCAATGGCTATTGCGCCAGCGGCAGTTTGCGGTCTAATGTGAGCCACGCCCGAGAGAAGATCGCGGGGACCCTTATTTCAGTCGTCGCCGTTGTTTGATACGGTGAATTGGCTCACGATCGATTTCTCATGAACGCCTCAGTAAAATTTGTAAGGGGCTGCTGACGGACAGGTCGACGTAGCTTTGCACGGTACTTGCCAGGCGCTAGGGCGGCCTTTATCTCAACTGGACGCAAAGATGCTACTGGTTTGATCTGCAAGAGTGTTCCTAGTTTAGGGTGTCATAATAGCTTCAGTCTCCACTTTCGCACACAGCTCCTCATGAATATACGTATCGATGTCTTGATCTTACGATAGATGTGTGAACAATGTGCCAACAATGTGCAGTACTGTATAGCGGCACCGGTGCGGTGCGCCGACCAAATCCGTAGCGCGCCAGTAGCGCACGTAACGTCAGACCTTCATGATGAGGTCCACACTTGTTCTCCTTAGTTTGTTCGGGCTCGCTCATTCTGTCCAAATCTACTTCCACCCGCCCATCGCCGTTGTCGGGTCTGTTCCAGATTCTCATGCTAGCGCCCTTGTGGCGAAGCACCTTCACCTTGACCGGTTCGAGCCTTTCCAAGAGTTCAACACAGGACCTCTTGACCAAACATTTGTCGGGGAGGGTTCTCATAGTAGCCTTCTCATCGGCATCGATAATGACGATGCAGAATGTCAGTCGAATGAACGGAGGTGCCGGGTTATGATCTGACGCTTATTGTAGACATTATCCCTGCGGAAGACGTAGCGCCCCCCCTCTCACTTTCGAGCTCAAGTCCTATCTCAACATTCTCTAGGATCATACAAATAAGCCTACAACGCGCCACACTTGCCTTCTCCCATGTTTTTGACGCCTCAAGTGGCCCAAAGAACACCTTCATCCCACTCTTGGATATCATGAACGCCTCGCCGCCAGCGGAGACCTTCATCTCCGAACTCTCCGCACTTATAGCGTTTCTCGAGTCCGATGACCTTCCGTGGGACCGTTTCGGCGGGTTCCACATAACGGGTCTTCGCAGCATTGCGGACGCGTATGGACGGGAAAGCGAACAGTACACCATGGCCGCAGAATCGCTTACCGCAGCACTGCGCAGTGCATTTAGCAAAACGCCACACTTCAACGTGGTGATCTTCACCCACCCGGAAATCCGCGCGGGCGGCGGCGGCGGCGGCGTGGAGAGGCGCCAAGATCAGTCCCCCCTCCCGTCGCCGGTGCCGTTGCCGCCTGTTGGCTCGGATGCGTTGTGCTTCATCTCGGAGGAAGTTTGCTCCAATTCTACCGACGCGTGCTCCGGCCACGGCACATGTGTCGAGGCGAACAAGGCTGGGCGGACGTGTTTCACCTGTGCGTGTGAAGCTACCAAGGATTCGGCGGGTCGGACTCAGTATTGGGCGGGCAGCAAGTGCGAACGAAAGGACGTGAGCGGGTATGTATTGATTGATCTGTCTCGGCTGCTGTTGACTGACTCGTGCTTGTGATTTAGACCGTTCGTGTTGATTACTGGGACAGTAATCACGCTCATTTTGATTGTCGTTGGTTCCATTGCCCTACTTTTTGGGGTAGGAACCAGCCTCTTCCCAGTGTATTGACTGGCAGCGCTCCGGGTGTGTCAGTAAAGGAGTAACGCAATAAGACCACTTTTTCGAGCCCTCGATGGCCCAGTCTTCTGATGCACCGAACAATTTTCGTGTCACGCACGCACGTCTTAGCAAATGGCACGCGCTAGAACTGTATTCTGATTGAAATTTCAATCATACCTATTCAATCGCTCGATGCTAAGCAAAGTGTGGAAGTTACTGGGTAAGACCTAATTACCAATGGAGAAATGTCAATCCAAATTGATGCGAGTCTGGCGTTCAACGGCGCGGCCTACTGTCATCGTTGCCAATTTGTTTTTCCCCGACTTAGCACCGTTTTCTTGGTAATAAGCTCTGCTGTGACCTAATGATGTGGGAACCTCTCAAGCATTTTGCATTGATGGGATTTCGACATCAAGACTCGTGTTTACACCTCCTTCCTTAAAGATCAGGGTAGCCTCACCGTGAGGCCTCAGGTAAAGTCCGTGCCTCAACTTAGCTATAATGAGCACCCTCTGGGCGTTTTATTGCCTTTGTATGCCACACATGACTGGATTTTGGGCGCGCTCATTCTCGGGGTATCGGACACGCTCGTGACTATTTCCCCCGATCCAGGGCCGTTCGTGTTAACGGCAAGGCAGCTTGCCATGACCATGGGGCACGCAAGACACCTGTGCTCCTTTGGGATAGCTCCAGGGAAACACTGTTCGGCTCTTCGGGCTCAAGTTTAGCAGCATCAGAAGCCCTCTTTCTGTTTATGCACATATTGCGAGGCTGGGATGGGGGATTGCAACGGCTTGGTTCTCCTGGTGTTGCGAGGGATCACTACGCCCGCAACGCACCCATCTGTGATTATTTTTCTCCATTGCATTGCAGAAAGGGGGAAACACACGCTCATCTGGGGACGCAGTAGCATCTTCTAAAACGTCCGTTATATAGACGTTTTGGGAAGAGACATGCTTTTGCATGCAGTAGATAATGAGGCACAGTGCGCCACCAGGTGCACATCGCATCCGGGAACGCGCCTGCTGTAGGCTTGTCGTGACACGCATGCAGAATTTGCAAAGGGGACGAAGTTAGAGCAAAGCAAGGTTGATGCACGTTGACGGAACCATAGTGACGATCGTGAGGAAGTGCACACCTAAAGCCTTGGTCGATCAAAGATAAAATACTATTCTGGGGATCAAAGTCATCTCAGCGCCCGACAAAACCGGAACGTTTCTGTGCGAAAACACTGGCGGCAGATGCCAGGAAAATAATCTCTACGGTGGGAAAGTAGGGGGGTGTATGAAGAAGCCCTCGCAGAACTGCGCAGACGGAGGACCGTAGCCGTTCCATTCATTCATCGAGGTTGATCGCGTTGCCAAATCTTGCATACAATGTGACTTTGAGCGCCTTCATGTCGCGCTCACATTGATCAACGACATCGGTTAGTTTTGCAATCTCGCCGTCGACTTGCGCTTGATCGCTTTCCAAGCGTTTCATTGCGCGGTGATGTGGAAGGTGAATGAATGCCTCGCCGACCTTGTAGCTTTTAATAAAAATCAGACGACATGCAGCCGTTTTTCCGTAGGTGTGTTCGGACATACAGCACAGGCTGGTCTCATCCGCGAGCTCTAGTTCCATGGTAAGATCATCAAGGGCTTCCTTCTCTTGCTGCAAAGGCAGTTTTTTAATGTAAGCACGGTCTGGACGAATCACTGCCACTCACCTTCAGGCCATTCACCTTCTCGGCCAGGGAGCGGACCCGAGTGTTAAGCTTTGAGAATGTGTTGATACGTTGTTGATCTTCTATATGGAAACATTACAAACGACTGCGTTGCGAAGACGATCTCATGTACCCCATGTTACTTCTTTGCCGTCATCGGCTTCCTCCTCCTGCGATAGCTGGAACAGGCTGTCAGGGATTGAGAGCGAGCTGCAGACCTGAGAAACGCACCATGCGCATCCTGGTTTAGGGCTTGTCCCCACGGGCCGGCGCCCCCTTGACAACGCTATTTCCCGGGCCGGACTTTGCGTGTTCCGCAGCCGCAGCAGCGAGCGCTACGAGGTCAAACTACTCCTTCAATGTCCACCCTTTCTTTGCCGCGTATCATAGATGTCGCCGAAGTTTTCCAGCGCAATTGCACCCTGGACACGGCAAAGAACGGTCTGCTCGTTTACCTCTTCGCGAAACGCGCGTTGAAACTAGTGCGACACGTCCGAGCGAGAGGGCTTCGCCGATCATTCGCGGACCTCTACGTGTTCTTTGCTCAGGTCTCCCCCCTCTTTTTTTCTTCTCGCTTCTCGTTCTCCATTTGATACCCTCTTCTTTGTCTTAGAAAATGCTTCGGCTCATCATCAAGCTGCCATCCATGCGCCAGAAAGTGGACACGGGAATGGACGATGCGAGAGCCGAGATCAATCGGAAGCTTCTTCCACAGGGAAAGGATGTCGTGCGCCACCTCGCCCTTCCAAGGAAAGGTTGCACCCTGGAATGGATACTCGACGAGATGGAGCAAATGGACCTGGAGGCACCGTCGCACACAGATTACAGGGATGGCAGATTGTCCGGCGCAGTGTACCGTGCGCAAAATCTTTCCTCGATCTTCTCGATCTTCTCTTGATCAGCGAGCTCTGTAGATGGTGGCGATGACATGGAAAAAGTCTTAGTTGCTGCATTCCAACGGTACTGTGTCTCCAATCCATTGCATCCAGACGTTTTCCCTGCGGTTAGGAAAATGGAAGCAGAGGTTGTAGCCATGTGCCTGCGGATGTACAACAACCCCACCGGTGCAGGTGCGACGACATCCGGGGGGACTGAGTCCATTCTTATGTCTGTTAAGACGCATCGCGACTGGGCACGCGCCGTTAAGGGGATTTCCGAACCGGAAATGTACGCCTTTCTTCCGTTTCTTCTCGTACATGCATTGAAATGTGTGCTCGATTACTTAAAGGGTTGTCCCTGCGTCGGTCCATGCTGCGTTCGATAAAGCGGCTGCGTACTTTAACGTTAAACTCCATTCAATTCCCGTTGATCCCGAATCGCGCCAAGTGGACTTGAAGCTGGTTCGCCGTGCCATGTCAGCAATTTTTTTGGTCTTAATGATCGACCCACTGAAACTATTTTAGTAACTCGAACACTATCATGGTCTACCACACGCTATTTTGCGCCTGGTATTTCGGACTTACTAGGATTTTTCCAGGTCGCGGGTTCTGCTATCAACTTCCCCGACGGCTGCCAGGATGACATCGTTGGTCTTGGAAAACTTGCAAAAAGATACAACGTTGGCCTCCACGTAGACTGCTGTCTGGGGAGCTTCATTATGCCTTTCCTAGAGAAAGCTGGGTTTCCCTCAGAGCCATTCGACTTCAGAGTGGAAGGTGTCACAGCCATCAGTTGCGATACCCACAAAGTTCGTTTTTCTCACTTCCAGAACAACGAGACGCTGACCGACTCTTAAAAAAGTATGGATTCGCTCCTAAGGTGGGCATATTTTGCATTTTACAGCTGAAATTTGGACGCCTTACATGCACTGCAGGGTTCTTCTGTTATCATGTATCGCTCGGCCGACCTCCGACAATACCAATACTACGTAAATCCTGATTGGTCAGGTATGCGCTCTGACCCCGTTTTCTTTCCGGCATTCCTAATGGCCGATCACAGGAGGTGTTTATGCTAGTCCTGGACTTGCTGGCTCTCGGTAGGCAACAAACGTGGCCTTCATTATATTGCATCTGATGTGCCCTTGTAGCTCTGGGGCTCTGATCGCTGGAACGTGGGCGGCGATGCACTACATGGGCGAAGAGTGTGTAGCAAGGCATCAGTAATCGTCTAACATTCTCACGTTAATGCTAGGGGGTACATCTCATCCTGTCGGGACATCGTTGGAGCGGCGAAAGCCATTCGAGAGGCCGTTCAAAACCTTTTCCCTGAGTTATATGTTCTGGGTAAACCGCAAGCTTCTGTGGTGGCGTTCGGCTCTCGCGCACCGAGTTTGAACATTCTAGAAGTTGGGGACATAATGTCGAAGAAGGGGTGGCATCTGAACGCGCTGCAGAATCCGCCGGGTCTTCATATCGCTTGCACGGTACGCATGTGTGTCAGGTTATCGCACAGGATCTGATGGGACGTGGCAGCGACTTACTGTATCTAGGGTGGACGACTTTATCCGGGACCTGAAAGATGCGGTCTGGCATGCGAAAGGATGCGTGGAAGGAAAGGGGAACATGGTCACCTTGTACGGTACGTGTAACACGGTCGCACGGTCCGATTTGCATTCTGACGATGACAGGTTTGGGCAATTCGAGTGCTATTGGCCCGGAGATGGTTGGGGCTATTGTCACCGCATTCCTGGATGCGTTGTACAAGGCTTGATATTATCTTATTATTCCAAATTTATCTTAGCAAGTGAATCATACCTGATAACAGGCGAAAAAATATTGAGGGCCGTCCTGATTCGTCGGACTCGAAACGGGGTTCGTGATACCGAATGGGATGTGACGAGATAAGAGGCGATAACAATGCAGCAAGGCGACAAGCGCAAGCGCAACAAAGAGGTCGCACTGCAAGGCCTGGACCCGGACCCGCTCGGACGGACGGACCATAGGTCCTGAAACGAGATCCGAGGGTAAGAAAGTGTAATTTTCAAAAAATATATAGCCTGATAGTGACGTCCACCTTGCCACCGCTGTCGAGTGACCATGGTCGCCTACGTTCCTTCTGACTTAAACGCGTTGGCGCCTATCTCGACCCGTCAAGGCGCCGAGGTCGATCTTCTAGCGTCTACCTTACATCAAGTCCTTCAGGGCACAACCCACAATACCCACCACGCCGATCACCAGGACTCGGCGCCCAGGAGGGATGACAAACATACTGGCATCGAACTCTTCGTAGATACGGATGTCCTTGCCCTCAAAGGCGCTGGAGCCGAGGTCACTCCGGCCCTTCTCTCGGGACAGATCGTTCTCGACCTGGCAGAGTCGACTTCAGTCAAAGAAATCACTCTGCAGTTTCGCGGCAAAGCCAAGCTTCCTCCCGTTGAGAATGAACCGTGGGTTTTTTCCTGTTGTTTTTGCCCTGTTGCTTCCTACAGGGGAGATTGCCAAAATGTTCTGACCCGCGCGTTTTTCTGTTCTGCTACTGCACAGGGTCGGGTTCAGTAACTCGCCGATGACTTCTATCGTGTGTAATCACGAGTGGTCCTTCCTGGAGGGTGAAAAGAAGCACAGCCACACGTTGAAGGCCGGTCGTCATCTATTTCCCTTCCAGCTCCACCTCGGCGGTTCTCTCCCATCCACGCTCTACACAAGCGCATGCGGAGGCGCTTCCGTCGCCTATAAGCTTCGCGCTGTTGCCACGCGCCCTGGTTTTGCCCACAATCTACAGACGCAAAGAGGGATCACGCTGTTGCGATCCTTGGCTGCGGAGGCGCTCGAATACCAGCAATCGCTGGAGATTGAGAACACATGGCCGGAGAAGATCATGTACTCCATCATGGTCCCGCATAAAGCCTGGGCCGCGGGCGACGAGCTCACTGCGGTCGTCAAGCTCTCTCCTCTGGCCAAAGGGATTCGGCTTCTGAGCGTGGTGACGACGCTCAACGAAACCATCAAGGTGCACAGTCGCACGGGTTGGCAGGATTCAACAAGGGTTGTGATCACGACGAAGCATGAATTCTGTAACGGCCAAGCGGTGTGTGTGGAAGACCAGGACCACCGCTCGCGCTCGCGCCCAAATTCGTATCATTCGCCTGGCACTCGGGGTATGCTTCCTGTTGCGGTTGCAGCATATGCATTGACATCAGGATGTGACACAGACCACCCGCAGTATTTCCCTCACCCCCCTGCCCCCTTGGGACGCGCCATGCCCTCCATGTCCACGTCGAGCTCGGCTCCCTCCAACGATCCTCCCGCCCACTACAGCCCTGAAGCTGGGCCTTCCGCTGCAGCACAGTCTTCCTATCCAAACACAGAGCGTGGGAGTGAGTCTCACACAGTTCCGACCGATTTCGAGCTATCGGAGGGGGAGATTGCCACCAAACTCGAGATTTCCCTTCCTCCTTCCACGACACCCACACATTCCTTAGAACCTATCGTAACATCGCATCGGATACGCTGGAGCATCCTCATCGGTAATCCCGACGGACACACGTCAGAGCTGCGTTGTTCCTTACCACTCCATATACTCGACTACCGATTTCTCGACGAAGCGAAATCCGCAACGGCCCAAACGCGACGACTGCTCCTCGGTGGGCCCGGAGTACCGGAGGGGGACAGCTCCGAACACGAGCAGCTCCCAAGCTACCCCTCGCACATCCGTGACCGAATCGCGAACATGTATCTCCCCGACGAGGCCGTCCTGCGCGTGACCAACCCATGGATACACCAGGGCATCAGACCGGTACAACAACTCGAAGTGGACCAAGACGGGGGGCGACACAGCGACTTCCCGTCGGGCGCCGACACGCCCCTCGAGGCGCACTACGTCTCGCCCCCCATAGGCCACGGCGACCTCGAGTACGTCAACTCGGAACTGCTCCTCTCGCTCTCACAGAATGCCCCGTCGCCACCCATCCTGGCGAGCCCCCCCGAAACGGCCCCGTCCAGCCGATCCGCCAGCAGGAGGGCGAGCCAGGTCCCGTCACGCGTGCAGTCCCGCGCACCTAGCCCCGAGCGCGAGGGGTCCTCGCACTCGCGTCGGTCGTCCGCAACAGGGACGGGGAACGCCACCTCCGGTCCAGACGCAGCAGCGGCGCCGTCGACATACCTGCACGCGAACAGCACGGCGAGCCGTAACGTGCACGGTCTATTCCACGCAACATTGAGGCCCCTCACCTCTCTCACCGCCTCCTTTGTGCTCCCTTCGCGCCACTACACACCCCCACAGCCGCTATTACCACCTCACTCCCCTGGTAGTGGCGGCGGCGGCGGCGGCGGCTCTTCCCCGCGCCACTCCGGGACGACGGGCCCTTCCGCGTCCACGGCGTCGCTGCCGCGCACGGTGCCCGTGACGTCCCACTCGCTGCTCCATCGCGCGTTCACGGTGGTGCCGGACTACGACATCGCCTCGCGCGGATTCTTGGGAGGCGTGACGCCGCTCGAGACGCTGCAAGGTTTGCCGAGCTACGAGGAGGCCGAGATGCAGCGTTCGCGCAGCGATTCTGACCTCGCCTCCATGGCACATCGCCGGCTGGCTCCTCTTCTTCCGCTGCATGTGGAGTCTGATCCCTCAGTGGCTACCGACTGATCCGTTTCGACCTTGGTATTAGCAGTTGAACCTTTTATAGTTATGGGTTTCTTTCCTCTTCTCTTCTCTGGCCAGGTTTGACACCTAAGCCGCAATCCCCCTCGTCATGTTTTATACTTCACTCGCTTAACTCACCACTCACTCTTCTGTATTTAATGAATCGTCATAGAGCAGAGCACACTAGAACTAGAGGTACGGGTAACATCAAATAACACAGTTGTCTAATCCCGGGACGGGTATCGCCTCGTTACCCCTGCGCACCACATGAGACCAGACAAGTATACAGTAAAACAAAATTGGAAAGCACGTGTTAGATCCGGCACCTGCCGCAAGGCGTGAACGCATTAATTCTCCACCTCTAGATACGGGTATGGGCTCCGTATGATGGGGCCCTCCTACTTAGATTCCTCTTGTTCATTGTGGACGGCAAGGTCCATGGCTCAGAGGTGACCCATTGACTCTCAGGGACGCCGAGTTCAAAGAGTTTGACGATGACCGCGGAGAAGCTAAATGCAGGTGCTGTCAGCAATATCGGGCGAACGAAGACGATAGAGACTCACTCCTTGAAGAACAGCGCTTCGTCAGCGGCATACGCCTGGACGTACTTCTTGAAAGACTTGTCTTGCACGAGCGAGTAATCCGCCCTGAGTCGCAGGTAAATATGAGGGCCAGACCCAATACGCGTGAGAATATAACTTACGGCAGCATCATCAATGTGCCAGTTTTCTTGTCAACATATTGGTTCGGCCCCTTCCACTTTTTCCAGACCCACTTCTCACCGAGGAGCAGCTTGAAGTAGTCATTGGTCACCGTCGTGGGTGAGAAGGTCCATGGCCCTTCAAAACCGGAGCGATCAGGATGGCATCGACCGAGGGCGTGAGCACCAGCGAGGGCGACGATTTCCTGGTCATTGAATCTACAGTCCTGAGTCAGGCCACTCAAGATTATAAATGGTCATGGATCATACCCCATACGATAGAAGATCTGATAAAGGAAAGCTGTTACGACTCGTCTCGGAGAATGGCAGGATATCACGTACGGCGCGAAGGTGGTCCTGACCAAGGGCTGCATCGGGGAGACGACCATCCGGGGTCACGTCCTTAGGCAGACCATCAATGCGACCCGGACGCCATGGGATTTTAGGGCCGCCCATTTCCTGCTTGGAGATGAGCTACCTCAACCCTTCAATAAACATGCGCAGACATTGACCTGGACAGCAGCACACCACCGAGGGTCCAAAGATCACCGTAGCTAATCCAATCGAACTCTTTCTTGATCTCCTCCATTATACCACGAGCAATGTGGAGACCATTGTTGGCGCCGTGGAGGGACTCAGGTTCGAAACGCATGGTGGCATAGTTGCTATCCTCGTATATCAGACGTGACGTGCAATGGTCATGATTGAGTCACTACGGTACCTGCCACCAGTCTTAGTCTCCTTGTCGTAGGTACCAGAACAGTGCCAAGCGAGACGGAGGATAACGGGGCCGAAAGAGCCATCTGGGAGGTGGAAGAGGGTGAGAGAGTGACACACAGAAGATATATAGCAAGGCGTACCATCATAATCGCCAGCGTCATCGATTTTCTGGGCAATCCTATTGTACACCTGACCGCGGGGTTTACTGTAAGGCTCGGAGTTATCAGGGCAGGGCAAGTAATTGAGTTACCTTTTGATAGTCAGCCTTTGTCGGGGTGAATTTGAGAGCAGACTTGGCAGCCTGAGCGCCCGATTTCACGGTTGTGGCGGCAGTGTCCGAGGAATTGTACGCATAATAGCCAATGCCTCCCACGAGTGCAAGACCAATGGTCGCATAGAGGGCGGTGTTTGACGATTTTGGAGGAGGGGCCTCCGTGGAGTACTTACGGAAGGAAGAACGAAAAGAGTGTTTAGGAATGCGGGCAGAGATGAGAGGGCCGCGACGGGCAGAAGAGCGGAAGGAAAGGAGAATGGGATTCATGACGATGGTGGTGGTGGTTGCGGAGAAACGAAGAAGGATGGGTATCGGTAATCAAAATTGATATTATATATCGGGCCCTCTCCGATTTGCCAGCAGCTGTCGTTCAATGAAACACGGTGAGTCAGAGAATGCAACTCTGATGCCGCCGCGTAAGCTGCTCTTCCTCAATATCAAAACAGAGTTGTGGCCAGCTTAACCGGTCCGACTTGACCGGCTTTTTTTTCTTTCAGCGATGGTCTCATTCCAGTATGTTCGTCATAACACTCCATCCTCTAGGCTAACTAACTGATATCCTCACAAAGATGCGATGGTCAGTATCAACCCTGTGCCGGCTGCAGCCACTGCTAACCTTGCCTTTGATACAGCTTGTACAGACGTCGTGAAGAAACCAAAGCTAGATCGCCACTATGGCCAATGTCGATCCTCATTCACGTGCATCGATTGTAGCAAGACGTTTGCGGGTCCTATAGAATGGAAAGGCCACACCTCCTGCATCACAGAAGCCGAAAAATATCAAAAGTCCGTGTACAAGGCTCTAAAAAAGTACGTCGAAACTCTTATCCCCCCCTCATTCACCGATCAGTCTGCAGGGGCAGGATTCCCGACCCGGCAATGGACATCAGGATAACATCCAACTAATAACAACGAACGCTACTGGTAAGTATCGTCAATCACGCAGCAACCAGTCAAGCTGGTCGCGCAACCCATACATACGCAATTGTGCAAGCGGAGCTAACACCACTCCTTTGGGATCACCACTTCGAATGTCACCCGCCGACACGTCGGCAGTTGAACCTTTGCATCGGGTACAAATGCTGCTACTAAGACAGAGCATGGGGAGGGCAAGAAGCGAGATTCCGACGTATGTCTATATGCCGTCAAACTACGCTAGCTAATTCGAGGTTCCGTAGAAACTTACCCGAATGGAATGGAGCCGAAAGAGAGGAAGAGGAAGAAGAATCACGACCTCCCAGAGAACATAACGGGAAAACGCACCGCCAGATGAAACGACCGATGTTGCACCTGAACACCCCCAGAAGGAGGCTTCCAGAGTTAACGGATCTCCCGAGGGACACAAAAGGAGTGAAAATAGTGGAGATGATCCTCGATCTAAGACCCAACCCCCGACGGAAGGTATTCCTGAAATATTGGCAGACAAGAAGGTCGGGAAGAGGAAAAAGGAGAAAAAGAAAAGGCTCGGCTGAAGCAAGGGATGTCTCCACGCCACCGGAGCCGTTATCCGCATCCGTGGATGAGAAAAAGATCAAGAAGCGGAAGCACAAGGAGAAGAAAGAGGAGGATGAAGAGACAAATCACGACGGCACAGCAGCCACAAAACTGGAGCCATTAACATCACAAATGGATGATGCCAAGGGACAAAGGAAGAAGAGGAAGGACAAGGAGGAGAAGGCTAGTGGTGAGAAGCGGAAGCACGAGGACGCAGTTGCGAACGATGTCGAGAAGAAGCGGAGGAAACATAGGTAGATCTAGATCTAGACGACCACGTGTATGCGCACGTGATGACGTAGGTAACGTGAGTGCCAGAAATTAAATCAAATCGATCGCGCGTGGCCCTGCCCGTCCCCGTAGCCCTGAGACCGTCGTCGACCAGTTCTTTCACCATGCATGCTATCCAGGTCGGTCCTGTCCACTCCCTGCTTAGCTGTTTCTTACCTGTCTTTGTCGTAGCAACAATATTGGGCTGTCAGGGACTACCTCAGTCCTGTACGAACTCACTCTTGAACCTTAATAATTTGGTGACATTAATCTCAGCCCTGTAGGTTTTGAAGGAGAGCAAATTCAGAGAACATGGAAGGATTACTCCCGGTACGTCCATACCATATCAACTTGCACGCGATTTTCCTTACATGACCTGTTCGACTCGTGCTAGAGGAGTTCGTTGCTGCAGGAGATTTCCTCGCGTATAAGTTCCCTGTGTGGTCCTGGTAGGACGCTCATTTGGATGTGACCGTATCATCGTTGATTCATATGATGCAACAGGGAAGCCGGGGACGCTCCTAAAGCCCGCGACTACCTTCCCGCAGGCAAGCAGTACATGGTCACGCGTGGGGTTCCCTGTCTTCGTCGCGCGACATCACTCGCCTACACGGACGCCGATGAAGATGCCGAGAGGCTACTCTCATTCGGGGACGGCTCCGCTACTGGAAACGAGGCAGATGAGTGGGTAGAGACCCACGCAGGCCGTCGGGCAGACATAGACTCGGCCGCAAACCCGGGGGTCATCCATGATATTCCAGATCTGGATGGCCTTCATGAAGATGACGGAATCTCAGCGGGCGCTGCTAATCTCTCTCTTACTGAGACGCCCAACTTGGATGATATCCCTGATATGGAAGAAGATCTTGAGACGGTGATGATGCCGCTGCCGCCCCATCAAAGGCTCCTCCACCTCCTCCCAAAAAAGACGTCGATGCTACTGCGTTGGTGCCATTTTTTGAATTCGGTCTATCTTATCGGATCTAATTTACTTCTAGGAAGGAGGACGAGACCAAGAACGCGAACCTACTCTCAGTGCGAACCTACGATGTCATGATCACTTATGATAAGTACTACCAAACTCCGAGAATTTGGCTTCTGGGTTATGACGAGGTAGGTGAATGCGTCAATATCCAAAATCGCCAACCTGGCTGACACTGCACAGAACGGATCGCCATTAGTGCCTGACCAGATATTCCAGGATGTGACAGCAGAACATGCTTTCAAGACTGTCACGATTGAGGCATTCCCCCACTCCTCTTCTCTTCAAGCTGCGTCTGTGCACCCTTGCAAACACGCGAGCGTGATGCGGAAGCTGATCGAGCGCATGAATGCGGGCGTCGTAGAGGAGCAGAAATTGCAACGCAAAACAGGTGCTAAGGACGGCAAGAAGAAGTGGCCTTTCAAGCGGAGTGGCGGGTCAGGCAAAGACGACAAACCCGCGGCGGAAGAGGAGGAGGTCGAGGGCTTGCGTGTCGACTTTTATTTGGTGGTGTTCCTCAAGTTTATCGCCTCGATCGTGCCCACGATTGAGGTCGACTCGACGACTGCGTTTTGAACATTTAGTGGGTTCGCGTGTGTGCTGGAAGGGGAAGAGTATACCAACCATGACGCGAGTTTTGTCGTATGAAGTCTTGTATTATTCTACCGATTTTGGAATAGAGGGCCTGCCCACACGTGACTCGCCCCCGACCAGCATGTCGCTCGATACTGAAACAAAGGCCATCGGTGCGGCTACCGCAGCCGTCTTCAGCTCAACCCATCACTCACCTCGGCGCGGTTAGATTGGATAGAGGATTCCATTTTAGAGCGCAGCAGGAGGCTCCGCGAAGCCAAAGACGCGTATGCGTCAAGACAGAGGACAAACGGTCGCATTACCCTGTCGTGGTTGATATCTCACGTTCTCAAGCTGCTGGTCGCTTCGCAGTCGTGGTTCGTCGTTAGCATTGTCGGTGAGTGGTATCCCATTGCGTCATCGGGGAGCAAATGCGGACGCAAACCACCCACTGACATCTCGCAGGTGCTGGCATCGGAATCAATGCTGCGGTCCTCTCTATCATCACGGAGTGGCTCTCGGACATCAAGATGGGCTATTGCTCGGATGGCTGGTGGCTAATCAGCAGTTCTGCTGCTGGGAGCTGGACGGTGACGAGGATAGTGGGTGTGACTCTTGGCACCTGTGGAGCACGGTGTCTATAGCACGTTGGTTTATATATGTGCTGTTTGCGGTGCGGTACTTCCCCCCATCCTCCACCTGGGCAGACACGGGCTGATGAAATAGACCGAAAGGCCGCATTGTCCTTTGTCGCGGCTCGGCTCGTCCAGTCTTTGGCGAGATATGCGGCTGGCTCTGGGATTTCAGAGATCAAGTGCATCCTCTCCGGGTTTATCATGCAAGGATTCCTTGGCTTTTGGACGTTCCTTATAAAGAGTCTGACTCTGGTAACTAAAACTTCTCTGGTCTCATTCGGTGGCTTATCTATTTTCTTATCTGAAATGAACAGCCTCTCGTGATAGCCTCTGGACTCTCAGTGGGAAAAGAGGGCCCATCCGTGCATGTTGCTTGCGCTATAGGAAATCTTGTAGCAGGAAGATTTGGCCGCTTCTCTCGTAGTCAAAGTGAGTTCTGCCTATGAGATCCGTAGTTCAGGCCAATAACCACCCCATGGAGGTAAAATGCGGGATATCTTGACAGCAGCTAGCGCGGCTGGCGTGGCCGTTGCTTTCGGCTCCCCTATCGGTGGAGTACTGTTCTCAATAGAAGTACGAAATATATTCTACAGGTCAGTGGACAAGGTATCTAATTTTGAACCAGGAAATGAGTCAATCATTCAATACCAAGACCATGTGGAGGAGCTTTCTTTGTGCCCTCGTAGCGACCGTGACACTGTCGGTGTGTTGTAATTTTGACGCAAGCGTTCCGAACTGATTCTAGAATCGATCAGGCCATGAATCCTTTCAGGACAGGAAAACTTGTATTGTTCCAGGTCACGTATGATCGAGATTGGCATTTCTTTGAGATCATGTTCTTCGTTATTCTTGGTATATTTGGAGTACTGCCGCACGTCACTTGTCTTCTCCATCAAACTAAGAGGCTTCTAGGGACTATATGGTGCCTTTGTAATCAAGTTCAACTTGCAAGTCGCTTCGTTCCGCAGGAAGCATCTAGGGAAGCATGGGGTTGCAGAGGCTGTTACCCTGGCCACCATAACTGCCATGATCGGCTACTTTAACCGGTTTCTGCGAATTGACATGACCGAAAGCATGTCCATTCTCTTCCGCGAGTGCGAGGATGGGGGTGACTTTGAACATCTATGCCAGTGAGTTCAACGTCCTAGGTCGAGCTGTCTCGTTTTATGGGCCATCTTATAGAACATCTGCTCAATGGCGGATGGTAAACTCCCTCTTGCTTGCGACCTTCATCCGAACGTTACTCGTCATTGTGTCATATGGGTGCAAGGTTCCTGCTGGCATTTTCGTGCCCTCCATGGCTATCGGAGCAACATTTGGGCGTATGGTCGGTATACTTGTGAAGGCCCTTTATCGGTTAGTCGTGCCACTTCGCTGGAATATACCAATTTACCGTTTTGAGGTTGATAGGGCCTACCCTACTTCTGGCATGTTCGCCGTTTGTCAGCCTGACCTCCCATGTATAACCCCTGGGACTTATGCATTTCTCGGTGCCGCTGCTGCTTTGAGGTACGTTCGTAGCAAGGCTTCCTTGGTTAATTGTTAATAACAACGTTGTTCGCGCAGCGGCGTCATGCGCATCACGGTAACGGTCGTGGTCATCATGTTTGAGCTCACTGGCGCTCTGACGTACATCCTGCCGACCATGGTCCGTTTCTCTTCATAGAGTGGAAGTCGGAAATCTGATTTTTGGCCTACAGATTGTGCTTTTAGTAACCAAAGCCGTGGGTGATCTCCTGGGAGTAAAAGGGATCGCTGAAGAAGCCATCCGCTTTAACGGATACCCTTTTCTTGAGAAAAATGATCATGTTTACGATGCGCCTGGTTAGTACTCTTGCTCTGGCAGACGGCATGATTGGCTGAATACCACAGTATCACGTGTCATGCGAAGAGATATGTATACTCTACGGGCCACAGGTATGACACTCGCGGATGTCGGTGAGTAAGACCTCAGTAAACTCATCGCTTGGCTAACGTGGTGGCTAGAAAACTATTTGGATGCAGCAAAAGTCCACGGTTTTCCAGTCGTCGTCGACGATGAGAGCAGAACACTTACAGGATACATAGGGTCACAACAACTACGTCGTGCCATTGGTGAGCTGAGGTTCACCTGTCCTAACTCTAGCCATGGCTTGACAGCTGGACCAAGACCAAGCAAAACAAATACGTGACCTAACACCAGATACTCTGTGTACTTTCAGCCCAGAGTCATCGGAGCAGCCGGATGCGAGGGGGTCGGCGGTTGGTAACGACGAAGACACAGAGGCAGACGTGCTGTATGCCGTTGCCTCTCCTGGGATTCTGAAGCTCTGGCCGTGGGTCAACCAGGTATGCCATCGCCTTCCACTCATGTCACTTTTTTCTCACAACGCGAATTAGATGCCTCTCACGGTCTCCTCTAAATTGCCCCTTGAGGTCGTTATGCAGCTGTTCAAAAGAATGGGGTATGTGCACTCCGTCTCCCTCACAGGGTTACATTCTCACTACCCCCCCCCCCCCCTTTCTAGCCCACGTGTTATCCTCGTGGAGGATTTCGGCATGCTCGTTGGGCTCACAACAGTCAAGGATGTTTTACACTTAGAACCCCACGAGCAACTCAATAGTCCGATCATCGCGTGGAGTCACAGGGGTGCGTTGGACGGCGCCCTGGAAGAGCTGTGGACGTGGCTCGCCGACATGCGGAGCTCTGTGAATGCGTGGTACAGCCGCATATCCGGGCGACGGAGATGACACACAGCCTGAGAATGTCGACGGGGATTCGTCCAGCTGTTGCAACCATATACTAGTGACTTAATACACGAGTTTTCTGATGGACCAGACAGCGTGCTGCGAGGAGGCGACAATACAACGTGGGCACCCCCGAGGGGGGCCATTAGGGTTACACGCTACACGCCGTGGCCAACACATGGCCTCGGGCCTTCCTACCCATGACTCGAAGCACGGCCTTTCCCGCGGTAGATATTTCTTGCACCTACCTCCTGCTCCATGATTACCACAGTATCACCACTCACACACTCATATTGTTATGCCGAGACGCATCAAATAAATAGACCCTCGGAAAATTAAGAAGGATGCGTCCAACGTAACCGCAGTCGGACTGCCTTTTAATTTATTGTTGTATTATAAATGAGGTGCTGCCTCGGTCGACAATCGAGACACAGTGCCTGTGGTAGGATTTAGGAACTCGGAACCAAAAGTTCACAAAATTCACGTGCGGATTACCACTTATTCCGTGTATGACTCGAATGCCATCAAGATGTCTGCACAAAGGAAGTTTTCACCCCCCAAATTTACCTGTGGGAACCGAAGGATGCGCTCAATCTCCGAGATCAGATATCACCACAGCTACTGGCTTGGGCGCCCATAACAGCACATTACAGTCGTGCTACTGTACGACATTCCCAGGAACCAAATGATTCATCATTTCATTCCTCCATTACATCCGAGATCCCGGAGTTATCCACGCCCTCTACAAACAACTCGCTCCATTTGGGGTAGACCCGTTTGTACAACGACATGCACACCGTGTCCATTTGCGTTATGGGCGCGTCGAAATGTGCTTTGAAGTAGCCGTGTGTTCCGAGTGATTCGCGGATATGGCCTGCCCGACCGTATTTGGTATGCAGCTGGATGGGTTTATAGTACAATACGTCTTCTATATGGACGGCTTCAACGAGTCGGCTACAACCTGATAACGCCATGGAGCTTACCCGGGTTAAAAAACATATATCGGACCGTGGCCGTTTTCTTGTGGACTTTGAAAGGATGCCCGGATAGAATGATGCGCTTGGCATTTATTCGGGTCGGATCAGGGTGGAGCTGAGAGCCATCGCAACAAGCGACGGAGCTTGGGGTGACGTCAGATTTCTTCGCTTAACGACTCATGTGGGACCCACTGTTTGCATTCGTCGATTCCCTCAGTAAAGAGCAGGGTTGATTCCCAAATAGGATTGGCCCGTATACAGTAGCCACGTAGGTGTCCCCGTGTCGCAGGTAGCGCTCAATTTGTGTACGTTGTTAACGCCCCGTGCGCCTCCTTGAGTGTACTGACTATAGATAGGTTTGACTCGGAATCGCCGAGGTCCCACGCAAAGTATAAGGGGTCCTAACTGGGGTCACCTACGACCGAAACTGAGAGATAAGAGGGATGATGGCTGACCTTGGACCGCACGGAGCCGTCATATTCTGTATTCCGCTGAATGGCAAAGTGGACAACAGATTTCTTGTGCTCGTGCTGTAGAAGGCTGAAGGCGATAAGGGGACGATCAGCGCTTCGTTCAGCCACGTCTCTAGGGACGTCCTTGAGATATACGGTCACTCTCGTCCCAGCCTAGAGCAGTGGGGAAAATCAAGATCCACGCAAGTCCCAACATAATCAACCGACCGGTATTGCGCTTCCCTCTTCCTCGGCGCGGCGGCGAACCGTACGTTCTGTCCGCTTGAAATCTTCGAACTGGAATATTCGTGCGTAATCTCGTGGTAAGCTCTCATAGGGATCCCATGGGCTGGTGCGGAAGGATTGCATCCCGCGGTAGCGTTGAAACCTGACCCTGGCCAGGATGTCTCTGGGCGTGTCAACCTCATCAGGGAACTCTCGATCATCCCGTTCTTCTCGATGTCGTCCGCGCCAAGTCTCTAACCTTTGCATTGAGTGAGAAACGAACTTGAAAAAGGTAATCCGACTGACTGCCTGTTCTCTTCTTCCTCTTCAAGATCTTGGAATGTAACATCCTTGACGGTAGTATTTGCTTCCGCCTCCATTTCAACCTCATGGTCAGGAACGTCAACTGGTCTTCAGCATTCCCATTTTGTGCACTCTCATCGCTATCTCGCCTGCCTTCATCCTCTTCATCGTCTCCGTCGATGATCCACGCAGCCTGGTATTCACTCGTTCCTTTCGGGACGCGTCGAACTGTGTGAGGAGTTGTGCCTGGGTGTGCATCAGGTAATTGCGTATCCTCAGCAAGTTTCCGAGGAGAATCATTTTGCATCTCTTCCTCTGTCGGCCATGTTTGTTCGTTTTGCATGTCGTCAGGGTCATTACTAGAAACAAGAGAATCTGCGTCCTCTGTATCCGGCTCTGCGAGGACAGTAGGCTCTACAGCCATGGCAGTGGAATCTGCATTCTCAACGGAAGCAGGTGAAGTAATCTAAGTGGTTGCTTGGTCAAGAAAGAAAGAAAACAATACCAAACTACGCACCTTCAGCACTTGAAAGTCGCCATAATTTGACAGATGGACCAGACGGTTGGAGGACAAATGAGTGCCTCGTACTGTGCCTGTGACTGCGAGATTTCCATCCGCCCAATCCACAGATTCAGCCAGAAGCCACGTCCGCCCCTGTCTCCAACGGACATCTCGCGGCTTACCCTCTGACAGCGCTCTGACAGTGCTCAACTGGTCTGAGAGAGCATTGAGATCAAAGACTCTGGGCTGTTCCGGGAAGAAGTATTGCATAAAAGAAAGGAGAGACTTCAGGATCCCCGAGCGAGCCTTAGGGTCTATGTTATGTCCAGGAGCAACTACCGGCACCACATCAGGAAGTCCTTGGGTCTGGAGCGTCCTAAGTACGGTTTCACCCCAAGCACCAACTTCCATGGTAGGAGAAAGAACGAAGACAACATAGTCAGCTACTTTACAAGCGTCCAGAGCGGCGTAGAAGTCGCCGTAAGCTAGCTGAATGAATTGCAGGGATGTTTTAAATCGTTCCACCCTTTGGAGAAAGGTAATAAGGGAAGGGAAGACGCGCAATAAGTGAAGAAGCGGGCCGACGAACTTGATTTTCCAGACACTGTCCTGATCCTCCTGGGCAGGGAGTTCCAGGGATCGGGAGAGTGCCGATACGGCAGCACGCGAAGTGACATCTTCACAGAGCGGCACCACAGCGACAACCCGGGGCGCGCCGTCGACTCCACCGAATATACGAACTGCGGCAAGTAGAGACTGCCGCTTTTGGAGCTGGATTTGCTTTGCGTGATTTCGCCTGTTTAGTTTAGATTGAACGTTAGCATTGGAAGGATGGACGAGTTTGGCTGTCGGTCGAGAGACGCGACCTAGAAACGAAACATCGTGAGTACATATATACGCTTTGTTTGGCGCATAAACGCCGTCGTAGATGCCCAGTGTTGCGTTTCATGCATTCCGAGAAATTTACCTTTTGACCGCTCCTTTAGGGACGCTTTCGTCGCATGCCTAGACTTGAACGGTTTGTTCGTCTGTAATGGGGAATTTATCAGGGAAGCTTGCATTACTGCCAGGCATAGGCCCACCTGTTTGAGCGTAGGTCTATGATGGAAAGGCTCAGACATATTTGTGAGATGCTCATTCCGTTCCGCGATACCCGATGGATGATCACAGAACGTGATGTGACAGCCACCCGTCACGGGTTTACTGTAGATGGTATTTTATTGCACGAATGTCATCTAAACTAGATGTGTGTGGTCTACACGCTCCATCAGATTTTCATCAAGCCCGTGGCAGCTAAGCGGCCCGCATTTTAGATAGAACTCAGAAAGCGGTTCGCCATCTCGAATCCTAGGAATGTTGCGCCATTTGCGAACGGCGAACTAAGAGAGAAGAACATCAGCCACCATCAAAAACGGGGCAAAGTCGTGTAGAACACACCGAATCAACGTGGGCCCTAATCCTCGCGTAAATGCACTGATACCCTCGGCCTTCCACACCGTGCGTACGCAGTGCAACGTCGATCGGTACTTTTGCCCATCGGATGGGGAAAATCCATCCGTTTGCATCCGTGACTTAACCATATCTATGGGATATATCACACCCCAAAGCTTTTCGGCTATCAGAGACATGTGCTTCATCGGTGCTAAAGATCACTCACAGCATAGCCTGCCGCCGCGCCATACAAGATCGCGCTACCCGGACTTATCTGCTCTCTCCGAATGCCCTTTAGCGCCATCTCACGTTGCACTAGTTTCTCATACGCCCAAAAGTATACGCCGTACCCCGTTGCTTCGCGCAAGAAAGTGACATTTTGTCCTTTATAAATACCTCGAATTCCATATTGAGAGAATATCTTTTTTATGGCATCGAACGGGCCGCGATAGATGGGGTTGGTATTCGACTGAGTTTGCAGCCCTGACCTCGGAAGCTTGTGAAAACGTAACCCCGTGGACATCGAAGGGACGTACGTATTCGGATATGTTCTACCGGTCCGGAAACAAAGCCGTTACCTAGTCCTGCCAAGGCTCCTGCAACCAGGAGCTGTGAGGAGCTTAAGAGTGAGCTGTGGGTGGTGTCTTGTCCTGCCTGGCGGTTGCGTGCAGAGAAATAGCGCTTGGTATACTCGAGAACACCAAATTGTATAGAGACGCAGGCCCCGATACCCAACAATGGAGTTAGGGTGCCCTGATTCACATATTGTCAGTTGAAAGAATGTGGGTTGACGAACTCGAGATGAACCTTGTAGAAGGCAAGGGGACCCTCGTTCTTTAGAATACCACCTGCACAATCAAGCATTCCTCTGTACGTCCCTTTTGCTGATGTTTGCATACGCTATGTGGTCAAGGTTAGGCATTAAAATGTTTGCTTCGTGGGTGACATACCACTTTGACGATGTCAAAAGGTTGGCCAACTAGAACCTAGTGTCGTGAGACGATAAAATTAAATCCATCACAACAGAGGTTTGACCTGTGCAATGCCCCCCGTTGTTCCCGCTGCTAGGTCTTTGGCTGTTTGAGACATGTTGAAAAAAGAGGAATGTATGCGACGTGGTGGGCCAAGAACAACCAACCAATCATGGACAGATGAACACGAAATTTACACGGCGGGTGTAGATAAGATAAGACAAGACGAGCCTCGCTTCGCTTCGGCAAGGAAAGGCATGTTATTGAAAATTTCTAGCATCTGTCGTCCACCAAGTTGCCGTTTCTGCTGACACATGTTTATGGGGACTAAACAAATGTCAACAGTATCTTTTCATGTCGTCGTTTGCTTTTTCATGCCCTGCACTGCCAATGCCTCCCTCCTCCTGCCCATCGCCGCCCGATCCGACCTTGGATCTACGGAACGGGGTGGGGGTGGGGAGTTTTTGGCCTGATCCCTCCTTTTGGCTTATATCTTCCCTGCATCCTCTTCTTTCCCTAGCTCGCATGAAACAGTTGCTTTTCACCGCTTCCACATCAAGCGGAAAGGGTTCTCGTATTTGGAGAACACTGGTGAGATGCATCATTCTCCACTGCTATGCCATGTTCCCTCACCTGATCGGATGATCCACTGTCACACGTCATGTGCTCAATGCTCAAAAGCCCTCTTGCCCTGGCCCATCATCCCTGTTTGAACAAAGTACGCATCGTCTCATTCTCCTTTATATCATATTTTTACAGAGAAGGTAACAGTAATTGATGATAAGTAATGTTTGTTGTTGTGCTTTCCCCAGCCCGCAATCTTACCTTTGCATCGGTGCGGCACCTGACTCTGGAAAGAGCAGTATAAAGTTGTCCATGTGTGAATACAGGCCTCGTCAAGTCGATCCCGATTTTGTCATACGTAAGTCCCTCACAGCTATGAAATGTTGTGCTGTATGCAGGAGCTAAGGGAAATTGACGACGGAGCAAGGTGTGACCCGAGTGGAGTGTGTGCAGAAAAGAAATGCGCGGTAGGATAACATCCTCTTCAATGAGGTCGGAAAGAGAAGGACGATCTCTGAGGACCTTTACTGTTATGATGTGATTCCCAACGCCAGTGACGAGTACTTTAACATTCTTGACAAGGTGGCGATCGATGGAGAAATTTCGAAGTATTCGAAAAACTGCGTTTGTTTTTACATTTAGGCAAAAAGGGGGCAAACCAGGAGGCGTTTGACGGGATGCATAATCCAGTGCACTTTCATCAGAAAGGAGTCCTGTTTCTGTTGCTTCTTTGATTGAGTCAGCAGCTAGGTACTGTTTGTATTCGCCATGAACGCGTTCGAGAATAATGGCATTATAATCGTCAACTTGTTTATTTGTTGGTGCAAGAATACCTCGTGCAACGCATGCCGATGGATTGAGCAGGACGGAGTCAGGAAAGACAAAGTTAATTAGACTTTCTTTTTCCGTCGTACGCGATAGGATGTCAAGTGAGATTTCCGGCCCAGCACCATCTCCAATTGAATTTACGAAATGGGCATATTCAGGATCCTCAGCATTGCGGATTAAGCGTGTAAGGTGACGGATGGAAAAGTTTGCCCATAAAGGAGAGGATTGAATACACGCATCAATAATTTGTGCGTGAGATCCTCCAGGAATGACTGGACAGGTTTGTCGAAAGTCACCCAACAAAATAAAAACTTTTCCACCGAACGGAAGGTCATTGCTCATGACTCGTCTGCATACTTCTTCTGTACATGTGAACGCTGCACGGTTCAACATAGAGGCCTCATCCAAGGTGATGAGTTGGGTACTCTTTATCAGCTCTCCCCGAGTATCGCTCCTTTGAATGGGCGATGACAGCAGCTGGCTCTTTTCATTTACAGGGATCTAGATTGACATATGAATATTATTCGAAAATGTACAATTGATAGGATGGCGACGCACCTTGAAAGTAGAATGAGCTGTTCTTCCTCCAGGATACAGTTGTGCAGCAAAAGCTGATGACGCAGTGGGAAGGGTAATGATGTTGAGCGATCTCAGTCTGTTACAGATAGCGTTGATCAAGAAAGACTTTCCGACGCCTGCCTTGCCATCGATGAAGAGCAGTAATGGCCGGTTTTCTGTTACTGCAAGAAGAATTTCATCGAATATTTGCTTTTGTTCGGGATTAAACGATTGATAAGCGTCATGTGCTTTTGAGCAAGCTGTTCGGAGAATGGGGCCCATCGTTGCAGCTCATGCTCAATTTCGAGTCCATATGTCGCAGGTTCGGGCATTGAAAGTCTGAAAGGTGTTTCCCGTATTCTTCCAACAGTCGGGCAACGTGATCAAGTGCATGATCAATTCCAATTTGAGGCCAGGTCCGGGTTTCGAAGAGTGAAATCACGGCAGAGATGATATTGGAACGTGTTCCAAAACCGAAGTGGGGTGAGAATACTATTGTCAGTGAGAAGGTCGACAAATAATATTCTCAATTGATTCGGAGTTTTCAGAGAACGAATTGATTCATTCATCGCAAACTCGGCAATGGTTTGGTCAGCAAAAATTCGAGAGCGGATGCCGCGCTCTGGAAAGATTCTTGTTCCACTCCGTGTATTGTGCGTGCATCAGTAAAAGAAGAGGCAGGTCGAAGCAATAGCAGAGCCCGTAGGTAAAACAATTCTCCTCGTGCAAGCGGAACTTCTCGAATTCGTGCATAATGTCGGTATCTTGCAGTTCGAAGAACTACATGCATTGGGGGACACCCATTTGGCGCAAGTTGTTCCATATAGTAATTCTCCGCATGAACCTTCCAGGGTCGAATTTCTTGAGTCGGAATAGTGAAAAGTATTCAATGAAAGTGAGATCTTCAAAGCGACGAACGACATCATTGTGAATGAACGATCCAAGAGGGCGAAGGAAATAATGTTGAAGATTCGATAATGAATTGGAGCCTCCGTTCCGATGATATTGAACAAAAGTCCGGTCATTGACCAAGTGAACGGACATTGTGGTTACGCTCGGTTCTTTTTGGTGATGTTGAACCCCAAGATACGCCAAACAGCTTCACGCTTGATAGATAGCGTCCATTCCAGTAATCATTTATTTCGTCAACAGGTACATCATCAAGCTGCATGTTCTCATGAACATCGACATGATATTGTGCGTAGTCGGGACCTTATATTACGAAGAATACCATTGTCAAATTTGCCAGGCAGGAGTAACGGCAGAATTGACGCACTTTTATGAATGTATTTAAACAGGTACTGAAATAGATGAGACGGATTGGCTGCCTCAATATTAAGGTGACACTGAAACTTTCGGAGTAGAGGAAGGCAGTGTGGTACTACCCATTCATCTCCTGGTTTGCGTCGTCGATAGTGTACACGTCCTTCTGAGTCGACAGTTGTTTGAGCTTGCAAAGCATGAGGATATCCAAATCGACAAATCCGACGTTCAGATTGAACGCGTTGGCAGTATCGAGAATGGGGCTTATTTGCAGGCGGGTGACGATGCAACATTAATTTCCGCACCAATTCCTCATCGGATGGATTGGTAGGTATTTCTGCGGAGATGATGTGATCAATGTCGATAGGGTGAATGCAGTCGTGTTCGAATTTGCATAGGATGTGCGCATGAGGTAGCCCTCGCTTTTGGAATTCGACCGAATGGATTAAGTACAGTAGACGGCCCGCGCTTGGAAACAAAGTCTTCAAGCATTGTTCGAGAAGGGAAAGCTTTTGTTTGAAAACGCGAATGACATCACAGGGAATGTCGGAGAAATCCTGTCCTGGTCGAAGCCGCTCCTTAATCTCGGGCCAGTCTGAGTTACAGGTCATAGTGATGAAAAAAGTGGGGTTGCCAGAATGGGCAGCAATGGTTAGTGAGTCTGCAATTTGATCCTGGGCCCATCGCCGTGAACCCATAAAGGACGCAGGTAGATAGATGTTTTGTGAATCAGGAACGAACGCTTCGCCCATTAGTTCTGCATCTTCTTC